>VMYD01000205.1:0-361459 GCA_007663325.1 Eucalyptus pauciflora
GTGTATAAAATATATATATATATATATATATATATATATATATATATATATATATATATATATATCATTGTTTAAAATAGATTAAGAGAGATATAAATGTGATCGATCGATCTAGGGTACTGCATACTAAATCTACTCATAGTGTGATGCCCATTATGAGCTGCTATATATTCCTAACAGATGTATAGCAACGAACTCTCAAAGTATGCTGGTCGCACGGATTATTCACCGGTATGAATGTTGCAGTGAGGAAAAGAGGATTCTGTTCGTCCCACCATGTCAAGTGAGAGTCGATGGATTTTCAATTGATGGGCCTAAGTAGGGCCTGTCCGCCCATGTTGGTTTTGGCCCACCATGTGCGAGTGGGAGATGATGGTTTTAATTAATGTGATGGGCTTAAGTTGGCCCGTCCGCCCATGATGGGCCTAAAAGCCTGGCCCGCAAGATGAGGGCCCATGGAGGAACAGTTGCGATGTGAAAGGTTGCATCGTTTAGATATGAGGGGTTATGACTTTTGGGGGAACGTATTACTTCGAAGAGTTATGTCTCTTGGAGGAGACGTATTTAAGAGAGAAAAGAAAAAAAGGGCAATGTACCTTTTCATCGGACGTTCTTTTTTCTCTCTCTCTCCCTCCTAAAAAGCCTAAGAGAACAGTATCCAAAGAAGACGGATCTTTCTCCCCTCCAAGGCGATTGTACATCATCGGATAGAACATGATCAGTTTTTCTTCCTCATATCAGCGTTGGTGTTTAATCTGTGGCTAAAAAGGTACGTTCGATATTGTGATGTGCCTTAGGATCGGTGATACATGTGATTTTCCCGGGCTCGTCTTCAGCACTAGTTTTAGGGGTTCGATTTAGTGTCGAATCCAGTTTTAGGGAATCAGTAATTCCCAACATAAACAAAAGAACCCAAATTGAACTTCATCTCTCTCTAGTTTTTTTTTTTGTTTTTGGCCAACAAAGACCTTCATCTTAGATTGGATTGCTTACATTGCATTGTTGGCTCTTCTCTAACTATTTTTTCCTTTCCCCAAAAAAACACCCAAAAGGAAAAAAAGGAAAATATATCCAAGTAAAGAGAAAAGGAAGCAAAAATTAAATACCCACCCTCTATTCCAATAATTAGAACATTTTTATTGGGGAAAAAAAAGAATTTTTTCATCAACAAGTTTTTGCAATATGTCGCGACCAATTTTTCGGGGTTTGCCAAAAGCCACCTAAAATTAGGTTGATGGACTACTAAGCCTTTAAGCTTAGCTCGGGCTCTCCCAAGCCCATACCAAATCGCGACTTAGGATTTAACATGCAAAAGATTATTATCTAGGAGTCGCCACTAATCGGTTTAGGGTAGGTCGATTAGACACCTAAGTAAAATAACGGGAGGATTATCTTACTCCTACGAATAAGAGATTTTGGGTACGGGGACTTGGTTACACTAGACTATCTTAGTGCCCTTTCGGTACCATTTTCTTTTTAATTTTAAAAATATTTTGCAGGCAGCTTGATTTGATTTTAATTCACTTTCCTAACGTGTGAGGTGATCATACAGGTGCGCATACCACCAATTTAACACTCAAGAAAGCAATTAAATAATGACATACCTTAAAGCAACGAAAGCATCTGCGTTGTTAGATCAGAATTCATATAGATGATCCTAGATATGATTCCTAATTAACAAGCAATTTCAGTTTTTTTGTTTTCACTTTATTTAATGAAAATCATGCGATGCATGCTAATAATCTAATATGACATGGCGACATGACCTAAACTATATGACATGAAGAAATGCAATAATTAAATGCAATCTAAATGATCTAATTATAATGACATGCAATGCGATGCAATGACATACCAAATTATTTAAACTAAAATGACATGCTTCATGCAATTTAATATGCAAGCTATATGTCACGTGACATTTATCAAATGGCTTAATCTAATGACATGAAAGCTCTAATTAAATGAACTTAAATAAACTAAATGACGTGCATTTGATGTTCCTATTTTTTTAAAAAAATGCAATCTATCTTAAAAATTGAATGAATCTACTCTAAGACAATTTTTTTTGTATTTTTCATGAAATTCGAATGCAAAAAAATGATCTAGCTAGATTAAAATTCTATCTAATTTAAACTAAGGATTAGATCATATTAAATCCTAATTTAAATTGAGACATTATCCTAATCTAAAATGCAAATTATCTAAAAAAGATGATTTAAATTAAAGATGAAACATGCAATTTTAACCTAATATGCACAATGATTTTTTTCTGCTTTTCTTTATGAAATTCGAAATTAAAACTAACACATAATTAAACGTGCAATTTGAATAAAAACTAACAACTTAAATGAATGCATTTTTTTTTGTGTTCTAAATTCGAAATAAAATCCCTATTCTAGATATGCAAAATAACTAGAAATATTCTAGAATCAATTGAAATCCTAATCCAAATGTCTTTTTGATTTTTTTTGATGATTTTCTAAAACAAATATTAAATCTAACAAGCAAGATATTTAAACAGATAAAGGATTAAAATAAACGAAAAAATAACCCGTTGTCTCACGGGTCAAATTAACGATTATTTTTAACCCTAAACATCATACAAGAAATCAAAATAATTAAAAATCTAATCCGAAATCTTACAGATCAAATTAATAACTATAATGATTTAGCAATTTAAATATCATCAAAATGCCCCAAAATTAATATAATCAAAAAAATGATCTGACGTCTTACGGACCAAATTAATAATTACATAATTTTGGGCAACACCTTACAGATAATGCCTAAAAGATTTTACGAATATTGCATCCATTATCACAATTTAAATTCCTAGAATAAAAAGAAAAAAAAACTATCAAATAACATAACCAAAAACATAACCTAACAAATAGAAAGAAAAGAATAAACAAAACTAGAAAGAAAGTAAGTAAAAGTAAAAAGATAATAAAAAAACTACCTAATTCCCTTTTCTTTCCGTTTTTTTGTTTTTTTGTTTTTTTGTTTTTTCTTGTTTCTCCTTTCCCACGTGTAACCGTGGGTCTCCAAGGGAGGGCGTCGATCAGTTCGGCGAAGGGCTCCGGCAAGGGTAAATCGGCGGCGGCGGCTCGGGCGGTGGCAAGGCGGATCGACGTAGCTGCACGTCGGGAAGCTCAAGGCAGTGCGGCAATCATGGCCTCGGGATTTCAGAAGGACGCGGTCGTCGGGCGTCGAGCTGCTGGGCGGAGGAGGCTCAGGCGGTGATCGGAGCTGAGGCGCGGCGTGGGGATCGGCGTGGGCGCGTGATGGCTGCTCGGGCCAGGAGGCGTGGCTCGTCGCAAGCAGGGGCGGAGAGCAACGATCGTCGAGGAAGCAGAGGGCTTTGTCGCGTGAGCTCGAACCGTTGCAGGGGAATTGGGCGCTAATCTGTGGGGACGAACACTGGTGTCGCTAGGGCTCGAAGGGCTGGTGCTCAGACAATCAGAGCAGATGGTGCGGCGGTGAAAATCTCGGCAGCAAAAGGGTGTCGCTGGCGTCGAAGAGCAGCAAACGCCCACGAAGAAGAAGAACAATTCTTCTTCTTTTGCTCCTCCTCTTTTCCTTGCTGGCCTCTGTTTCTCCCCTGCTGCACGTTGCTGTCTTCTTTGTTGTCAGGAGAAGAAAGTGCAGCACAACAGAAGAAAGTGCAGCATATGCTTTTTCCTTTTGTGTTCCCTCTCTCTACGAAAACCCACGGACAGAACCTCTCCTTTTCACTTTTCTCTTTTTATTTTTTCTTTCAAAATCAAGTAAAAAGAAAAGCCCCTTGAACCTCTCGCACACAGGGCTTTTTATTTTTTCGAATTCAACATCCCCAAATCTTTTCACAAAATTAATCCCATACTGATAAGAACTCGAGATAATGATAAAATTTCCCTAAAATCAAATCTTTCAAAACCAACTTGCAATATTCTTTTATATCCACCAAAAAATTCATCATATCTCGGAAAAATTTTGAATTTCTAATTTCTCACAAGATAATTCCTGATCATTTAAAAATAGGCTTGGCCAACTAATTTGAACTTATCCACCACCGATTCAATAAAAAGCAAAAAATGCAAATAAAAAAAAATAAATGTAACCTAAATCTATACGCTATGCAATTAATAAAATTAACCTCCTAATTTTCTATGCAATAAATAATTAAATTGCCAAAATTTAGGTGTCAACAGCTGCCCCTCTTTGACTGTGAGCTCATAGAAGTTGCTTTCAAAGACAAATTGAAACCTAAATTTTGATCATGCACATTCACTGAATGATTTGATTTTTGATTTTTGATTTTTTGTCGGAAAATGAATCCCATTTTAAAATGCAATTTATATGATGCATGGAAATGCTAATGCAAATGCATGATGTGAAAGGAAAGAACATACCTGCAATTACTTACCGGTCAGTGCGGTAAAGCATCTTGAGGTACATGATAAATCCCTATTTACTTCACAAGTACCCAACTCTCACTCAGGTTCCTTGAAGAGTCAAACAGGTAATAAATTGAAACATTGAGATCGAGAAGAACATTCACATCCAAAGTGAAATGTTCAACGACAAGAATTAAGACATCTAGATCCAGACTGAGATGTCAAAAGAACCTACCCGAAATATCTTACCTTCAAGGAGGGTAAAATGATTCAAGATAGATTGGTGTTATACGTCCAGGACCCGTACCATTCTACGGTCGCCCAGAATAATAACATTACTTTATAAAGAAAACTGCTTTCCTAGGACCCGTACCATTTTACGGTCGCCTAGAATAGTAACATGACTTTATAAAGAAAACTGCTTTCCTAGGACCCGTACCATTCTACGGTCGCCTAAACGGGAATTTTCCTTCCAGGACCCGTACCATTACTCTACGGTCGCCTGAATAGGGAAATAAAGTTTTGTCTAGGACCCGTACCATTCTACGGTCGCCTAAACGGGGGTTTTGCTTGGCTAGGACTCGAACCATTCTTCGGTCGCCCGGCGTCGCAATCTGGAGAAAAATCTTTAGGGACAACTCTATCGAGTGTCAAATTACTTAAAAGCGAAAATACCTGTACAATGACAAGTATTTAAGGTATAGATAGAGATACACTTACCTGGTGACATCTCTGCTCATTAGGGATATGTCTCCTGGGCCTTGGGCTACGAAAGCACGCCAGGATAATATAAAAGGACTCTGGGTTACGAAGGCATGCCAGGTCAATTTAAAAGGAGGGACTCTGGGCTACGAAAGCATGCCAGGTCAATTTTAAAGGACACCGGGCTACGAAAGCACGCGAGGTCAATTTTAAAGGAACAGCTTGACCGAGTCAAGTGTCGAGAATGGGCAGAGATATACTTACCTGATAATATCTCTGATTCTTTGGGATATGTCTTTTGGAACTTAGATATCCTGTGGAGGCCTTTCACCTCTTGATAGAAATAAATTTTGGAACATTAAGGATGCATCTTGAATGCTCATGATGGTTTCTCATCTCCTCATATCATGAGGCATCTTGAAAAGAACCTGAATGTTAGGAGCTCTTGGGTCTTTAAGAAGACATTATATGTCAGACATGATTAGAGCAAAAATGCATTCACCAAAGAAATAAGCAATTAAGGCTATTCTGGAATGCAAACTTTAAAATCTACTGAAGCTTTTATCAATTCAATCAAGATTCATGCATAATGACTTTTGCACATCCGAATTTCCACTAGAGAGAATTATTGTTCAAGATAATTTTCACTCATGACATAGATTTCTTAAGAATACTAAATGAGAGACTTTCGGTTAGAAAGGACTTTCACTCACTCTCATTTAGAATGGCTATTTTATGAGAATCACTCAATTTCATCATATCGACATGGGTCCGAGTATTCTCGCAAGCGGTACGATCTTACCAATCTGAGAGGTCTTTAACAGGGACCATAATGTAGGCTTGGCGAACGGCTTAATAAATGGACTCTTTGAGTCAAGGCTATTGAATGAACAGTCTTGTAATCATTTCCGGGTTTATAAGTCAAGAACCCTGCAAAAATGAGAAAGAAATAATCTTGCTCGCACTTCTTCGAGCGATGCTTATAAACATATGAACTCCTACGTTAATTCAAGTGCCCTAATCTGAAGAGACTTTGTAAGGGACGTAACGTAGGTGGGTTCATGGGTTGAGAAATGAAAGGATCATCAGGCTCAAAAAGTGTGTAAAGGGTGAGAGTTGATGATCATCTTGACATTACCACCAGTTTTCTTTTTCACCATTGGGGATTGTCTTCATGAAGTGCCCCATTGATTGTAAAAACTCAGCATTTGAGTTCTTTGAATATTGCTCCATTGGGATTCAACTCTTACAATTGACAGTCACCTATCTTGACTTTCTTTTTTCATCTATGGGCATTGGCCTTGCTTTTACTAGGCACACTGCTTTTTAATGCCCTTTAGCTCTCATGCATTTTTCTTTACTTCTTTTTTTCATGGGCATCGGCCTTACTTTTACCAGGCACACTGCTTTTTCATGCCCTTTAGTTCTATTTTGAATTCAATTCTTGCGCATAATGCATGCGTCAAGCAATTACACTTTAAATGACACTAGAACTTTTCAAGAGTCTTCATTTGCCTTTTGCCTTGCCCCAGTGTGGGGGTTGATCATCAACTGGGTTTAAAAGAAATGAAATTGCAGGCTCAAGTGGGCTATGCAAAGGATATTAGTGTATAGGATAGAGAAATAAATGCTCTTCATCATCCTAAGGCACTTAAATTAACACATGAATTCAATGTAATAGCATAACTTGAAGATTGATGCAAGTGAGAGCAAGAAAATTTCAATCCATTTTCTTCACCTTATGGTATTGTCTTACCCTCCAATTTGCCCCAATGTGAGGTGGTTCTTGACAGGGGTAATTTGAAAAGAACATTCATAAGTGTATGGGCTCAAAATGGTTAAGTAATGGATTACTTGTAGTGTTTGGGATAGAGAAATGAATTGCCTCTCATCATTTCAGTCATCGTACCTTTTGCGAGAGAACTCTTTACCTTGTAAATATGGAACTTCCTCATCTCACAAGTGTATAAGTATGGGACTGTGTATAGAATAGTGCTTGCCTTTCATCATCCTGACACATCTCATTTCGCATTCTCAAGCATTGATGTCACTTTATTGAATTGTCTATCTTGACAAATCTCCACATGAAATTGGTGAGCTAAATCAATATGAAAATTCCCTTTTCAAAAGAGTCTAGCAACTTTAAGCATGAAAAGAGTTTGTTACTTCAAAACAAACAATTTACTGCACTCAAAACATGGTTTTAAGCACTCATTTAGGGGAATCGCTTCACAAAAGAATTGCCTCAGCAATGGATGTCCTTGGATCATCTCTATCCATCAAAAGTGGAGACCCGCTTTTGCCCCTGCACAAGAGAACGTGCATGAATAGGATACTATGCAACATCGGAGTAAATTCAAATTGCACAACCATTTTGGCTCGGATCGAGATTTTGTCTCAATCATGTCATTACTAGAATCTGTAGTGCCCCAATTCTTCATCTGCAAGAAAAAGAACAAAAGTGTCAGTTCCGAAATTAATTATATTCATGAACGCAATGTATCCATTTCATCCAAGACGGATGATCTTCTTTTGACTTGTTTCATCATTTTCTCATGGAAATGAGAAACTTCATTTGGCCTTTGAAAATGACATCTGACACCAATTATTATGAGAGGTGTCACATATCACACTTTGGAATCAAGATGATTTTCTTCACTCTTGGGAGATGTCATTACAATCGACTAGGAAATGATCATTTGCCCTCATGTCTATTTTCCTTCGGATGTATGTTCCCAAAATCAACAGGCGAACTATCATTGGAAATTGACGCATTATTTTCAAATGCCTCCCTGTTATGCTCTGTGATTCCTTCCAGGGCGTCATTAGAGTTCTCTGTCTTTAGAGGTGTCAGATCGTCCATGTCATCCCATCCACTTGGAATTATGTTGTGGGAGTCAAAGTAAAAGCTGGGAGGAGCCGAATACTTCACCAGGTAATCAAACTTGCCACTAGGCTGCCCCAGAGTGTCCATCACTTCCACTTCATCTTGTCTCATCCTAGGGACATTGTCAGGCTTAGTTTTTTCAGCAGTGACCCACAGTGGATCATCTTCCAGGTCATGCATATCATCATTGCTCATTTGGGTCTTGCCTGACTGCTTTAGGACTACTGTCTCTGAGAGAGCAGGTGTAAGAGTCAAATCCACTCGGAGAGATTGTATTTGAGCTGTCATGAATTGCATAGAGGCGAGCAACTGTCGGAGTTGGTCTTCCATAGTGGAGATACGATCACACATTTCAGTTTGGTCAGCCATTCTAGCTCTTGATTACCTAATGAAAATGGAGATATGTAAGAATGAGGCCTAATGAGAACACCAATTCATGACAACAATCTATTTTTTCAAGAAAAGTCCACATATGAAAAGGATTTTCTAAAAATGGACAAAGACATGGGATGCCCCAGTAGGGGCGAAATTTTTTTTAAACATGAACTAAGAAGAGCCAAGACATGAATTGAAAACAAATTTCCAGTTTTTTTTCAAATGATTTGTTGCATGACAATTTCCTCATTTCATTTCTAATTGACAAAAGAATTAGATCCAATGCCTCACCTAGATTGTCATGGACGGACCAAAAATCTGACAAAGTAAGTAAATTGCATAATATAGGGATAGAAGACTTACTTCACCAAGATAAATCAACGGCAATCACATAGACATGCGCATGGTAAGTGGCTCGATTTCTACTCTATAAGACTTATCAAGGTGAAGCCACAAGGATGATCAGACTAGCCACGGGCTTGTGGACTATGTCGGGTCCTCATGACTCCGGCTTGGTCAAAGAGCCGACCCGGGTCGCGGGCATGCGGACCGAGGTGGGTACTCTTGACACCATGAAAGAAATTTCGGGATTGAGATGGGCGACTCGTACCGCGAGCATGCGGTCGGAGTGGTATCCATCTCAACACCATCCTAAATGATCCTATGCGGCCCAGGTCCGGCGGCAGGTTGTGTGTGCAAAAGTGTAGTGCAAGATGCAAGGCATGCACAACAGTTTAAATCAAACAGCACTTCAATAACTTGAATTTAAAACATTCATCCTCAACTCCAACCTGCAAGACAAGGGTTAACAATCACTACTCCCCTTATACCTCCCAATCTGCAAAAACATTTAACACCTAAATGTTAGGGACGTACCTGGAATCCTCGCTGCCAAACAAAAACATTTTTTTTTTTATCAAATTGAAGAGAAAATTGGCCTAAGTCCACTAAGAGTTTCAACTCAAGTCCCCAGCGGAGTCGCCAAGCTGTCGCGACCAATTTTTCGGGGTTTGCCAAAAGCCACCTAAAATTAGGTTGATGGACTACTAAGCCTTTAAGCTTAGCTCGGGCTCTCCCAAGCCCATACCAAATCGCGACTTAGGATTTAACATGCAAAAGATCATTATCTAGGAGTCGCCACTAATCGGTTTAGGGTAGGTCGATTAGACACCTAAGTAAAATAACGGGAGGATTATCTTACTCCTACGAACCAGAGATTTTGGGTACGGGGACTTGGTTACACTAGACTACCCTAGTGCCCTTTCGGTACCATTTCTTTTCAATTTTAAAAAATGTTTTGCAGGCAGCTTGATTTGATTTTAATTGAGCTTCCTAACATGTGAGGTGATCATACATGTGCGCATACCACCAATTTAACACATCAAGAAAGCAATTAAATAATGCAAAAAGCATACCTTAAAGCAACGAAAGCATCTGCAATGTTAAATTAGAATTCACATCAACAATCCTAGATATGATTCCTAATTAACAAGCAAGCAATTTTTTGTTTCCGCTTTAAAAATCATGACTTATGCAATGCATTATTACTATTCAAACATGAAATGACGACATGACCTAAAACTATATGACATGAAGAAATGCAATAATTAAATGCAATCTAAATGATCTAATTATAATGACATGCAATGTGATGCAATGACATACTAAATTATTTAAACTAAAATGACATGCTTCATGCAATTTAATATGCAAGCTATATGTCACGTGACATTTATCAAATGGCTTAATCTAATGACATGAAAGCTCTAATTAAATGAACTTAAATAAACTAAATGACGTGCATTTGATGTTCCTATTTTTTTAAAAAAATGCAATCTATCTTAAAAATTGAATGAATCTACTCTAAGACAATTTTTTTTGTATTTTTCATGAAATTCGAATGCAAAAAATGATCTAGCTAGATTAAAATTCTATCTAATTTAAACTAAGGATTAGATCATATTAAATCCTAATTTAAATTGAGACATTATCCTAACCTAAAATGCAAATTATCTAAAAAAGATTATTTAAATTAAAGATGAAACATGCAATTCTAACCTAATATGCACAATGATTTTTTTTGCTTTTCTTTATGAAATTCGAAATTAAAACTAACACATAATTAAACGTGCAATTCGGATAAAAACTAACAACCTAAATGAATGCATTTTTTTTGTTTTTATATTTTCTTAAATTCGAAACAAACTTATTCTAGATATGCAAACTAACAAGAAATATTCTAAAACCAAATGAAATCCTAATTCAAATGTCTTTTTGATTTTTTTTTGATGATTTTCTAAAACAAATACAAATATTAAATCTAACAAGCAAGATATTCAAACAGATAAAGGATTAAAATAAACGAAAAAATAACCCGTTGTCTCACGGGTCAAATTAACGATTATTTTTAACCCTAAACATCATACAAGAAATCAAAATAATTAAAAATCTAATCCGAAATCTTACGGATTAAATTAATAACTATAATGATTTAGCAATTTAAATATCATCAAAATGCCCAAAAATTAGTATAATAAAAAAAATGATCCGACGTCTTACGGACCAAATTAATAATTACATAATTTTGGGCAATTCCTTAAAGATAATGCCTAAAAGATTTTGCGAATATCGCACCCATTATCACAATTTAAATTCCTAGACTAAAAAAAACTATCAAATAACATAACCAAAAACATAACCTAACAAATAGAAAGAATAAAAAACAAAACTATATAAAAAAATAGATAAAAGTAAAAAGAAAACTACCTAATTCCCTTTTTTTTCTTTTTGTTTTTCTTTTACTTTTCCACCACCCACACACGGCTTGTACTCGTGGGGGGTCAAGGGCAGCCGGTCGTCAGCCCGATGAAGGGCTCCGGCGGAAGCAAAGGGGCAGACCGGCGGTGACAGCACAGGGGCAGAGATGCGCCGGACGGAGCGGGTCGCGGCTGGACTTTCGGATCCGGCGGACTGCTCGTGGGTCAACGGTGGCTGGCGGCGTCCGGAGCAGCTGAATCGGGCCTGGCTCGGGTCAGATCTTGGCAGCAAGGATCGGGTAGATCTGGGCGGAGGAGCAGGCCGTAGGACGGGCGGCGATCGTCACCCGGGCGTGTGGCGTTGCTGCTGAAATTGCAGGTCTTGAGCTGATGCAAGTGCGCTGAGAAGCAACGACGTCGGGTGGGCCAGCGCTCGCGGTGCAGGGGGTCGGATCGAGCGGCGTGGAGGTCTCCGGATCGGTGTGCAGGCGAGACGGCGATCGGCGGTGGTGCTGGCAGCTTCGCGCGGCTTGGGTCAGCGGCGGGGATGCACGGGCTCGCCTCGCGGGGCTCCTGGGCGGTCGGGCGCAGGCACGGCGCGGGAGGAGGCGCTGCTACGTGCGTCGGATCTTGGGCTGAGTCGCGGCGGAAGAGGTGCTCCTGCGCGGGCGGAGGCGTGGCGGCGTCCGGCGCGGAGGTGGGGACCGGCGAAGGCTTCCCCCTTTGCGGGGAAGATGAACAGTTGCCCAAAGGGCCCCCCCTTTTTTACTTTTTCTCTCCCTTCTTCTCCTCTCACGCCACTTTCTCTCCCTTTTGCTTTTTTTTTTTTTCCTTTTTTCTAAAACCCCAAAAAACGAAACCCCTCTTTCTCCCTTGTGTTTTTTCTTTTTCTCTTTTGATTCCCCAAAAAAACCAACCCCTCCCCCTTTTTTAACTCTTATGCACATTGGTCTTTTATAGGGGAAATTTTAGGATTTTAATTTTTTCGAATTCAACATCCCCAAATCTTTTCACAAAATTAATCCCATACTGATAAGAACTCGAGATAATGATAAAATTTCCCTAAAATCAAATCTTTCAAAACCAACTTGCAATATTCTTTTATATCCACCAAAAAATTCATCATATCTCGGAAAAATTTTGAATTTCTAATTCCTCACAAGATAATTTATGATCATTTGAAAAATAGGCTTGGCCAACTAATTTAAATCCATTCGCCACCGATTCAATAAAAAGCAAAAAATGCAAATAAAAAATAAATGCAACTTAAATTTATATGCTATGCAATTAATAAAATTAACCCCTAATTTTCTAAACGGGCCGTCAAAATTTAGGTGTCAACACAATAAAAAAAGATCAATATCCTTTTGCCAAGCAGAAGGCTTTAAAAGTTCACCTTCATCTTCATCCTTATTTCCTTGGAACGGTCTTTCCTCAATTTTCTCCTCTAAGTTCCCAACGCACCTGTCAAATAAAAACACAAGGGAAAATATCTCCTGCCACACAGAAAAGGGCAGCAAACGTAAATATCAACTTGGATTCTTCCCATCAATCGATCACTATCCACTAATTCAAAAAAAAATAGCATCCGATTTGTTCAATTATTACTAAGATGAAAATTAGAAGTTACTTTCTCATGCCCTCTAGACACTTTTCCCATCCATATGTACATATTATATAATATAATTTAATATTACAAATTTTTTTTTATATATTTATGAAAAATTAACCTCAAAAAATTTTCAAATTGATATATTTATGATAATTTTAATTTTCATTAAATTAGATTAATATTTATACTTATGACAAATAGAAGACAACACTCCAAAATGATAAATCCATTAACTATTACGTATAACCTAACTAGATAATTCAATAATAAAATTTAATATAAGTCAATGAATGATAAATTTGATGTAAATATATTAGTTTGAAATTTTTCACGGTTAAAATATTAGTTTACGATTAGGATAATTTTATTATAGATATATGGGTTTTTTTTTATACTAATCCTTACAAAATATAACGATATGGCATGATAATTCAATATAAAAATAGCTTACGATATTATTACAACATCTCCCCGTGGGCCCCCACAATGACAGGAGGGCCTCATTAGTATTCCACTGACCTCGCTGAATCATTGGATGTTCGACGCCGAGCGAGAATAATGTGATCGACAAAGTGACAGGGTCCCTTTTCCCTCGAACCTTTTTGCCCTCGCCTTCAGACAAGATTCTCGTCTCTCCTAATTTTTTCCCTCAACCACTCACATCATTAGGAAAAAAATGTTAAATTACGAAAAATCTCGAATTTATACACACATGACCATCAAAAACTCTAAATTAATACATTCATAATAAATTTACTCTTCGTTAATTTTCATTCAATTGAATTAATATTACGAAAAATCACAAATTTATATAATTAGGACAAGCGGAGAGTAAAATTTCAAACCGGTACATCTTTTAATTGTTATTTATTATCTAACTCAGTAATTCGAGGGTAAAATCTAATATAAATTAACGGAGGGTAAATTTATCACGTATGTACGTTTGGAATAGATTTATCATAAATATATAAGTTATGGATTTTTGGTGATATTAACCTAAAAATATTTAATGAAAATTAGAAATTGAATATAACCCTTTCTTTCATAATGGTAAGAGACGGTAACATGTCAATTTGCGTTGTCGATTCACATGGAATCCTTGAATTCTAAATTGGTGGGTGGTGTTATAATTGCTGCCGACGACCCTTCCCCATGGCCAAATGCTTCCCCCCGTTCAGCCGGGAGACAGAATGGACATTTCGCACTAGCTTGGCTAGGTTGGCTTCCAGCTCCCTCGATCTCCCTTGTCCGTAGGCTGCTGGCGCGAGACAAAAGAGACGGTGCTCGCTCCAAGGCCGCCCAGGAAAAAGAAAAGGCCGCCGAGGAAAAAGAAGAAGGAGAGGGGAGAGAGAGAGAGAGAGTGGGGGGCTGCGACATCGGTGGCGATGACTTGACCCCGCTCCTCGTCTCGCAGTCTTCGTCGTATCCATCTCCCCGCACATGCGCTCGTGTACTACTTACTGCTGCTCATTCGGAGGTCTCACCTGATGGGGACGATTCTCTTCTTTTCCTCCTCTTTCTCCTCCAGCGTGCTTGAGCTCGACAGATTCGACGAGCCGCGCCAGAAAACTGATGTGGGTTTCCCACGTTTTCTTGCTTGAAAGAGAAACGTGATTGCACCCGTTGCCTGCGGTTCAAAAGATTCCAAGACTAGGAATCGAGAACTGCATTTTAACTGTGAAGATGCTTTCTCAACTTCATCACACCAGTTTGTTTTGGAATCAAAGCACTATGTAAAGGAAGACTACGAGGACAGTAAATCTGTTAATCGAGGTATTGAGATCGGAATACAATGCCTAACTCCGATGGAGTGCTTGCTAGTTGGAAGATCGTCTGCTGCGGGTGCAGTTGTAGGATATAATTCCTTCCATGTATGGTCAAACATTTTTAACACCTTCCCTCATTATGTATTTTTGGGAAAGAAAACATGCCAGTTGTGTAATGAAAGTATTCCCCCCGAACGGTTCTTACTTATACAAACTGTTATGGAAGCTTTGTCCCACAATTGGTTTTCACAGCAGCTCGTACAAGAACAATTTTGGAATATAATACGCGAAAACAACAAAATTTTACATCAACGCGAAATCGCCAAAGAAATAAACAATAAATAATAAGGACGCCAGAAATTTACATGGTTCAATCCAAGTATCAGTACCTACATCCATGGAGAGAGCTAGTAACAACTAATTCACTATAATCAGAGAATCGGAATTTACAATCACTCATATATTCGAGTGTTTTCCACACTTAAATTTAACCCCAAACTCAAAATATTTATAAATAAACAACTCATTTGCACATAAACTCACTGCACAAAAATCACCACATGTTCAAGCTCAAACGAAATGCTCTACATACGTCAAGAATAACGTCTTTTTTTTTCTTTCAGTACGTATCCTCTTCGTAGGACTTCGGCAAGCGGCACTCCTTTCTTCTACATGCGCATGGCTTCAGCAACTTTTACGGGAGGAAAGCTGTTCTGTTTGTATATGTGTGCCCAAAGGTCAAAGTTTGACCTGGGCCCACTACCTTTTGGCTCCACGTGCAGACTCTTACGGGAGGAAAAAGGACGTGCAGGTTCTGTTTTTATATGTGTACCCAAAGGTCAAAGTTTGACCTGGGCTCACTACCTTTTGACTCCACGTACAGACTCTTATGGGAGGAAAAAAAACGCGCAGATTCTGTTTTTATATGTGTGCCCAAATGTCAAAGTTTGGCTTCACGTGCAAAGGACTTCCTACTTTTTTTTCCTTTTTTTTTAAGCTGAAGAGAAACTCTCGCACTTCTACACTTCTATTTTGTGTGCCTAAAGTCACGATTTTGACTTTGAGCCCCACGTTGATAGTCCCACGTTAATAACCTCACCCAGATAAAAGAAGAAACTTTGATCCATTTTTTTTTAGTTCTATTTTATTTCCTCTTTTGTAATCATTCATGGAGTCCAATGAAGTTTTTTCTACTTAAGAAATCTTTATTAACAAATCGTTATCCGAATTTAAACTCGAGAAATTAAAGAACTGTTAGTTTGTATTCTTTTTTTATTCATTGGAACACAATTTCTGTTCTTTTGTTCCGAAGAACAAAAAAAGAAGAGAAACGCGTTTGTTTACACTTTTGTTCTCGAGAACAGATTTGGAACAGAAATAAGAAATAAGAAAAACTCTTTTTTTTTCCCAGGAACACTTTTGAGAAATAATTTTTCTCTCTCCTATTTTTTCCTTCTATTTCTTTTCTTCTTCTTTGGCCTTGGCTATGGCCGACGATCGGCCGTCGAGGGCCGGCGAGGCTCGGCCTCGCCTTGGCTGGGCGAGCTCGCCCAGATCCGACGAGGCCAAGCTCGCCCAGCCAAGGTGAGGCCGACTTCGCACTGACCGACGAGCCTTGCCGTGGCTGGGCAAGGCCGCTCGCCAAAAGGAATAAAAAATAAAAAAATAATAAAAAAAATATTAAAAAATTAAAATAAACAAAAAAATTATACAAATTTACCAAACGTGTTTCTGTTCTTTTTCAATTCTAGGAATAGAAATTTTATGCAGTTACCAAACGCGTTCTTCTGTTAAAAAATTGTTCCCCGAGACAAAAATAGTTTTTTTTTTTATTTCTGTTTCTTGGAACAATTTTTTAACAGAAACGTTACCAAACACGCCATAATTTAAAAAACAAACTACAGTAATGGCGGAAAAGTGAACTTTGAATTCTTGGATGTGGGGATTGCAATTTAGATTTTTTTTTTTCCTGGCTGATATGCAAAGTCACATTTAAATCAAATCTTTGAAATTTCGATGCCTAATTAACTTCACCTATCGTTTATCATAAACATTCAAACACACGGTTCTTTGAAATTTCGATGTCTAATTAACTTCACGTGTTGTTTATCATGAACATTCAAACGCGGTTCTTTGATAACGACAAGTTTTAAATATGTAAAAAAACGTGGCCCTTCGATTAAGACAAGATGTAGTTTTGTGGAGAGGGTTCGATTATGTTCCCTAGCGTGGAAATTTCTTTCAGTGGTCTCCGGAGAAACTTCCTCCCACTCACCATCACATTCGTGTGAATCTACATGCTCCTCAAGATGGTTAAAATAAAGAATTATATCCATGCAGTTATATTCTTTCTTTTTTTACCTTGTCCCTTTTGAAGTAAGGTTTACACATTTTCAAGTCCACGAATAAAGTGATCAAGAATATACTTACTTGATCCAAACTCTTATTTGACAAACTAGATTTATGTATATCCTTGATTTCAGAGCAAAGATTTTGAATAGCGGTGGATCCTAATATTACTAATAAAATCCCATCATAAAATAATAGTAAGTATAGTCTAAGTTAGGGGTGAGTATGGTTTCAGGATGGAACCTGAAATCTGAAAACTAGACTAATAAGAACTTGTAGATTCCAGGTTCCAAAAAATAAAAAAGTTATTTCGATGGGTAGGTTTCAAGTTCTTAGTGGGAGGAACCTAGAACTTGAAACCTAAAACAAGTTTTAATGTTTTTCTTAGTCCATGTCTTCGCACGATTCTACGATATCCATTTCATTCGATGATGAATTTATAATGTGGAAGCACTATTTTGAGATTCTATTTTATGATTAAGACTTACTTTATTAATATTCATAGTTATACTTAGTGAATTGTAGAAGTAAATGATGATTATTAAAAGTTTTAATTCACTGCGATTGTTCAATTAGTAATATAGGTGAAACCTGAGTAAATTTTAAAACTAATCATGGAACATGTGACATGGTAAATTCCAAGTTCTGTGGTACCTAGGGTAGATTTTAAGTTTCAAAAAATGAAGAACCTATTTAAACAAGTAGGTTTCAGGTTCCAAATAGAATTTATATGGAACCTGGAACTTTTTACTCCTAGTCACAAATAACTTGTTTTTGTGAAAAGATTCACGTAACAATCTTAATAATAAGCTGCGGCACAAGTTCTAAAGATATTTTGTGCGGTCCCAAAGATTTTCTTCGTATCCTTTCCTGGGGTTGAATTATCTGCTGAAAGAGAGTTCTAAAGAATGTACAGTCAAGCCGGTGTTCATACTGCGACATGTAGATCGGTCGCGCTCATATAGATAGAAATTTAAAATGGAAATCGAATGAAGCCTTCTGTCAGACTTGAACCTCTTGCTTTCGCAGTAGCCCTCAATTCTCCTGTTCAAGATCTTCGAATGGTAGCGTGCCAAATGGCCATCTATTGGCCAATTATCATTAAAAAAAGTACCCAGATATCAAAAGATATTATTATATGTGCCCAGCCGAACTAAAACCAAGTCAAAAATAAGATTTCTGATTTTTCCACTATAAAAGGGCAACTACTTACTACTTCCAGTTTCAAGAAACTTAACACCAAACAAGTTTTTTCTCAGTCCTCGAATCATTATAAAGCATGGACGAGCAGCTGCAGCAAGCGGCCGAAAATGGGAACATCAACGAGCTCTATGATCGCCTAGCTCATGATCCGCACATTCTCGAGCGAATAGACGACACGCCGTACGCTAACACCCCTTTGCATATGTCTGCGTGTATAGGTGAAACGCTATTCGCCATGGAAATTGCCACTCTGAGGCCATCGCTCGCTCGTAAACTCAACCATCTCGGGCTGAGCCCGATGCACTTGGCCTTGCAATACGGTCAGGTTCAGACGGTGAGAGCATTGATGACCGTCGACGTGGACTTGATCAGGGTCAAAGGGAGAGGGAGGGTTACTCCGTTGCATTACGCGGCTGAGATTGAGGCGGACGAGCTCTTGGCTGAGTTCCTCTCCGCCTGCCCATCGTCCATCGAGGACTTGACGAGCAGGTGCGAGACAGCGGTTCACGTTGCCGCGAAGAATGGCAACCTTAGTTCGGTCAAGGTATTGGTTGGATGGCTGATGCGAGTCAAGATGGAAGAGATACTGAATTGGAATGACGAGAATGGCAATACCGTCTTGCATATTGCTACCCTCACGAATCAGCCTGAGGTACATCCCTGTGATTATCGCTATTACTGTTATTGGTTTCTCCTTTTGGTGTAGGTACTAGTCTTTTATTAATATTTATCACGATTACTTTATATTCTTGTTTGGGACACAATGATCACGAAAAAAATGATCTTTTGTTAACAAGCGGCTGTGTGCTTTGTTCATGGGAAGGTCATCAAATTGCTGATTGGGCGTCTGAATGTGAACGCAAAGAATTTTGATAAATTCACTGCTCTAGACCTTTATGAGCGATCTCAGCATAATAACAAGGAAGAAGTGGGAAAAATCCTGCGCAATGCCAATGCAAAACGAGCTTCAAGCCTCTCTGGCGTCACAGGGCTTTCAGATCACTTGAGTCGGCAACTTACCTTCTCCGAACTGCAGGACAGATTCTTAAATGTCCTTGGAAACGGCAGCAACACTAAATCACCTCGTGACATGATCCTCATGGTGGCTGGTCTGGTTGCGGCTGCCACGTACCAAGCTGTTCTTAGTCCTCCGGGAGGATATTGGCAAGACAATTACTCTCCAAACACCACCACGGCCCCTGCAACAGCCACCTCCACTGCAACTGCTGGTAGAGAAGGAAAACCGCACTCTGCTGGAAAAATGATCATGAGCGGACCCTGTCTGTACCTCTTCTTGGGATATAATACCGCGGCATTTCTGACCTCTGCATGCACAATTCTCGACCTTTTACTTGGACTTCCTTGCACATTGATGCTTAGATTATCTATGTCCTTTCTCCTGATAAACTACTACACTGGACTCCTTAGTAATTTCCCATTCTTTAATCGTAGGGATGCTTATCTCTTCTTTATAACCCTGGGTTATATACTTGTGGTGGCAGGGTGCTGGGTTCCTGTGTATATGTTCAGCCAACACAAGAAGCGTCCCCACCACATAGATACTCCAAAGAGACGCATAGGAAACTCTGTTACCGGTTGAGATTGAGATGTTTAGTTGACATTAACATTGGCTACTATATATGAAGTCAATGTATACTGGGAATGGATAATATATGTAATTAGGTGGGGGAAGCACCCTTTCGGTCAGGGTTCTCTGGGTCATCTATCGTATATCCTAGATATGGTCCGCTTGTTCACTCTGAGATAGAGAGAATTTCACAATAAGTAACCATCAAGGTTATTTTGGAATGCTCCTTTAACATGGCAGAACCTTCTGTAATCAAGGTTTGCAGAGAAAAACAGAGGACTCCACTAGATGTAATGCACCGTGATGTGATTTTGTTGAAGTTCACTACAGTACTAGATGAAGAATCTAATATTTATAATCTGGAGTTCAATGATAATGGTGATGATAATGACGAAGCGTGAAAGTAGAAATCTGGTTTCAATGGAAATATTCTGTAATTATCCTAAGTAATATACAGTGATTACTATATGTAATGAGAATTGATGTATCTATTGCATGATTGCTCGAGGCTTACAAATGAATGCTTAGCTGTTCAGAAATTTATCACGACATTAATGGTTAAGGCAGCTTTCTCAACACGGCTAAGCAGCAGCCAGACTCTGGAAATGCTTTGACCGTACATCCTATTTGAAATCAGATCGACAAAATTCTCGTCCCAAACACAAAGGCTTACCCAGATCTAAACCCAAGTACGGAGATAAATATACACATCTTCCAAACCACAATCTTTAACTTTCTGCCTTAGCTTGGATCAAACCTGGAAAAGGAGACTAGGCAGCTAGAGTTTCATGCAGGGGAAGGCCTTAGGTAAATCGATTTAGGCAGACATTTGCAAAATATGAAGCTATCTCCACAAACATAACATCTTCCAGTAACGGGCTCACAAGTCGCAGAGACGAAAGTCTAAATTGGTGGCGTTGTTACCACCTCGTCTACTTCTGTTCACGGCCACCCACACTATTGGAATGAGCTCTGACACTTCATTTGCACCATGTCTTCCTCCACCATTTTGAAGCTATCCTCCCACCTACACATTGGAATTGGAACAAGTTCTTGGACTACAACAAGCAATACATAAAAGGAGGATTCTATGACAAGAAGTAAATAAAAACAAAGAAAGAGTAGATAGATGAAAGAAGGAAAACTAAAGGTACAATCTGTTTCTTCACCATATCCCTGTCAACGCAAAGTCTATTCATCCCAATATGATACTATTTGCATATAATTTGCCTAATTAATGCAGATCATAAACAGTAACGGGATCAATGACTTATAGTACGTGGTCCAACAGGGGCTGAAAATGAAGGATGGACCAAGCAGACTAGAAAGTAGAATCGTACACAAAGAAATTCCACCCTTCTGACTGACATGAGTAACTTCCGTCCTTTGTTACTCGCCATTTTCAGCAATTTGTGAAGGCAAGTACCACAGGAAATTGGACCATGTTGCTCTCGATATAAACATAAGGATATAGAGTTCACAATGAGGATAGTTAAAGAGAAAATATGAAGTGACCCCGACTTTCTTTATTCTCATACGAAGGTTGATAGCTACCAGGCTCACGCGATCAGGCCGTACGTGCGTCGACGACATGGGTAGCTTTCTTGAGCCTGGAGCAGGTAATAATGATTACTGTTACTTGCTCGACAGGCTTTGTAAGTATGGGTGCGTGAAAGTGGCTGTGGAGATTGTTCACAAGAGGAAGTCTTGTGGAGCTTTTGACCCAGATGCTAAAATGTATACAATCTTGATTTATAGGTGGTGCAAGATTGGCAGGATAGACATATGCGGGAGAGTTTCTGGAATGATAAGATAGAGGGAGGGGTCGAGCCTTATCTGGCGACGTACGATGTTTTGTTGAATGGGATTTGTAGGAGAGCGAGATTGCATCCGGATGTGAGGGTCGAGAGGATGTTGAGAGCTGCCGATAAGGTGTTTGTGAAATGCGCGACAGAGGTTTCGAGCCTGACAGGACTAGTCATTCCATTGTTACGCACGTGTATGGTAGGTTACATAAGCCGCAGTCGTTGCTCGATAAGACGAAGATGACGAAGGAGATGGGAATTATCTTGAGCCTGCGGCATATACTTTTGTTTTAAAATTTCTCTGTTCATGCGAGAGGATCAAGGATGCTGAGGAGTTGCTCGAGGAGATGGTGAGGAATGGGGTGAGTCCATGTGCTGCAACCTATAATTGCTTCTTTAAGGAGAATAGGGGGATGAATGATGTTGACAATGCGCAAAAATTGTATATCCCTGATAAAATCCTAACATAAAGATAATACTTAGTATGATGATAATAAGTATTATCTCAATGGCTCGTTTTTGTGAAAAAATTCACTTTGCAATTCGTATGATCAGCTGCAGCAGAAGTTATGGAGATATTTGCTTTTTCTCCTTTTCTTGTGTCAAATTATGTTCTGAATGGATTCTAAAAAGACTTACGATCAAACCGCATAAATAACATGACGTATGGATCAGTCACATTCATGACATCTTGTAGATAGTAATTAAACATGAAAAATCAAATGAAGCCTTTCATTGTCAGCCTTGAACTTGAAATTTCACAATAGCCTGAATTCGCCTCAGAGATGATCGTTGACTTTGCAACATGCCAAAAGGGCATGAACTAAACCAAACTCACCAATAATTTCCCACTATAAAAGCACAGCTTCGACTGTTTCCAATTTCATGGAACTTTAACACCAAACAACTTATTTCTAAGCGGTCAAATCATTATAAAGAATGTATGAGCAGCTACGATTGACCGAGACATAGACGAGCTTTATTTGCTAGTTGTTCCTGTGCTTTTGTTCAGCAGACACGAGAAGCCTTAACGCCGGATGAATACTCCAACGAGAGGCATCGGAAACTTTTTTTGATTTGTTGGGCTAGAAATGTGTTGTTGACATTAATATTGGCTATTGCACAAGAAATTAACGTAAAATGTGAGCAGATGGCATTATGTAATTAGGTGGTGGGAGCACACATTCTTAGGTTTGGTGGGACATCTATTGCATGTCCCACATATGGTCGGCTTGTACAATTTAAAATAGAGAGAATGCATAACAAACAAACCTTTATCTTTATTTTGGATCGCTCCTTTAACGTGGCAGAACCTGGTTTAATCAAAGTTTCACACAAGAAAGCAGAAGACTCCACTTCATGTTGTAATGCGCTGTGATGTGATTTTGCTGAAGCCAACAACACTACTAGAAGAATCTAATTTCTCTTGAGCTCAACCATGATGATAATGATGAAGTGTGAAAGCAAAAGTCAAGTTTCGTCAAGAGTTCCATAAATCATCCTCAGTAATATACAGTGATGACCGTTTATGTAATGAGAATTGATTGTGTCTGCTGCATGTTTGCTCAAGGCTTACAATTAGATGCTTAGCTGTTTGGAAATTTAATCATCTCGTCCTGGTTAGGGCAGCTTCCCAACATGGCTAAGCTATTTATACCAAAAAAATCACTTCTAGACAAATGCAATTGTGGTTGAACTCCGTCAAGAAAACACTGATACAGACAAGCTCCTCCTAACAAGAATTCACCTAACCAGCAGCTAGACATTCTCTATCTGTTCCTCGGAGATGCTTTGTCCATAAATCCTATTTACATCTCAGATCGAGAAAAATTCTTGTTAGAAACAAAGACTTACCTAGATCTAAACCAACGTACAGAGATAAATATATTAACCTTCCAAACCACATTCTTAAACTTCTTCCCTTCGCTTGGATTTTAAACATTGAAAAAAGACTAGGCAGCTAGAATTTCATGTAGGGGAAGGCATTAAGTAAATCGATTTGGACAGGCATTTGCAAAATGTGAAGGATCTCCACAAACATAACATCTTCCTGTAACGGGGTCACCAGTCGCAGAAACGAAAGTCCCATTGGCGGCGTTGTTACCACCTCGTCCACCTCTTCCACGGCCACCCAAACTATTGGAACGAGCTCTTGAGTTACTGGCACCTCCATTTGCACCATGTCTTCCTTCACCATTTTGAAGGCTATCCTCCCACCTACACATCAGACATTGGGAAAAAGTCCTCAAGAGTTAAAAACTGATGGACAAAGGGAGGATTCTATGACAATAAGTAAACAAAAACAAGGTAAGGGAGAGTGATGGGATAAAATATCATATAATGTGGTCCAACTGGAACTGAAGATGAAAGATGGATCATGCGGATAGTAAGTAGATTCATACACGAAGAAATTGCATCCTTCTGACTGACATGAGTAAAATTTCCGTCCTTTGTTATTTGCGGTGTTAGCAGTTCGCATAGGACATGATGCTCCGCAAGTATTACAAGAAACTGACAACCCTCCTGCATTCAGATGCACCAAATTAGCATTTATCAACTAGGCGGAAGTTCTAACTGGATGGCACAATGTAAGAATTCACATCATAAATGCACAATTAGCAATCAGTATATCACAGCAACTCCTGTCGCAATGGCTTCTTTCAGGACCATTAAGTTATTCTTGTTGAGGAACATCTAGTTGTAGTTGCAAAGACACGGATTTCCAGTCCCAGACTGCAAATGACTACTTGCATTTACATATCCAGTTATTTTGCATCTTCAAAATAACTGTGGATGGAATCGATCTGAAGCAAGAGGATATATTTGACAGCACTGGACCAAGTGCCTCCAGTGTAAACAGAAGGATGTAGAGACCAATAAGGATAGTAAAATATAAAATATGGAGTGACCAAGATCGTGCTGGATATTGCTATGAAAGCAGCATTGAAAGTGACTGCAACCCAGCAACTACATCTGGTCAAGGAGAGAGTTGGGAGAAGAGTTTTCTCTGCTTTCTCTTGGGTTGGGAATTTGATACAGATAGTGTAATAAGAGTCCATATGTCGGAAGTTAAAACAATTACTGCTCAAAATCATTGTACTCAATGCTTTCTCTTGATGGCCCTTAAAATTCTTCCTATCATCTTACAACATCCGATGTGCCGGGAAGAAATGGATAATAAGCGTTTAGCCACCTTTTTAATCCTCAATGATAGCTAACAGATTATGTTTCTACTTCTTTAATAAGAGATTATATGATACAACAATAAAAGGGATAAGAGTTATCTTTTCAGCGTGTCTAACTGCTAAAGGTACATCTTCATGAAGTTCAAAGAAACTTGCCTTCAAACCAACCGCAAATTTTCATTTGACCCAAAGAAACATTACCTGTTTCATTTTTCTTTTTATTTTTTTATTTTTATTTTAACTTGGAATTATAAGTCCTTACATCATGATAAAGATAAATAGTATCGGATGTTCTTGACCTGTTGTCGTATTATTTGCAATCCTCTTGCTGGGTATACGAAAGTTGTAGACATATTTGAGAAAATGAATCAGCACCCTTCCTAATCTTTGAACAAAAGAGAGAATTAACTTGACTAGCATACCATCTTGTTGGTCTGCTCTGCGAGACCGAGAATTTCGAGTGCCGGAAATGACTGAGGGACAATCGGTGGAAGAATGCCCCAATTGCCGGCAGTTGCTGCAAGCCTGCTGTCTACTGTTACTCCTTTGGGCAGAACTGGACAAAGGAGTGGGCCCTCCTCCTCTTGCTGCTGGATATATCATGTGAAATATAAATTCCAAGATCATGATAGGGGTTCATCATAGGTGTAACATTAAAGCTAGCAATTTACTAATACCATAACAGTATCATGATATCCATGTCAGTTTTTCTTAATTCTTCCTTTTCATGAAAGCAGAAAACTGTAAAAATGAGGAAATAACTAATCTTGAGGTACGAAATTCCATGACTACACCAATTACTTGAGAAACTTTTACATTACCAGAATCAGAATTACATCCTACAAGTGAAGCAGAGAAGAGAGAGATACCGACTATCTTTACCAATCAACAGCTTCTTCAAAAAGAGACCATTTACTCAGTTAACAATTACCATTTTGAACATACACATGCACACGAATCTTTAACAAATTTCTAATTGATGTTAACAAAGAGATCCATGATGTAAAATCAAAACCAAGAAGTCAAAACAAAGATACTGGGGATAATAATAAATTCTGTACCCTCATTAATACCCTCTCTAAGGAAGTGCATTAGTGAGAAGAGTCTGTTAAACAATTTAAGGGCATGCACTATTCAGAAGAGACAAATAATAGAACATGTTTTCTAATACTCCTGTCAAATGTAAGTGTACTAGGTGTCTCTTAGAACAAAAAACCAAACAGTTTTCTAAGAACTAACCAAAACTTAAGCAAACTTCTTATAAAAGTTAAGCCACGTAAGAAATAAATTATAATTTAAAAGATGAAAAGTACAGTTAAGACAGATGAATATAAATTACACTACACAAAAAAGAAAAAGGCAAGCCATAGAGAACTAAGCCAAAAAAACATAAACGAAAAAGGATCATAGTACAATTAATGAACAAAATATTGAAATGTAAATTGAAGTTTGTGAGATTTTGTGGGACTACTGCCAACTGTTCTAAAAGCTTAAGCTCTTAGATGAAGGCGTGGTTTATTATTTAAATATTCTAACACTCCCCCTTACGCTTAGTCTGGTCTTTTGCCTAGTACTAAGCGTGGAAATTTAATTGGGGAGACAAATAGAGGCCTGGAAGATTCGAACTCAGGACCTCTTAGCTCTAATACCATGTGAGATTTTGTGGGACCACCGTCAACTGTTCTAAAAGCTTAACTCTTAGATGAAGGCGTGGTTTATTATTTAAATATTCTAACAAAGTTAATAGAAAATATAACTAATGTTTATGAATTTTTTCAAATCAATCATCCACTTCAATACAAACACACGAACACACCATGATTATGCAAGCCCATGAGCGGCATGGCATGCTACAGCAAGAATATTTTCCAAAGCACCATCTTTATCCTTTTTTTCGATTTCAGCAAAGTGTAACTTTTGCAAAAAAATTTTACCAACCTGACATACGAGAACCCGTTCCACATATTTCTGTCAACTGTTGAAGAGTGTCATCACATCCACCTATGCATCCTGATAGAATTTCACAGTTAATTTGCCATTGAGCCGAATAGAAAACTCAAAATGAATTATCCTCGAGTATGTAAAAGGAGACGGCATGCAATTATATTCCTGTCAACTAATTGACCAACTCCATTTGAACGTAATCCAGCTACAGAAACAAGTATGGGGAACAAAAGGTTCAGGGATGGCATCGGCAGTTATAACATAAATAGATGCAGTCTTATAGCTGAAGAAAGACAACTAGATGATATGACAAGGGAAAGGCCTGTGAAGATGTATGGCGGACATAAACAAGCAGAGTAGCAACAGAAAGAGAGCCAATCAATGAAATTCATAGAAGCATTTGCATATGTAAGAAAGGTAGCTTTTTGACAATTCTATGGGCCTAATGAAATGGTCAGGCTTCAAAAGACCAACAACTGCAGCCACAGGCCTTACTATTAGTGGCAAAGATTTTTCTACAAAAACAAGAGCTCTTTAAAAACTTAAAAAAGAGAGCTTCCAGTAAGATGAAGAATAAAATAGAAGCTGTAATATTTTAAACATAGCCACGAGTTAGTTCAAAGTTTGTAACAGCATTCACTTACTTTCCAGGACCAAAAGCACATACCTAGGTGGTCGACACTGAAGATCGGAGGAATTTCCAGCCGCCGAAACTTAAACTGAATCATGTAGATAGGACCTAAAGAATTGTTTAAATGAAAAATAACATTTGTAGTTAGTAAAAAGGAAATGTGAAATGATATGTTACTGATGAAATTGCAAAGCAATCACCAAAACCAAGAAGAAGATTCTCATGCAAACAACAGAGAATGAAGAACCAAGATATAATAAAAGTTCTAATATATGTAGATATCAGGCCTCCCTCAACATTTGTAACAATATCCAGGAGTAAACATAAGTAGTTTATTAAAAAGGTCCATTTCAGTAGTAATTTTCAGGGCACCTAGAGCAGCTGCTACCACAAAAGAAGGAAAACTCTGTTCTAGTGATGTTTCTCCATTCAATGTACTATACAAATAGAGGAGTCCACAAGGTTTGTTCTTCTTTTTGCCACAGCTAGAGTTCAACATAGTAAACAAAATAGTAAATACAACGCATATGGAAACATCCAGTTTTCCATGACAATAAGGTTAGGCAGTTTCTTCTGCTGTACAAGGAAACAACACTCAGATTACAGGAAGACGGCCACACCACAGATACATCCCCTTACTCCAAAAATCTCAAGTTTAAACTGGACATGAGGTATTTCAAACAACAATTTTCCAGTTAGACTCCTAAAGCTGAATGCATTAGATTGACAAAAACCTGGACTGCAAGAATTGCAAATGTTGGCTGTCACAACTGCTTCTGATACTGACCCGGGAAGCCATACAACATTCCTACACTGAATTTGCACAGCAAAAATTGGATCAAGAGCAATATGACCATACAAATACAACCTCAGAACAAAGAGTGTAACAGTCTTAGTTTCAATATCATTTTCACATAACTTAATTACTGGAATATCCAAATTGTTTATACAATGATTCTTCTGTTTTTTTTTTCATTTCCAGCTTAACATTGGCATCAAAAGGTTATATGGTCCTCTAAAATCATTTAAAGGATTCTTGAGTTGGTAAAACAATAGGATACTCCAGTGCTATTTTCAACTGCTGGGAGTAGTTTCCAAAAAAAAAAAAACACAGATGTTAATGATGCAGATGGTTTGCATCCATCTAACTAGATTTAGATGGTTAGACATGAACCCAACAGACTGTCTTGATAGAATGAATTGATGGAATCCTTGTAGTATTACAACGAAATGATCATGAACTCTATTTTCCTAATATCTTTTATAGCCCTGTAAACAGAATGTGCGAGAAATGTCCCAGTAACTAAATTAGCAGTGTACTAATTACTTAAATTAAAAGTACGGTGAAGAACAAAAACCTGTGGAAAACCGAGGCAGCCAACCATAAAATTGCCATCCTGTTCAAAGTGTAGGAGTTAGCTGAAATTGTCTTTGAGAAAAAAACCAAATGTGAGTAGTACAGAATTCATTACTGAAGATAATAGCATGATCCGCACAGCGCCCAACACTATTGGATTTATTAGGACTACCCAGTGTTTAAAATATTTTCAAAAACACAGCCAATGTTTCAAATCATTGCAAATATGGCCTCATCTTCTATGATTTCTCTTCCATTTGCATTCCAGAAAAGCCCTAAAATAATTTTGATCAAAATATCCTTTGTGAAAAACTTAAGAAAGATGCATTTTGTTCATTAGAATCAGAAAGTGTCCAACTTTTATTTTAAAATGGAGATAATGCTGATATCCATGCACAAAAGGCAAATTGCTCTTCAACTGAAGCCACAAGGCACTTCCTACATTTGAAAACTAGTTACATCCTTTCAAGATAAGTGGAGGGAAGCCATTAAAATATATCTGGGAAGGGATACTTGCAACAATTTGAAAGGTTCAGTGTATCTACATAATTTAAGCAAAGCAACAGCAGATAATTTGGGTGCAACGCGGAAACAGAAGCGATTGTGAAATCCATGCCACAAAACAAGAGAAAAATACAGATATGGAAAACAAAGTAAGCATGTTTCAGGAATATAATTTGAGTGCAATGCGGAAACAGAAGTGATTGTGAAATCCAATGACACGACCAAATGAACAAGAGAAAAATACAATTATGCTCTCAAAGGATAAATAATCCATTACCCGATTACGCTTGAGCACCATATTTGATTGATGACAGAGTCCACATAACCGAACAAATTCTCCCACCACATGCTGCTCATCTCTGGCTGTTCGAGCGGCCCTGCAGCATCAATGATAGACGCACAGTAACAGCAGTACAAATGCATCGGGAATCTGCAAGTCAGGAATCTACCTCTCAAAAAACACAGCCATGGCTTCCATCAGTTTTTGTTTATTTGACCTGGCCTGCAAGAATTCACACCGTAGCCTATATATCATCATTTCTTGTTCTTCACCCATATCATTATCAACAACTCTGCCTAGAAAATGCATTTCAAACCCAAAAATCTTTGCTACTGCAAATAGCAATCATCCTCAGTATGCTTCATTTGAGGGAAGTGGATATTCATATATCGACTGACTTTGTTGTCATGCATTCTACATTTTCTGCTTCTTCTAGAGACAAGAAAATTCAAAACCCACCAAGTACCATGGGACTTACAAGCATTGAAGACAATTAGAGACTTGAATATCCAAGTACGTCAACACTCAGACATTTAAAGTCTTGAGTGTCTCTGGGAAGTCTTCTCACTTTATTTGGTTAATATCTAAGAAAGACTTCTGCAAGACTTCTGCAGCTCTTTAGAAATTTAGTGTGCATCCAGTGTTGGAAAGTTTGAAGCAGAACTAGTCAGTCGCAGTTCTCAGATTCCATATGTCAGACAATCTTTCTTAAACAATTGATTTCAAATGAACATAAAACTGTTCTCTGACTTTGGTTTAACGAGAGGATCCATTAAACAAAAGTCCCCCTTCCACACATTATGTAATCATAAACATGTATTGAAGTCGATCATAGATTTGTTGCAACAAGCAGCAGAAAGGAGTAACAACCGTACATCTAGGAAGCAAGCTTTCATCTGCTGCAAGCATGTTTCCAGAACTTCAGCTTTTGTCTTGGCACCCTCACTAACTGCCCTCATGTCAAATTCCATCATTGACCTGAGGTTAGGCTTCCATAGCTTGTACCTGAGCAAAAAATGATAGCGCTCTCACAATATGGTGCATCTTACTCAGCTAAACATATAGGGGTATAAGAACAATCTAACTAAGATGTTGTGATGGCGTGTTACTCATATTTTTATCCAACTTACGCTGTCTCCTATAGGGTATTTGAGTGAACTAAGCTACTTCTACTTACATGAAACTACAAAGTTCCAAGGAAGCATTTGGCAAGTCTTCAAAAGCAAAAGCAGATGAAAGTTTAAGTGTAAAAAGTAATTTGACTGGTGTTAAAAGTTGTCAACAAGGAAAAAGAAAATAGAAACTCAACTATATATAAAGTAAACTTAAGAAAGAAAATGAATATAAGGATAGACAAGCAAAAAATGTTAGAAGACTTTATTCATTCAAGTTGAAAAGAAGGCAAATTACTTACCCCATGTCATCGTATCCCATGACTAGAGCCTCACCCTGTTCATATATTCACCAATTAGCAAAGATAAAAACATGAAAGACGACTTACTTTGTGCTTGCTTGATCCGAATCAAACAAAGCAAATTCTCTCCATAATACAATTACTTGAGCCATTTGGAGATAAAACCTAAGATAGTTAATGTTGCTTCTAGAATATAATGTTCATTGACCTAAAACAATCAAATAAGGAAGAATGGCGTGACTACATCCCATATGCGAGTCTGTATATGCTTGAATGCTGAGTCTCGAGAAATTTACCCAATATGCCACACGCCAATCAAGCGCAATAAGTTTCTTACGATTACAAAGCCAACTAAATATGGGAACGAGTGTTGTTTCTGAACTTGTCCAAAGTAAGAGTCAAAATCCAGATAAACAATGCTAGAAAGAAGGAAATACTACCTTGCTACAAACTGATAATTAAAAGGTAATGAGGTAGATGCAAAAAGTTTACCAGGTTAGTTGGTGAGAAGCGCATATTCTGGTCTTTGGTTGCATAGAACCGATCAAGTAGCTTCTTTATGTGATCATGCATCGTGGCATCAGTGCCAATGCCAGCCTGAAGAGACAAAGTGGATGAGCAAATTATAAGACATGCTATCACAACATACATCTACTGCAGCAGAAACCTATGACCAACGATCATTTCTATCAGAAATTTGACCAAAAAATAAAAATAGTAATAATCTTTTTCACCTTGTCCATGCAGTTCAGTAAGTCAGCTTCACTTAGAAGTGGCGGGGGCCTGGTAACTCCTGAATCCAGTGTTAAAGTTGTCGGGATGAACTGTGATATAGATGGCAACAGTAAGAGCACACATCTATGTCTTGAACTTCCAAGCAAATTATAGGAAAATTGAAATGTTGACAAATATTATTCAAAATAAATTTCCTCAAAACATTCCACAGAAATCTGTGTTTCACTTCTGACTCTATGGGTCTCTGCATCCATTGGTATGTGCTTTGTTAAGTTCATTTCTTTGTTCAGGCACTTTATGTTGGTTCTTACATATTAACTGATAAAATCACACCCCTCGCTTTTATAGATAATAATCATCATATTTCACATCTCGATGAAAAATAAGTGCATTAAATGTGTTAGATTTTGTGGAACCATTGCCAACTATTCTAAAAGCTTAAGCTGTTAGATGAAAGTGTGGTTTATTATTTAAATATTCTAACACTCCCCCTCACACTTAGTCTGGTCTTTTGCCTAGTACTAAGCATGGAAGTTTAATTGAGGAGGCAAATAGGGGCCTGGAAGATTTGAACTCAGGACCTCCTAGCTCTGATACCATGTTAGATTTTGTGGAACCACTGCCAACCATTCTAAAAGCTTAAGCTGTTAGATGAAAGCGTGATTTATTATTTAAATATTCTAACAAAATGAATTCAAATAAGAGAATAAGAACTGCAACTGTAGTCGAGAATTAGAAAACCGAGAGTACCACTGATTGCAACCAATATTCCACCTAGTAGATGAGTTCTTGTAAAAAGTTAAGAGGAAAAAACTCCCAATCAATATACGACATGTTCACAACTTTCTTAGACATAGAAAGAAACCTGATAAATGAGCATATTGTAGGCAAGGATAACCAATAAAAGGATCTCGTGTGGTGGTCGAGCCCCACAGCTAATGATTGAGCCTAGTATTTAATATCAATTAACTATGGTACCGTTGGAAGTAAAACTTCGTTTTTAGGTCAAATCCTACTATTCTAATCTCATCTCTACTCAGATGCAAATGCAACAGAATATGCTCTTCCCATGAAAATTTATTTGAAAGTTGAAAGACAGGGTTCCTCGAAGGCTATCTTTTTCTCTTGGGGAGCAAGCAGCCTAAGACCTATTCTCACTTTGCATAATCTTTAAAAGAAACGAAAAACATTTGTAAATAGATCCCTTTGAAGCAGAGAGTGTGTATCACCTACTGTTTACCTTGTAGCTAGACCAGACAAATTTGGATTATGGTTTTAGGTGTAAAGTGGGTGACTGCAGGCAAGGTGCAACACAAACTTTAGGCTTGGAGAGGGGCTATTGTTCTTGTGTTGTAAAGAAGAAAACTACTACAATAATTCCTCCCTTTTTTTGGCTCATTAGGAGAAAAAAGGACGGCATTTCAAGGAGTTCAATCCTCTTTGGATTTTATCAGGCTTGATTCACCTGTTGATTACATGAGTAAGAACTCTTACTCAGAGTTGGTAAGTCTTGAATGACAAACAAAATTTCATTAATAGGGTAGCAAGGGTGCTGCCCCTGTACAAGACGGCTTCATAGGGTAATCCAGCCATACACAAAATTTTGCACACAAAAGACTTCTCATAACACTTCCAACAGACCAGAAGTATTAAGTAGTACACATTGAGCCTCTTGCACCGAGCTCACCCACCTGATCAACAGGTGGATCAAGCCCGATAGCATAATGCGTTATCGTGTCTCTAATCAATGTTATTTTCAACAGTGGGACTGAAAGAGAATCTAATAATTCCAAAATGGCAGCCTTTCTTTGAAGGGACTTACACTTGCCTTCAGAGCGACAAGGAACCAAATTAATTTTTGGGAAGCAAAGTTAGTTTTCCTTGTCAATACCAGATGAAAGCAAGACTTTGCCATAGTGTAAACTCGTAGTGTGTACATATCTCCTTGAAAATTATTTTTCTTGTCCGTCAGAAAGATGATAAAGAATCAGGAAGTGAACTATATCAAATGGTCCAGGGCCACGGTATCCTAGATCTGATAAATTTGTGATCCACTAACAAGGAAAGAGTGATTCTAAGACATGATGAGAGCTATTTTAGACGTTCTATTACAGTGGGGAAACAAAACAAAAGGAGGCAGATGAATAGTGAGGATGGATCATTGTAAATGGAGGCATATAATTCGATGAAATGCAATATTCAGTGGCAAACCTGCTGTCCAGGCACATAAGTTGGGATCACTGAACCTCCCCACGATTCAAACCGGTAGATGTCCAAGTAATTTTTCTGGCCAACAAGACCATTTAGATTCACCACAATATCATAATAAACAGTGAGATTCAATAAGAACTAGGACTAATGTGATATAAATATTTTACTCCAAGCAGAGAACAGTCTCATTCTCAGATAAGACAGACAGGTCATGACATTGAAAAATAGCTAAATCAACTAGATGCCGGTGAGATATTTCATCGAGTTAAAACCCGATGGTTTGTTGAGAGACACTGACAGAAACAACATTGATCAATTCCCAAAAAGGAATCATTCTTTCTAGAGGTGGTATGCAAGGCCATGGTATTTCCAAGAGTACTGACATGCCTCACCTCTAGCACATTCAACAAGGGTGACCCACTGCATGATTTTCCGCCTATGCAAGGGTCAGGGGACGGTTCTATTATATGCAACCTTTCCCTTGCATTACTGCAAGAATGTTTCCACGACTCAACCCCGTGACCTTCTCGGCCACAAGCGATAACCTTTCCGTCTATAAAACGAACTCATGCTGAGTAACTCATTTCAATTAGGATGAGCAGCCTCCCAGTCACGGGTCATTACAGGAATTCAATCTAACAAAGGCTAATCCAATAGTTCTGACTTCATTGGAATGCCTTGGGAACATACGAAAAGGTTATGTACAAATGAATCTCCAACTAATTTCACTTTTCCATTTTGCTTAAGAAAGAATTAATCCAGCACCCACAGAAAAGTGAAGCAATACTGTGAAAAAAAGCATCACCATGTCGGTTTTTATTTGTGACCTAACAGAATAATTTATGCAGACCTTCACATTATTGGGAAAAGAAGGGACAACTAAAGTGGCAACTCCTTCGTTATGATAATAAAAACTAGAGAGGCAGCCAGTATACCTCATAAACCTACACTGCTTTATCCGGTTCCATCAAAATCCTTGTGCAAAGCAAACTCTAGATAATCAAAATTCAAAACTGAAATGACCAGCATGACTTTCAGAGTGGGGTTAAGAAACATAAAAGGGGCAGTCACCAAGTAAACAATAAATTGAAATGATTGCTTCTATATCCGCAATTTTTTTCTTAAAATGATGAATCATGTAAAATCCAATTATTGGGAATATAAGTTATTTCCTTCCTCAAAAAAATAAAAGCCAAGCTCAAAAGTCGGAATAGAACTCACAGCAATGATCACGCGCCCTGATGCAGCAAACTGCTCACCAGCAATATCAATTTCAACAGTGGTTTCTGCCCCCACGGCTGGCTGCGAAACACATGCCAGGAAATGGCGAACGACCAATTCATAAAGTCTCTGCAATAAAAAACAAAACATATAGGAATTAAGTGCAGTGTGCATGGGTGTTTAGTCTACCACCAAAGCAAGGAAAGATTCCTTAGATTCCTCTAAGAAATCACGAGAAGTCACTTACATGATGATCCTGACTCCAATTTGTCTCCCCACCGGAAAATTTTGTTGGATGAATTGGTGGATGGGCCTTATCATCATGGCCACCATTGCTGGGGTTTCTCCAGAGTCCTGAACTGGGGTCCAATAAACGCTGGGCGTATGATCCCCAAACAGTATGCCCTTGTTGCTCTTGCACAATAGCCTACGTGTCAACAAATACTCAGACCAATAAACAGAATTCAAAGGGAGGAAAGTAGCCAAAAGGAGCTGGAAAACAATTAGAAAATGCAAAAGAAAATATCATGGATGCATGCAACAAGAGCCAAAGTCTCGGCTATTGAATAGTAAAGCCTGAAGTAGGGGCCTTCTACCGAGGCTCGGCAAGTTAAAAAAGCTCATAACCTGCTGACTTCATCACTTACATGAGAGTGGGAACGGGGAAGGTCTTAATAAGTAGCGAGCTCAATTTAAAAGAACCTAGACTACCTAGAATATCAATCTTACATATAAATGTGACATTGGGGCATGATCCTAATTCCAACCCAAAACCTCATATCATATGCTCGAAAGAAGCTTAAATGTCTGAAATAAGACCAATCTGTAATGTCTTCACTGATGCAGGACATCCACTCAAATACTGTTCTCACCAAGTGACTTATTTATGAACCGCCATCCAGCCTCCAAAAATCTGTGTTATCTCTTTCCACAAGCACCACATCATCAACATGGACATCTTCCAAACCAAGAGACTTCAAAATTCCGCAGCAATTCCATTACTCCAATTGCAGCATCCAAAAAATTAATAAAAACAGACAAACAAGTTACCAGCCCTTGCACACATTCAACACTGCATAGCGATAAACACGCATTTTTCAACTTATTCTTCATAAATGGGAGGGAGCCCTTTACTCACATGAACGAGGTGGCAAAATATGTCATTTTAATGCACATATCAAAATAAGCAATTCATAGGGGCAGGTCAAATTCTTCTGCTTATCCAATCATAAGAAAAGATGGCAATTAACCACCAAATCTCCTTTAGGATTTGATAGCCATATTATTATAAAATCATACTCCTAACTTACTCATCAGCAGACAATCAATTAAAAAGCAGCAAAAGATGCACCAACCTCAATTCAGATTATTTAGTTTTGCTATCATGAAAATACTCAAAAAGAAGAATTCCCTTACCACCTTTAAATCTGCCACTACTTATTTCTAGTTAGCTTTGAAACCAGTATATCTGATTGGCAATGTGCTCACGAGGCAATAGAAGTTGTCTGTGGGCTTTCATTTCCAGAGTACCATTTTTTTGTTCTTTCTGACCTAATGCTATGTATGCATCACAATACCAAGATAAATGCAGCTACAAATTATTTCTGTCCATTTTGGTTTTGCCCCAACATTCTCCATTCATAATTCCATTCATGAACTGCAGAAGCATTTCTATCATCTGTATTTTAGTCAAAATTTTAATCAAAAAGAAATATTTGCAATTCCACCTTCATAATCTAAGAGATACTCACATGCAAATCAGTCCTGGCAGAGAAGTTGTCAGTTTCAGTACGAGGATAACTTATAAATCCTGCTTGATAAAGCTCTTCCGCAACCTAAAACAGCAGGAAAGGAGGAAGTCATTGGACACAAGCTAGTGACAGGAAACGATTAGCATTTCTCAATTTGAAACCATATTATAACATAATGTAAAACCTCAAAAGTAAGCAAGAGATCAGGAAAACAGAACATTTTTGACATCATTTTTCCCCCTTCTATGACGAAGAAGCTTGCTTAAGGTTAGGTAAACCCTGGCAAGTGAAGTACCCCACTAACTTCTCAATTACAAATCAGTGGTTATCACACTAAGCTCAGTGAGCTTCTTGTTCTTCATATAAAGAATGGTAAAAGAATAGTACGCACAACAATATGCAAGGATCTGAAACTTTTTAATAGCTGAACCACAGCATCTTAAGAAGATAAAATCAAAAGGACTAAATATCATCAACAGAAGTAAACAGAACTAGATTTGATATAAATTAGTCATGAAAACCAAACAATTCTAAACAAATGTAAGTGAGCTTCCTAATCTCGCTCTAAAAAATGATAAGAGGAATAGAACGCACAATGAGGTACAAGGACCCGAAACTTCACTATATAGAAAAGTGCAAACATACTGTTTATCAGAAGAGAATAGCTATCCTTCAGGGAATTAAGAAGAGTATACATTGTTAAGAAAAGTAACTCAGTTGCTGAGATTGGAAGGGCGAAGAAGCCTTCTCACTAAAAAAAAAAATTGAAAGAGTTGAAAAAACCAAATTGACAACATGAATTTGAAACGACTGGCATAATTTGGGCCATACATTGATTGGAGTTTGCAAACTGCCGCGATCATTTCCGAAAGGAAACATTCATTGATAGCAGCCATTCTAATTCACCATCTACTGAAAAGCAGAGTATCTACCGAAAAACATAGTCCTAATCAGCATACAGCTAGATATGATCCTATAGATGGATAGATAGTTTCCAGGTTACAACTGCTCACCTTCATGGTATGCTCAGAGCTCATCCGGAAGTATCTAGAAGCACGTTTTTCCAGCTCAATGGTACTCAAAGGATGTGGAGGATACTTGTATTTCTCCTGCTGCCTAACTCCTGTGACCTGTATGACCAAGGTAGTAATTTAGAGTATTACCATCAAACCAGTAGTTGATCCAATCACGATAATCAGCATAACATACAGTTGCAGATGGCTCCTCGACACACATTTCATAAATTATAACTGCACAAGTGTAATCAAAGAGATGTCCACGCCTGAAAAATGAAGAAAGACTCCCATTTCAATAAGAACCAATAACACATGAAAGAATAATATTACGCATCAAGACAGTCAAAGCTTACGTCCAGCTGAATGTGGCAATGCCCTCTTCAGATTTGTGAGAACAGTTAATTGTCCAAAACTCCTCAGGTTCATGAGATTGTATCTCCCAAAATCGTTCGACCACAAAGCCGAGTGTGGGGAACTGCACCAATGAAGAACAAGATAACTATAGGATATTTAACAGCGTCGAAAAGAGAATCCTGAGGAATGTGCTCCTAAGTTACCATACTTGACATGGACCATAACTTAGGACTAGGTTCCGATCATCTGCAGCAGAGTCAATGACAAATGCGTCTCTTAGCAGCATAGTCTGGAACCTTGTAAAAGATGCACCTATTCTGAGGTCTATTTCCTGCATGAAGCTCCAATCAGTTCCCTATCCCACAATGAGCAAGCTATCAAAGAAAGGAAGCACCTTATGCAAAGAAGCAACCTAGTTTCACAAGGAACAAAAATATTCTGAGAAAGTATCTGGATGCAACCATTTGCCGAACAGATTCACCGCACTTATGACAGTAGAAGTTCACCAGAAATGGGGAAAGCACTCACTTGCCTTGCATCCACAGCATCCGCAAACCATCGATTGGGTTCGACAAGATTCTGCACAGAGTCATGTATTTCCCTAGTATCACAAAAATAGGACGTCAAAACCGAGAACCTATAACCCCTAAAAAAAAAGAATTTTAATCCGACCAGACCTTTCAATCAAAGCAGAGAACCGAGCCCTTTTTATGGTCAGATTACGGTTAGCTGCGGTGCATGTGTCAATAACTTCGAATGCTATGTTTTCACCTTCCCTATCGCAATCAAGCCATAACACAAGCCACTGGCACCTTCTAGCTTCCTCTTCTAATGTCCTCTTTATATCCAACTTGTCCTGTAATTTCCATAATTAGTAAACAGAAAACACACAATCCACAGGCTATTCCCCCAACTCTAATCAGAAAACTAAACGAACTTATGGTCTGAATTACGCCATAACCCCATCAAAAGTCTTCACGATACGAAAAAGTCAGTTCCTTTCAGCGGTCTTTCGTGTCCCGGTCGAACGAAAAAGGGCAGGACACCGTCGTCGCGGTTCCTCACCTGAGGGACGAACTTGCGGACGGGGGCGGCGTAGAGGTCGGCGGGGTCGCAGGAGTGCCACTTGCGGAAGCGCTCCTCGAATTCGAGCTCCATGAGGTGGCCGGTGACGGAGGTGACCAGCATGCGGCAGCGCTGCCCCCGGATGCCGTAGTCGAACTCGAAGATCTTGTTGTACCGCGACCGCCCTTCCCGGACCCGCATCCCCTGGCCCCTCGACAGCAGGGTGGACACCGACTTCGCCACCGACGGCTTCTCCGCCACGTTCAGGACGTTGATCGCCCGTCCGCCGCCGGACATCGGCGGTCGTGGCGGTGGCGGCGGCCGGCGGAGCGACCGGAGGCGGTTGAATTGAGTGAGAGGGGTTTCGCGCTTTGCGAGGAGAGGAGGGTTTTCCCGCCTTTCTGATTTTCTCGGAGGGAGGGAGGATGGCTTCTTTGAAATATCAAATGGATTTTTATTTTTATTTTTTAAGTTTAGTATACACCATCGAATTTACTTAAATATCTCTTAAGTTTTTTATGATCCTTAGAATGGTGAATTTCATAAAAAAAATCTCAATCCGATACATTTGTGGCAAGTACCGTCAAAAGCCCTCAATTAATACGTTTGTCATAAATTTACTCTCTATTAATTTCCATTAAATTATAATTACACCATAGAGTTTTACAAATTAGTACATTGGTTTGAGGGTAGAATCCCAAATTAATAAATCTATAAATTATAATGCGTTATTCAACTCAGTAATTTGACAGTAGAATTTAATATAAATTAATAAAGATAAAAAAATTTATGAATGTACCAATTTATAGTAAATTTGATATAAGTATACTTATTTGGGGTTTTCGTAGTATTGACTATTCTCAAAATTATATAATTCACTTCCAAAAATCTTGCAAAGTGTTTTTTTTTTTTATTTTCTTAATTGTTAGGCACATGCAAGAACATGATTTTTTCTGGAATAAATATTTACCTTCGTTAAATTTCATAACAAAATACATACGATTTGTTCACTTTATGTTCAATTAGTCAATTATTTTAATAGGGAGTGGCTAGAAAAATCATATGCCTAATAAGGCAATTGATGACAAGATACACGTGGACAATGCTCGAGAAACAAGCAAGCTACAGGCAAACTAGATTGGACTAATCGATGGCAAGCCAACTCAGTGCCCGATTGAAAATTTAATGTACAAAGTGTCAAGTGATATAGACAAGTATAATTTATTTTTCATAAAATAATTTTGGCCTAAAGTGGAGGGAACGTGGCCGAACAAGTAATTGGCCTTGCTCCGTGCCGACGGAAACGTGCTTTGGACTTGGCAAATTGCAAACCAGCAAAAGTTCATATAAAGATCACATCTTTGAAAGTAAATAAAGCCGGGGAAATGGGAAGGCTTTTCTTATCATAAGTTACATTTTTGTTAGGACCTTATGGGCCACCATGAAGTCAAAATTTGTACCTATTTGCATCAATTCAATGATTAGCTTATTACTTTATTTGACCCTACTCGGGTTACCGTTTCATTTACTTTCAATAGTTCAACTTACCCAAAAAATTTACCGACATACGAATGTGGTCCCGATCTATCCGGCGATGATTACAATTTCTTTTCTTGGACACACATAAATCTGGTTAAACTTGACATGTAATTTTAAGCTATTTTTTTGCATGTTCAACGAAGGAAATCCATTTGTTCCGGGGCAAACGATAGAACCCAAATTCAACTTGATCTCTCTCTCTCTCTCTCTTTTAATGGCCAATGAAGTCACCTTCATCTCAAATCGGATTCCTTCCATCGTTTGCTCCTTTAACTATTTTTTTTTCTTTCCCCGTAAAACACCCATAAGGAAAAATAGGAAAATATATCCAATTAAAGAGGAAAGGAAGCAAAAATTAAATACCGACCCTCTATAGAGCAATTTTTTTTTGAAAAAAAAAAACAAATAATTTTTTCATCAACAATTTTTGCAATAAAAGAAAGATCAATATCCTTGGAACAATCTTTCCCTCAATCTTCTTCCCTTGCACGTGTCAAGAAAAAACAAGGGAAAATATCTCCTGCCAAACAGAAAAGGGCGGCAAACATAAATATCAACTTGGATTCTTCCCATCCATCAATCCATCAATCAATCACTACCCACCAATTCAAAGATTAAGCATCTGATTTGTTCAATTATTACTAATGTGAGATGAAAATCCGAAGTTTCTTTCTCAAGCCCTCCGGACACTTTTCCCATCCATATGCACATATTATATAATATAATCTAATATCACAATTTTTTTAAAATTTATATATTTATGAGAAATTTATCTCAAAAAAATCCCAAATTGATGAAACTTGTAATAATTTTACTTTCTATTAAACTAATTAATATATATTTACGACAAATGGAAGGTAAAACTGTAAATTGATATATCTATCGACATAATTTGATTGTAAAATTTAACAAAGATCAATGGATGATAAATTTGATATAAGTATATTAATTTGATATTTTTTATAGATAAAAAATTAGTTTGCGAAAATTTATTGTAGATATATAGGGTTTTTTTATATTAACCCTTATATGAGATAACGACGTGGCATGATCATTCAATAAAAAAAATAGCTTTACGTTATTATTACAGCATTTCCCCATGGGCCCCCACAACTGCAGGAGGGCCTTAATATTCCACTGACCTCGTTGAATCATTGGACGTTCGATGCCCAGCGAGACTAATGTGATTGACAGAGCGACGGGGTCCCTTTTCCCTCGGACCTTTTTGACCTCGCCTTCAGACAAGTTTCTAGTCTCTTCCTAGTATCATAATTTTTTTTTATTAATATTACGAAAAACATAAAATTAATATATTTATGATAAATTACTTATAATTAATTTTTTATCATAGTAAATCTCAAAGTAATATGCATATGATAAATTTATTCAAAATTAATTATTTGACTACAAAAAACTTCAATTATGAAGGATAAAATCTCAAATTGGTACTCTTCTTAATTGTAGTGTGTTATCCAATTTAATAATTTGATAATAAAATTTAATATAAACTAACAAATGGTAGATTTGTCACGTATATACTTCTGAAGTAAATTTGTTATAATAATTGAAAAATACTTAACGAAAATTAAACATTGAAAATAACCCTTTCTTTCGTAATGATAATAGACGGTAACATATCTATCTGCGCATCTTCGAATTAATTTATGTCAATTCACATTGAATTTTGGGATTTCAAAATTGGTGGGCGTTATAATTGCCACCGACGACCGCTCCCCCCCGGGGGACAAAATGGACATTTCGCACCAGTTTGGCTGCCAGCTTCCTCGGTCTCCCCTTGTCCGTAAGTTGCTGGCGCGACGCAAAAGAAACGGTACTTTCTCCAAAGCCGTCCAAAGGAGAAATTAAAAATGGAGTCTTTTCAAACACTCCTTCAATCTTTCTCCGTTTTCGTCCACCATTAATCGAGGAGAAGAAGAAGAACAGGGAGAGAGAGAGAGAGTCAGTCGTGGGCTGCGACAGCAGTGGCGATGACTTGACCCCGTAGTCTTCGTCGTATAAATCTCGCCGCACATGCGCTCGTGTGCTGCTCACTACTGCTCATTCCAAGGTCTCGCCTGATGAAAAACTGATGTGGGTTCGACAGATTCGGCGAGCTGCGCTGAAAAACTGATGTGGGTTCCCCACGTTTCCGTGCTTGGATGAAGGGTCCTGAGGTCGAGGACTCGTTGCCCATTTCTTCGGCTCTGTTTGTCCCGGCCTGTGTGGTTGTTGTTAGCATCGTTTCTGTCGATTGACTCAAGAGTTCGGAAGTGGGTCGGAATGGGTTTGTCCGGTTCGTGCGTGGAGTGATAGATTCGTGGCTGAATTGGTGATTTTTTTTTTTCGTTTTTTGGGGTGTTGCCCTCGATTGGTCATGGTGTCTGATGATTATGATCTGAGCTTGTTCCAAGCTCTTCCTGATGATGTCCTGGCCATCGTCTCCCAGTCGCTGTCGCCGCGGGATTTGTGTAATCTCGGCCTATGTTGCCGGAGCTTGAGTGCTCTGGTGCAGTGCGAGAAGGTGTGGCTCACCCAGTGCGACGCGCTGGGGGTCATCTCCCGCAGGGATTTGATCGACTGGAGGAAGGGGGTGTCGTCGTATAAGGCGCTCTGCCGCTTTCTCTTTGGCGTCCAGCCGCTGATTGGGATTTGGGTTCACCAGAATCCCGAGCTTGGTAATGTGGTTTATGTCATGCCGGGGTTTGTTTCGGTTGTCGGGTGCAGGATAATTCCGCAAGAGTTGGGGCCGTTGGGGATTGAAGATGGCCCTATATTGTGGGCGCCGGTTTTTGAAATCATCGGGGATTTTGATGGTTCTGCTTTGTTTTTCCTGCATGGAAGGGAGAAGGGAACTGACTATGTTTATCCCGGATCTCTCAAACATATCGATAGGAATTGCAATGTGTTGCTGCTTGAGGTGGAGCCGAGGTTGCAAAAGAATGGGGGTAAATTGGAGCACAGTAAGAGCTTTGTTCGGTACTCGGATTCAACCAAGATCTGCAGGTCGGACAGTGGATTGTCGAGGTCACAGAGCGTGTTAGGACAGAATGAGACGAAGGTGCCCTTCAGCAGGCTGGCCTTCAGTGACAGAAGAAAGTTGCTCGAGGTTGTGACCAACCAGGTGCGTCAAAAGGTGCCGGACTCAGCCAGTGGGCCTCTCTTTGCCCGTCTGAGGGATGATGATGAGAACTTTCGGAAAGACATGCTGCTCCTGAACGAGAGGAGATCCTTAATATTTCATATGCAATCTTGTACGTTTGGCGGAGGGCACGGTGATTTGTGTCTAGAAACACCTTCTGATCTGACTCAGTTGGGGTTGAGTGAAATCAGGAAGAATCTTGACCGATCAAGCAGCGCTGTCAATTCATTCAGTAGCAATAATGCTCTTGGACGATGCGCCAAAAAAAAATCACTCGTTGCGTATTTTAGGTCTGGCTTTAAGCAGATCCTCGGGAAATCTATCTCGTTTAATGGCGGCCATGCAGTTCTGAGAAATAGTTCTTCAAGTAGTGAGAGTAAGCACGCGCAGCTTCATGAGTTTCTGAAATCCGGTGATATGATTGGATTAACGTTGAATGCATCCACTGTCAAGTTATCATCATATCGAGCATGGCCAAATATGCATGACAGTCGTTTTGCCCTTTACAAATTACCGCTGAGGCTACCAAAACCTGACCAAGAATATGCTGGTTTGTGGGGTGGGACATTTGGGTGGCCTCCTGGGAAGCCTACAGAAGATAAACCTGGGAAGGCTTTATTCCTTCTCATGCTCTCTTACGAGGAGTCCCAGGGTCAGCCCTTGCTCATCGCAACCAAAATATTAGAAGGCACCCACTATGTTCTTCATCCAAATGGTTCGGCAATGTTTATTGCCTATATAGATCAGCCATCACCAGATCCATTTCCTTGGAGTAATGATGCTAATTCCCTCCCTGTGATTACAGATCATGCTTTCGTTGGGGAGGGCATTGCAAATGGTTATGGTTTTAGATATCCTGGTGCAAAGCCGGGTTCACTCTATGTATTGCATAATGGTCTAATTGCCTTCATTTGGAAGGAGTCAAGGGCCGTCTTGACCTTACAGAGACTTAACTTACCAGACCTTTTAAAGAAAGGTGAACGGGTGCCTGCACTAGCTGCAATCACCAACTTCACATATTTGACCAAGTCATACTCAAATGTGTTTGCTGGCTTCTCAAACACTTCAAATTGCTTGTCATCACCAAGGTATGAATCGCTTCTATCTATGGTTTGGTGGAATCCTGCTCTGGTTAATTTTGGGTTTTGAGCTCCCGATTGGGTTTTAGTAAACCTTTACTTTTAAATTTAAGTTCAACTGCCACTATAATTATTGCTGAGATTGCCTTGAATTGTTCTTGGAGAATCGATGTGTGGGCTGTCCTGTCTCACTTCTGATCACTTGAGATTCACCCACATTGATAATATGATTCTGACTACCCTACGCTTTCATAAAGAAACTTCCTTCACATGAAGCAAATTTAAGCATCGTCTTTATCATGCACTGCAAATCTTGCTCATTCTCTCATGGCTATGATCGGATATTTTTAATAGATTGTCTATACAATCATATCCCCTGTTGTTCACAAGCATGGCGATTTATGGAGTTGAATGGATGATATTTATGGTTTTGGATGGATAGGCAACTAAGATGTGCTTACTCTTCTGTGTGACAGGCAAAGGCAGGCTTAGGAAACTCATGCGCATTTGGATTAAATTAGGGAAGTTTTAGCTGGTTGTCATGCCAATGCAAGTTCGAATTGATTGGTGATTTTTAGATCTCCTTCGATGGGGATGATTCTTTTTGTATCAAAAGCATGACAGCTTCTGTCATTGCAATCGCTGAATTGTAATGACAGATACTACTACATATTGTAAAGATCAACACAAGCATCTAGCTGTTTCAGTTTACATTGTGGAAAAGTTCAAAACCATATTTGCAGATGACAAATAAAGCTTCTCAGGAATCTGGTTGAAAGATCATAAAGAGAAAATGGACTAGCTTCTGTAGCCGATACCACACAAAAGCTATTTCTCATACATTCTCGGGACATCCTGAGAAATATTGCTGTGCTTTCAGTTTACTTTGATTAGGGTTATGACAAAACCAACTGAAACACATGATTATTGGGTGAAAATGATCAAGTTGACCGAAGCAACTGAAACACGACGATTTGTAGAAATTTTCACAGTCGCATGTCAATGAGAAAATATACGGATGTGGCGAACACGGAAGTTTAATTTCTTTTTGCCATGCAAAATGCAACTAGTTGATGAGGATGAGGCCTGAGGATGTTGAGCTCTAGCCACACAAGATTTGGACAGCACGGTTGCTCAAACTCGGAAAGGAATTAAGCTGAAATGTAGTGTGTGGTTTATGTTTAGAGTAGTCCACAAACAGTTCAGATCGTGCAATTTTAGAAAGACCACCGGAGCTAATTCTAAAGCTCGACTGGCACACCATTCCACACAAGCCATCACACAGACCACGAAATACTAAAATGAAAGAATTTGGAGGGAATTGTCTTTCCGAATTTCCAGAGTCAAAGAGTTCCGACACAAAGCATCTGTATTGAGAATCTCACATTATCCAACAGTCGAAAATTGCCGTCTTTCTCTCGTTTGTTTATTTCGTCTGAGATTCCTCTTTTCTATAATTGAGGATCGAGACACCTTCTTTATTCTGCTTTTTGGGCCAGAAGACCAGAAGCAGTACTTTTAAGTCAAGCTATCTCTTTAGGGATCCAGATTTATAAAATAATCCCAACTAATTGTTTCATATAAGGTTTTAAAGATGGCCAAATCATCTCAAATGAGAATTTTTGACTTGAGCATTAGAGAAGGGATATTTTATTAAAAAAAATTCTATGTTATGTTTTTTTTTTCCTCTTCCCTCCTTTGCCATCACCTTGTCAATGGCCATCACCAGCCCCAGGTGAGGGTGATTTTTTGATTGAGTGGGCAAGGATAGCCCAAACAAGGACAACGACATTCTTCACTAGATTCAGTAAGGGTGGCCCTCGCCTAAGTCCAACGACCTTTGTCATGACTGACAGAGGGATAAGGGAAAAATATAAAATATAAAATATAAAATAAATAAATAATGCAAAAGACGAAAATGGTCCTTCAGCCAACAAGTTTAAACTCTTCTTTGATACTTATATGGCTATTTAGGCTTTTATTGAAAACAAGTTTCACTTCAAACTTTATTTAGGAAAAATTTATTTAGGAAAACGAGAGCATTTCAAACCCTTACTTAAAAAAAAATACAATTTAGATCCTTATTTTAGAAAATAAGAGAACTTTACGTCCTTATTTGAAATTTTCTCCAGATTTATTACTCTGAAAATGGACTCATGGTATGTAGGTTCAGATTCAAGTGTTCCAGAGGACAGCAACCATTTTTTTTTGTGTTTCGCTAAGCAAGAACAATGTATCTTTGGCCACGATGTATCTTTGGCCACGTTGGTTGACGACTACATTTCGAATTCACCTATGATGAAGCGGGAACAATCCTCACAAGCTCATCTCCGAGTTGTCACACGTCTACTTCCTTCAGACAATTCTGTGTTGCTGAAAGGTTTACCTCGACTCAGTTCAATATGCAATGGAGTTTGTACAAATATGAACTGTATCTAAGAATGATGACTCGATTACAGATGGAATATCATCTTCAAAACAAGCATGAGTACGCCAGCAAAGAAGAATTATTCAATTGAACAGAATAGCATAGACACTATTTTACTTTGCTTTCTGTCAATTAACAACCGTGCCAACACTTCCGTTACATCAGAAGGCCCCTATAACACGTCATGGGCAAAACAAAGGGAAACTACGCACCGAATTGACAAAAATCATCAGCAGAAAGAATCACTCATTCGTCAAATTAAATAATGAGTATGATAACCAATACGGTTGGCCTACATCATGTAAACATCTTCCGGAGAAAAGTAAAATCATAATACAAACATCTGCACTGTAACTAGTTTCCTTAGACGTGGCGATCAAATCATGACTATAGTTCTGATTTGAGAATTCTTGGAAACCGAACCGGGGCGGAGGAGAAAACTAAAAGACATGAGAAATCCAGCAGCAGCAAGAGTCGAAAGAATGTATGCTAATTGCATGGCAAAAAAATTCCGTATTTTCCATTATAATACAAACTGAGATTTACACATCAGAAAATCCAATCAAATTGCTGCATGATAGCATAGAAACCATGCAGAGTAGGGAACTGGAAGAGTCCATAGGCACTCCAGGAATGACCAGATGGTAATGTTGTTTCAAGCCAAATTCAAGCAGGCAGCGGTTCCTCCATAACTGTTTCAAAGAAAAGATGTGCATCAATACTCACCATAACCGCTGAGAAAAAAGACAAATCAAGCAAGTCAGCATTCATAGTTTTTGTGTGTGTGTGTGTGTGTGTGTGTGTGTGTGTATGTGTGTGTGTGTGTGTGTGAGAGAGAGAGAGAGAGAGAGAGAGAGAGAGACCCTTTCTTTTTGAGGCAATTTCAGCATCGTCTACAGCAGCATTGGCAGCCACGGGTGCCTTCTTTGGCACCTCAGGAAGGTCAAGTGTCTCTTCAACTACCTCAGGAGGAGTTGGAGCTGCAGTAGGAACTTTAGGCATATCTTGGATGGCAATCTACAATAAAAAAGTTTCCTCTTTCGTCAGCCAAATCATATGTTCTTCTAATGTAATAGTCAAATGAAAAATCCAATAGTTCATTGCATATATTCTGAATGCCTAATCAGATCTAAATCCAGAACGGAGACATAGCAAAGTGAAGTAATTCATAACATAACCAACTAAAAGAATGAGTTTTGTGATTCCAAGCGACCTAAAGGATCTTACATGATAAAAACTGTCTTCCATCAAATCATCCAACTGGAAAATTAATGGTAAAAATTTCTCACCCAAACAGCAATCCTAATATTAAAAAAAACGAGCCAAAACTGTCTTCATAGTAAACGCACATCTTGCATGGTAAGTTATTTCATTGGATTTATCTAAACTGAAGTGATAAAGGTTATTCTACGTGGGAGAACACAACATATCACAATTTCATAAACCTCCAATTTGGTCAAAGAATAGGAGAAAAAAGAATTTCATGCATAATATTCTTTTCCTTAGGATTTTATACATCACAAAATAACAACAGGCAAAAACTAATGAAAATGCATATATCTTATTCGAGTACTTCACATTATGCTCTAAGTAATACCTGCAAAGGCAACAGATATTATATTTCGAATGTGGCATTTCTCTAAGGTAGTCATCAAAATGTCATCAGAAAATAAAAACCACATTCTCCCTCACGAGACAGATAAACTAAAATGCTTACTTGAAGTAGGATAGTCAGACTAGAAGCAGAATCACTTGGAAATCAAAGATGCCTCTACTGGGAACCAAACGTACCTGTGATTCCAAAGTCTCAAATTCTGCAAGAATCTCCTCTTCATCTTCTGCTGATAATTTCTCTCCCAATATTGCATTAATTTCCTACAGGTTAAGGAGAGAAGATACAATCTTATTAGTAATGCATCACAAGTTCCATTTTCTGTTTGGCAAAAAGACATCTCATGTAGAAAATATATGCATTGACAAAAAGAGGTTCGTTCGATGCAGCCATTATTGGACATGTCTGCAACAGATTGCAAGACATAGCTAAACTCAAGCAAATCTATAAAAGTATATAAGACTGGTACCAAAGCATGGCAAAGCCAATATCTACCCATGGAAAAGAAGCATATGCCTATGGACACAAAAAAAAAGCCATCTGTTCAAATTAACCATCTCAAGTGGTGGAGCAAATAGCAATCTCTAAAGCTCATCACAAGGTCCACCAGCCCTAGCCCCTTGTGAAAGCCAATGTACCACCAAAGACCTAGTCACTACATAAGCCATTGCACTTCACCCTTCACACTACCTCTAAATACTCTTTCATGCCATCTCATATAACTTGATGCACGTTACAATGGACACGTATAAGCCTCCTATACAAAGGAAGCAATTAGAACTTGGCTATTCTCTGACAGAGAATTAAAAAAGATGGAAAACTTGCTCTGCTCTGTTTTAGACTCAACTGAACTTATTTGGTTTCTGACACGACAATGAAAGCGTTGAAAACATGTGAAGAGAGACTATGTTATCAGAGAAAGTCTCTTTAACCGTACGGTTCTGGTACGGCTTTAAAGAAAACTATATCGACATCCATGGGAAAGCAAAAAAGAGAGACAAAATTGAGATTGGCTCACATCTTGATAAGCTTTTGCTTCTTCAGTGTCATCCATTAGCTTTTGCACATCATCTAAGTTGATTTCGCTTTGAATTGCTTTGATTGCTTCGGTCCCTGACCTTAAGCTCTCAAAAACAGCCCTCTGTTTACTTGTGAGTTCGATATCTGCCAACTGAACACGCAACTCATTATAAATGGCAAGAATCATGACCATTACAAAGTTGACAGCATGTCAGAGGCCACAAACTGGATAGATTAGAAAAAATGAAGCTACCCTTTTGCTGAAGAAGTGATACACGGAAGTAGAGATTTACCTGTTGTTCAACATTAAGAACCCATGCATCCACTTGTTTCAATAAATCTTCCTGTGCCTTTTTCTTCTTCAGAGCCAACAATGCCCTGTCTTTCCTCTTTTCTTTGATCAGATCCCGAGCGGCTTGCTTTTCAGCTTCAATAACAGTCTCGAGCTGGAAACAGCGTGACAGCAAAAGGAGTTGACAAGTCAAGATTGCCACGGTGAATGATCTCACTTATGTACTTTGCAACACCCATAATTCCAATTTCACAATACTGGAAGCAACACAAACTTTCTAATCCTTATCCAAAAATGGATACTAACTACTAAGCACCCATCAAGCAATTCGACCACATTATTTATTTTTTCCGCTCAATTGGACCAAACCGAGTCCAATGCGCATTACAAAGAAAACTGTGCAGCCCGAATTGAACGAAGGACTGAAACAGAACTTCAAACCGGCATGCACAATCCCTCATTGGAACTAATTCTCGAAACCCAAATCATTAAATCATCTAAGCATCAGCCGCAACTCAAAGAGAAACGCAACCAATCCCACTCACCTCATTCCAAACACTACAGAGCCGTAAACCCGTTGCCCAATTCGTCAATCAAGCGAAACAAAAAGAATCAGAATCGCAAATTCAAATCCAAGAACCAGCGAAACAGGAAACCACGAACCAGAAAGCAACGACAAAACCAATCGGGGAACACCCCAAAAAGCTCAAGAACGAGAAAGGGAGAAGAGAAGGGGAACCTGTTGCTGATATAGACCGAGCTTGCGCCTCTGGGTCTTGAGAGATAGGATGGCCTTATCGACGTCGGTGACCTTGGGCTTCTTCACGAACAGATTCCCCATAACATCAAAATCGAACCCGCGCGATCAATGCTTGTCGACTGTACAAGAGGAAAACGATGAGCGAGAGGCTTTCGATTTCGATCAAGATACTGATCGAGGAACCCTAGGGATACGGAGATTTCGGCATCCCTTCCCTGCGATTCAAAAGAGGGATTTTTATCGTTTGTCGGATTGGGTAAGATGAGTAACGGAACTGTCCGATTGATCTGTCGAACGTGCTAAGGATGTCTTTCTGTTGGTTCCTTCGTCCGTTCGTCGGAGACGACCAAGGAATCCGAATGACCAGGATCCGCGGGTCGGGTCTAGCCCGATTAATCAAACCGACTCGATATATATATATTTCAAGTTTAAATACGAGATAATTACATAAATGGTCGGAAAATTTTTGCTCAATCCGCAATGTCGCCTTCGAACTTTTTTTAATCTATTTAATTTGATCTATAAATTTTAGCCCAATATGCAATATCATTCTCGAGCTTTTAATTTATTCAATATGTTATTAAATTTTTGATAAATGTTTAATCTATAACTTGAATTGAATTATTATATCTCTGAGTTCGATCTAGATTATGCATTTAAACCTAATGGAGTTCAAAGGGATTGAGAACTTGATTAGTCGCAGCTCATTTCCAAAGTTCTATCCTTTGCATAGTCGTCCACAGGTCAAATTGGAGCTAGTGTGGCAATACATTCAATAATCCACATGATACCCGCAACATCCAAAAGAGTACCTATGTGCATAGATCCGGGGTTTATGAGGGTGGCCGGTGTTCGAGGTATCCAAACAAAATGTTAATGATATCGGAACAATCAAATGGAGTTGCCAGAACCTTACTGAAAAGGTTCGAGTTCAAGTTAAAATTCAACCAAGGATTGAGGCAACGTTTGAGCCATGAGATGACCCGGAGGAAACCAAATTGTCGGATCTTTGATAATTATATTTCAACCTGTCTACAATGCCATGGTGTGTTAAGCAAAACATTCTATGACTCCACATCGACTTAATGGTCCACTCACAGATCTATGCATGCTGGCTTTCAGCATATCTCTTGCTCTCCAAGCTTACATCAAAACATTCCAGCAAAAATGTAACCCCCAACAACATCTTGTTGAGAAGCAACTTCTTCGGTTAGCTCATTTGTGAGTCAGAGTACAGATAAGACACAAGATCAAGTACCATCCAGGATGCTGTCCTGGGCATCCCTGATGCGGAAAGCCAACTCCTCATTCGCGGCACTGATTAAAGTGCTTGTGCTTCTAATCTCAAGTACAGCTTCACTAGGAGCGTCGATACACAAGATATGAGCATCGCTCGATCCATCTGTAACATTATCTTCTTGTAGAGATCCGCCAATACCCATCTCTGATAAACGAGCCAGGAGCCTTTGCAAGTCTAGAGCCACCCCAAGCAATGAGGGCTCACCTTTTGAGCAGTATAGCTCGTCGCTAGGTAGAATCCACCTTCTGGCATCACTCATGACGAGGTTGCCATTGAATCTTGTGATGCTCAAATGTTAGTCTTTCAAGTCTTTCAAGTTTTTCCACTGTAATGAAGACAAGCAATCGAACTAACTAATATACCATCGAATCCTAACCAGATGAAGACATGCTCAGGGCATCCAATGCGGACAAAGTGCCAAATATAGAGTAATTATAGCTTGTTCAGGGTTTTTGCAGAGAGTACAAACATAGCATACTAATTGATCACCTGACTTTTTTGAAGGTGCAACTAAAGGAAACAACATAAGCATATAGTTTGGTTTAGGCGATTTCCATCATCCAAAAAAAAAAAAAAAGGTCTAGGTGATTTTCTTGCCAAACACAGATAGTTCGGGCTTTTTTATCACCATCATTAAGTTCATTTCAAGTGAAATTCGTACTTTATTCTTGTAGCATCAGCTTTATCTGATATCCACTGAAGTAAGAGAAGACCAATGTCACAGTATAAATTTTAAATGCAAACTGATGGATTACCTTATAATGTGATGAAGGCAAATAGATATCTGCTCCAAGAGTTGTAGGATGATTCTGAGTCGACCTGTAGGAATGAGTGCTGAACCACTGGCTTAACAGCATCAACTGCACAGGAGCATATAAAGTTCAATTTGTCCATTTCCTCTGAGCTCTCATCAGAATGAAGTAAGAGCTCCTCCAAATCACTGGTTTCATCACAGTAAACTCACAGCTTAATTTTGTAGATGCCAAGTGTCAAAATCTACCATATTAGAAAAAACGAAGAGCTGGAAGAATCAAATGGCACTACACTATAAACCATGCATTTGGCCATAGTATCCACAACCCAAGAGGAGATATACTGATGAAACAAATTACCTTGAAGAGTTCTCAGAGCAGTGTAATTACTCCCCTTGTTGGCAGTTTCAGGATATCCAGAGATGAAAAATCTGAATATATTAGCATACAGAATGAGCGAAGAGCATTATAATTAAATGCCAAAGCATGATCAGAAACAAATTCAGAGCTTGAGATAAACCTATCATTCTGTCTGGATATCTTAATGTTCAATTACAGGCTCCTATTTCCAACCCGGAGCTGATTGGTTTGATACTTATCGTGCCTTTGCAGCATGCCACTTCTGCATATTTAAGTCTTTGAACCTTCTTAACACAATCCTCTGTCAGCTGCACTGAGAGGCACTCTTCATCACTATTTCTTAAAAGGTTATCAAACAAACAAAAATGCAGTTTCTAGGAAGAAAAGTGGGACGTAATATGCAAAAAGCGTGATCACAACTTGGAAGATGCAAGGATACCAATACTTCCTAATCTTCAAGGCTGAAGCTCCTGACCACAAGATGTGAGCCTCTCCGCATTTAATTTAGAGATGCATGACCTATCAAGAAAGTCATCTAACAAGAAAAAAGGCATTTTAAGCCTTGGCCGCCGGACAGAACTCCTAACATCAAAATATAATCGACATCTCAGGAGATTATAGCATCTTACAAAGGCACACCTAGCCAATTGCCTGTTAAAAAGTTTGGGCTCCATCCCAATCAAGGGTGGGGCTAAGTAGAAGAACCGGTATCCTGAGCTTCGCAAATAGTTACTATAAGGATCTAAGCCATGATAAACTATCAAGCCGCATCTTGTATGCGAATTAGCTACAGAACAGAGCTACTACACGAAGGGCTGTTCCTTACCCAAACAATGGCATCCATCCACCAAGCTCAATCCCAGCAGTGCCCATACTATCTCCTTCAACGCAGAAGGAAGTGTTTCCGGCTCCTCCCACTTCATTTCAATGAGGACTACTGGATTTTTCATATCCATAAAACTCCTGAATTCCTCATGCATTGAAACAAGGTCCTCCATCATAAGTTTCCAAAGTTTCGCTGCCACCTCGGTTACGTATACCTAAGGTAAAAGCACGAATCTTTAAGCAAGTCACAATCTTTTAATGCACAAGCCCAAGACCAAGCGATAGTTAAACTACCACTCAACCGTATACGTAAAAATTACTCCAAATTCAATCAATGAGATCAAGATTACCTTCCCAGATTCACAGCCATCAGATTCATCAACCGTACGTTCCTTATCTTCTTCATCTTGCACAGCGAGAGCTGAGAGGTCTAGGGGGCAATCAATCAAGATCCTAAGCCCACAGACACTCAGCATGTGACATGGGGGAGAGTAAAGCCCTTCACCTCTGCTCAAGCATGTCTGCATAAGAGTGTATATGTCGAATTCAAATTCAACTGAATGCGAGCGCCAGATGCGTCACTGACGAAAGAAAGTGCGTTACAAGACCAGCTAAAGAGAGACTTACCAACTTCATGAAGCCAGGCCAATGTGGAAGAACTTTACAGGCAATTCACCCAAAATTTTCAATTAGAACGAGGAGATTCAACATAAACTCGGTGCTCTTCTCCTGGGCCGGTGGCGGCCCGGTGGCTGGCAACTGCGCGAGAGAGAGAGGGAGGAGTGGACTGAGAGCGCGAGCGCAAGGGCGGGAGACGAGGGTCGAGAGGGGCGTAAAAGAGGGAAGGATTGAGAATTAAAAACCTTATTTAGAAAATTTTGCTTTGTTTCGAAATAGTAAATAATAATTAAAAAAAAGAAATCTAAGCTGCAAAAAAATAAAAACAAAATTCCAAATTAAAAAAAAAAAAAACAGTCGTGAGAAAAAACAAATCAAATTTGGTAAATTGTTAGTTAAAATGTTATTCAGCAAATTAAAATAATGAGATCAAAATATCAAAAAATATTTTCAATTATATATTATCAGAAAATTAACTATTTTTCTAAAAAATAATTTATCCAAAAGCATTTTCCTCTCGGATATCTAGAGCGCGTTTGATAACGATTTTGTTCCCGGAACAAATTCTAATTAGAAATGATTATTTTTTATTCTGTTCCCGGGAACTGATTTTGAGTAAAAGAATTCGTTCAGTAACTTGTACAAAATTTCTGATTCTGGAATAGAATTGCGTTTGGTACCATATTCATTGATTATGTTTCAAATCAATCTATTTTAATTTTTAAATAATTTTTATAATTTTTTCTTTTTTTTTTCCTTTGTCCTTTTTTTTTTTTTCTTTTTGCTCCTATTCTAATTCTTCTTCAGGCTGGTTGCCGACCCTTGGCAAGGCCGGCCCTCGTCAGCTCGGCCTCATTGATAGCTGGGCGAGGCCCGCCTGGCCACCGGCGGGGTTGGGCGAGCCTCGCCGGTGGCTAGGCTTGCCTTCGGCGAGCTCGCCAGACCGATTGCCGGCAATCGGCGGCGTTAGACGGTGGCGGGCGTCGATCGTGGGATGGCGATTGATGAAGAAGAAAAAAAGAGAAGAAGAAGAGTTTTGATTCTCAATTTTGTTCCCAAAATAAGAATCATTTTTTTTTTTATTCTTGATTATTGTCCCAAACTAATTATGGAAACAAATTTATTCTCGGGAACAAAAATTTTACCAAATGCGATTTTCATCCCAAACTGATTCTGGGAACAAAAAAATCAGAATCTGGGGATGGTTACCAAATAGGCCCCTAATCCAAGTCCCCACCAAGAAAAATAAAACCCAACCCCTTCTTTATTTTTCCGTCTCTCCAGAGCCACAGTCTGTCGTCACGCCTCCCTCTGCTCTCTCTCTCTCTCTCTCTCCCTTGTGCTCTGTTGCTGTCATTCTCAGCGGCTTCCCCATGACCACGGGGATCTCCGCCTCGCCACCAAGTCCTGTGGCCATGGAGGTGTCAATCCTCTGTATCTCGAGGAGGTGTCTCCTCCATGGCCATGGAGGCAGAGCTTCCGAATCTGAAGGGGACGGCCCCTTCTTGGCCTGGGGGGGTGCTCCATGCCGCGTCAATCGTATACCCCTCTGTCCCGTTGATGTACAATTGATGCTCATAAGGGATCTGTGGTTTCAATGATCGCCATTCTTCTAACCACAGACTAAAGCTTGAATTCTTAGCCACTACATCAGCAGACACCTTTTTTCCTACAACTAACTTCATTGCATAAGTTTCAAACTCATCTAGTCTAGCCAGGTATGTTGGGTCGCTCTCATTCTTGATTTTATCCAGCCACTCCTTTGCTTCCTCCACTCTTGCCCAAAAGCAAGTGTCTTGGGTCAAGTCTGCATACCTGGTCCTCGTATTGCCCAGTTCCTCTCCAGCAACTCTCTCAGCCCACCACTCAGCGAAAATTTCGTACCTTCTCGGTCTTCCATTGCTTATGTAGTGGCCTTTCTCAAGGTGCATCCCCGACCGATAGTACTCCGCGATGTCCAGCGGTTCCACAAGAAGCAAATAGAGCAGTGACTCCTCGTTTACCCATTCTAAACTTCTGGGAAAGTTGAGTGGGAGCTCGTTCCTGTCCAACATGCGTATGACTTTATCCCAAAAGGCCGCGAGCTTGAACCGGTTCATGTTTATCTTGGACTCTCTCTTTGAGGCCCCTCTCTGCTTGAAAGAATCGTAGTATCCTCTTTGCTCGTCGGACTCATCACAACAAGTTTTATACCACTCTATCTCCACCCTGTAAGTAGCAATTTTGGATAGCCTAATGGCTAAATTAGCAGCATTTAGGTTCGGCGTGCGCCCTATTCGCCTTGCAATCTCCAAGCAATCTCTTGCCCTTCGTGCAATCGACACCTGCGAAGGAGGGGATCAAAGGACTTTTAAACTCAGGGAAATTGCACCTGGGAATAAAAAGCCTAGGTTGATGCATTCACAGATCGCAATCACTCGATGATCTAAGGTGCAGTGCTCCTACCTGTTGAGATGTCCCCAAGGAGTTCAAAGCCATCGAAAGACTTGCTTCATAACTTGATTCAGAGAGATCTCCTTCCACGAAGCTTCTCTTCAAAGAATGACGAGTCAGCCTTTCAACATACCACCCATACTTAAGGTGCTCCTCAACGATACAATTTGGAGAGCCTGGCCTTAGCATCAAATGCATCATTTTCTTGACTGAAACAGCGTTGTCCAAACAAATCGCGCCCTCATCTGAACAAAACAAGTAATTCCCAGAGGGGCAAAACAACCTCCCTCCCGAGCCTTCCCCTGCGTGCACCAGATGCTCCATAGTGGCCGCATCGAAGGAAAATAACCAGGCTTTTTCTTCTTCAGTTAATTGGAAGTTAGCAAAATTCGTAAAATTCGATGACATGTAACAGAATCCCATGAGGGCCTGCCACTGGGGGGGAGTAAGAGTGAGTGATTTGTAGAGAGATAACATCGGCATGATATCGTGCGTCGACACGACGTTGCAGAAGCTGCCACCTAATCTGTCACGGAGGATGGCTCGGGAGAGCGACTCGTTGCCGAGGAAAGGAGAGCCGAAACCGATGCAGAGGATCGAGCGGGGTGGGAAGATGGATTTGAGGTAGGAGAGGAGCCAAAGAGCAGCGAGGAAGGCGACTGATCCTCCTACGGAGTGGCCCGTGATCACTATGGACTTGTTTTCAACCAGCAAGTTACGAATCTACATCCATATTCAGGATTTCTTAAAATTAGCTAAACGCTCGTCAACTCCAAACCACAAAAGCATCGGTTTACAGAATGTCGAAATACTGGAGCGGGGACATCTCGAGAACGGCGAAAATGGCTAACCTGGCTGTGAAAATCAGGGCGCGAATGATGACGAAGGAAGAGGTGGAGCACTCCGGGGTGGACCATGACCGGCTCCTCGCCGTCGTAACAGCATTTCAACGGCGCGAACAGCCCGTGGCCTGCCGCATCCAGCGACACCAGCATGCCGTAGTTCGGATCCCAATCAAGCTCTTGGACGGCCGAGAATGCCACATACCCCACGCCGCCGACTTGCTCCGCCACGAAGCCGCCGTACCCCATCGCGTTCGCGTCCCCGCACACCCTCCACGCCTCCTTCAGCAGCGGGGTCGAAGTCAGGAAAGACCCCCCCATCTCGCTCGTCTCGAACCTTCCCAAAACAACAGGAAGCACATAAAGAAAAACGAACAAAACAAAGCGAAAACAGGGCAGGAGAACGGAGGAGGCTGTTACCGTGAAGCTTCGGCGTCCATGGTTTCCTCTGTTGCTCGTGTCGACGATGGAATTATGGTTTGGATATAAGTAAAGGTGGCGGTCTTTTATAGGAGGGACTGAGCGTGGGCCAGCATGCGGATCCTCTTCGGACAGATCCACGTTTATCTGCCGTGTGGAAGTATCTTGCCCGAATGCTAGTGTAATTTTTTGTCTTCTTCCTCAACTTTCTTACGTACCGATCGATGCCTTGGGCCACCAGTAGATGGATCGAACCCTATCGAAAGGAATGAATTTTAATTAATATGCTCCCTACTCGAAAGCCGAGATAAAGTAAGGTTTTTTAGATGCTTTTGGGAGGATTTTGGGTCAGATTCTTTATCTATGAAAGCCACGACTTGAATTTTTTTTTTTTCCTTTATAATACGGAACTATAACACCACGTAATGTATGATATATGCGCATCCCAAAAGCTTAGATAGTAGCAACTTTCAAGTTCAGATTTTGGGTTAATATAATGAGAAACCTCAAATTAGTATACCGATCACAAATGAATGATAAAATCTTTAATCAATACACTCGTTAATTGTCACGTGTCATCCAACTCAGTAATGTGATAATAAAATTTATACGGAAATTAACGGGGGAGAGTAAACTAGATTAGTTCAATTTGGTTAGGACCCTTGGGCATTGAGCCTCGAATTTTCATGCGCCAGCAATAGTGTTATATTAAATCTTGGGAAATTTCGCAGCAACTCACCGGAGATCAGTAAAAGTACTTCAGGGCAAGGTCTTTCCGATCTCGCATTTTGTCTTTTAATACGTCGAATGTTCTACGGTCCCACGTGACGATCTACAAGACCGATGCCGTACATAATCTAGAGGATTAAAAGGAAAAAAATATCAACCGTCAGATGATTTGAAAAAATGTAACTAACCAACAATTAAGGAAAATTACTAACTATAAGATTGCCAATGTTACTATTGATTCCAGGAAACTACGACATATGAGGATAATATCATACGAACAGTTAAGGAATGTTATGATCATAAAAGTTAAATTATTAAGAAAAGAATAACAAGATCTATAATAAATTAAGGTTAATTACAATTTTTAATGAAAAGAAATGCTTGGATATTCGACCTTACGAGACTTTAAGGTTGATTACTACCTACGTGTGACATGTGATTACTAACTTGTCATGTACAAGGGCTTATAGGAAATTACAGTCATTAAGGACAATACCAAGAACCGCTACCATTATTAACAGTAAATCAGAAATGAAATTGGGAAAAAAAAAACTAAAAGGAAGAAATACCGATTGATGAAGTCAAAATTGTTAAAATTGATTGATGGCTTGAGAGATAGAATATAGCCTGATCCACGTCAGTGACCTTGGGCGTCTTCACAAACAAACAAGAGGGATGGAACTGTCCGATTGATCCGTTAAATGTGTTGAGGATGTTTTCTGTTCTTCGTTCGTTTGTTCGTTGGAGACGACTAAGGAACCCAAGTGTCTAGGGTCGTGGGCCTAGCCTAATAAATCCACCTGACTCAAGTTTAAACATGAGATATATTACATAAATGAATACTTAGTTTTGCTCGATGTGCAATGTCACCTTAGAACTTTCAATCAATTCAATTTGATCCATAAACTTTAGCTTAATACGCAATCTCATCTTTGAGCTTTTAATTTGTCCAATGTGATTATTGAAGTTTTAACAAATATTCAACCTATTTTATGAATTATTATATTCTTGAATTCCATCCAGATTACACATTTAGACTTAAATGAGGTTTGAATATAGTGAAAACTTGATTAGTCTCAACTCATTTTCATCACTATATACTTTGCATATTCGTCCATAAGTCAAATTGGAGCTAGTATTACAACACATTCACTAATCCGCACGATATCGTGACGTCTGAAATAGTACCTTTGTGCATAGATCTAGGATTTATGAAGGTGGCTCGTGCTTGAGGTGTTCTAACAATATATTAATGATATCAGAACAATCAAATTGAATGGTCAGAAAATTACCGAACAGGTTCGAGTTTAAGTTAAAAACTCAATCGAGACAGGTCCTTATATTTGGATTCAGGCACAGTTCGAGCCATGGGACAACCCAAAAGAAACCAAATTGTTAGATCTTTGATTTTCATATTTCAACCTGTCTGCCATTGGGATCTTTAGCAAAACGTTCTACAGTTCAACGTGACTTGCGGTCCACTCACAGATACGTGCATTCTGGCTTTCCGCATATCCCTCGCCGTCCAAACTTAAATCAAAATTGTTTCAGCAACAATGTAACCCCCATCCAACCACTGTGGGTTCGCCCCAGTGGCCACCCTTCCATCTTGGAAGGGGGAGGTTGGGGGTTCAAATTTCCACATTCTCAGGGGGGATTGGGGTGGGGACGATTTCATTTCAAGAGTGGGTTTCGACTAGGATTAGCGTAGGACTGATAAAAAAAAAATGTAACCCCCATCGACATTATGCCGAGAAGTAACTTCTTCAGTTAGCTCATTTGTAAGTCAGAGTACATATAAGACATGAGATCAAGTACCATGCAGGATGCTGTCCACAGCATCCCTAATGCGAAAAGCCAACTCCTCATTCACGGCGCTAATTAAAGTGCTCGTGCTCCTAATCTCAAGTAAAGCTTCACTAGGAGCATCGATGTGCAAGATACAAGCATCACTCGGTCCATCTGTGACACCGTCTTCTTGTAGAGATCCGACAATACCCATCTCCGATAAACGAGCCAGAAGCCTTTGCAAATCCCCCAAAGCAATGGGGGCTCACTTTTTGAGCATGATAGCTCATCGTTAGGTAGAATCCACCTTCTGGCATCCCTCATGATGAGGTTTCCTTTCAATATTGTGATGCTCAAATTTCGGTCTTCCAAGTTTTTCCAACGTAATTGAGAGATCAAGTCCGCTGCGATTTCTAGTTTTGAATCTTCCTTCAGGGTAGGCAGCTTAATGTCTCATTCACAGAGTAGTGAAGGACTGAGTATGAGTCTGCGACTGCTGATATGATCTGCCGCCTAAAATCTTCAGGTAAACCATCTTCAACAGAAAGTGCAAGAACAGTAAAGTGATCAGTCTGAAGTACCATCATCAAAAAGAGAATGTATGAAGCTTTAGGTGATATCACCACAACAAACTTTGGTTGCAGTTCGTGGATTGAAGGTTGAACCTTCTTCAACCTACAAGCGAGGCCAATCCATGAAAATAAAATGTGCAAGCATAATCTTTTGATAGTTAATATGCAAAGCAATTGGACTGGTGGAGTAGTTCAGTCTCATGACAAAAAAGGCAAAATAGCTAATGCATGGTCCTTACACTATTCCCGAAAGAAATGAACATCAAAGGACCTTCATCTTCATCTCCTTCGGATCAAAAGGCAAGAGAGCCATATTACTATCCATGCCCTCCTGCAAATGGAACAAAAGGTTTTGCTTGATGAATGGTTCTATTTGCTGAAAAATAGGAAAGAGATTGTTAGACGAATGAGAGAATATATTAGCACCTCCCAGATGAGTAATGAATTTTTATCCCATGCCAGCGTCTGAGCAAATGAATGGCTGGCCCAAGTCGCAAACTCCGGTGAGGATAAAATACAATGCCCGGCTTCTGCCAATGAAGTCTGCGCACATTAACAGATGTCAGAATATATAATTAGGTGACAAGTTGCACAGTCAAAAGAAAAGGTTATCGTACAATAGTGTTGGAAATGGTGATCCATTTTCTAGAATTTCCTAGATGAAGTTTCTAGAATTAAGAGGAAAATTTCAAGCATGTAAGAGAAGTCTAGAGAAGTCTAGCATTCAAGAGAAGTCTAGAAATGTAAGAGAAGTCTAGCATTCAAGAGAAATCTAGAAACTTCTAAGGTGGTGACTTATGCTTATAAATAGGCTTGTAATTCATTCATTTGAGTGTGAGAGGTAAACCCTCCACCTTGTGTGTGAGGTGAACCCTCCACCGTGAGAGGTCATAGATCTCTACTATACCTCCATCAAACTATTTTGTTCAAGTAATGAAACTATTTTCCCCCATATCTCATGTCTTATATTCTTCAATTATCCTATCTTGTCCCTTGTCCATTCTCTACAAACTATATCATACACTTGCACACGTCACTAACCAAAAACTATAAATAATACCAAAACCATGCTTCCGCGCACATTTAAATTTTAACAAGGTATTAGAGCCAAGTGTTTGGTTGGTGTTGGGCGTTTGTCCTCACCATCCTCAACTAAAAGACCAGAGCCCGAACGAGAGCCAACAGAGCCAGAGCTGGAGCTAGAGCCAGAATCAAGGCCAAAGCCCGAGCGAGAGCCAAGAGAGCCAAAGCCGGAGCTAGAGCCAGAACTAAAGCCGGAGCTAGAGCCAGAGCCTACGAGAGCCAGAGCTTGAGCCCGAGCTAACAACTATAACTAAGAACAATTTGATGCCCCGAGACATATGGGACATCGTTGAAGAAAAGTCATGCATGTTCAAAGGCAAGTGCAAATGGTTCGACAAGAGAATGCAAGGGATCGTGGAACGAAGACAACACAAAAGGCATGGGACAAATTAGAAGAGAGATTTCAAGGTATGTCGGCAACTTTATGATACAATGTCCGAAGTATCCTGAAAATGGATAAGGGGGAGTGTTGGAAATGGTGATCCATTTTCTAGAATTTCCTAGAGTTGCTAAACTTTTAGAATTTCCTAGATGAAGTTTCTAGAATTAAGAGGAAAATTTCAAGTATGTAAGAGAAGTCTAGCATTCAAGAGAAGTCTAGAAACTTCTAAGGCGGTGAATTATGCCTATAAATAGGCTTGTAATTCATTCATTTGAGTGTGAGAGGTAAACCCTCCACCTTGTGTGTGAGGTGAACCCTCCACCGTGAGAGGTCATAGATCTCTACTGTACCTTCATCAAACTGTTTTGTTCAACTAATGAAACTATTTTCCCCCATATCTCATGTCCTATATTATTCAATTATCCTATCTTGTCCCTTATTCATCCTCTACAAACTATATCATACACTTGCACACGTCACTAACCAAAAACTATAAATATGTTAAAATTTAAATGTGCGCGGAAGCATGGTTTTGGTATTATTTATAGTTTTTGGTTAGTGACGTGTGTAAGTGTATGATATAGTTTGTAAAGGATGAACAAGGGACAAGATAGGATAATTGAAGAATATAGGACATGAGATATGGGGGAAAATAATTTCATTACTTGAACAAAATAGTTTGATGGAGGTACAGTAGAGATCTATGACCTCTCACGGTGGAGGGTTCACCTTACACACAAGGTGGAGGGTTTACCTCTCACACTCAAATGAATGAATTACAAGCCTATTTATAGGCATAAGTCACCGCCTTAGAAGTTTCTAGACTTCTCTTGAATGCTAGACTTCTCTAGACTTCTCTTGAATGCTATACTTCTCTAGACTTCTCTTACATGCTTGAAATTTTCCTTTTAATTCTAGAAACTTCATCTAGGAAATTCTAGAAATTTAGCAACTCTAGGAAATTCTAGAAAATGGATCACCATTTCCAACAAAATAATATCAAAACCATGCTTCCGCGCACATTTTAATTTTAACAAATAGCTTAGGCAAGCAAATTGCAGGATACACTTGCAGCCTTTCTCCATTCAAAAGCTCGACATGTGCAAATAATGGCTCACCAGAGAACAACTGTGAAGGACATAAAATCAACAAAATAATATGCTTTTAGTAGGGATGCAAATGATCAGTTGGAGACTTCCTACATATATAAACCATACGCCCTCGTTAACATAACTTCTCTTGCCTATGTCTGCACATCCACCAGGTATTATGTTCGTATGTGCCTCTTCTGCTACCGATGAGATAACAAATATGGGAACCTATGGAGAGAACAAATGGTATTATAAGGACTTTTTTTAGTTTAAGACAAAGAACTCTGAAGAACCATTTTTCTGAAAATATTGATTGCCCTTTTCATTCTGGAATATCTCATCCAGAAGTACATTGGACATAGACTTCACTTGCAGCAGTGAGAGTGACCAGAACTCTAGTTCACAAAAGCAATTGGAAAAACTAAAATGCCGAGACTAAAACTGCATGATCACGTAGGAGATAACACCACCAGGTTGACCACGGCTCATGTTTTATATAGCAAGACAAAAGGAGGATTATGTTTGTTGCTCTCTGTGATTTTGAAGCACAATATCAAATTGCTGCTTGAAAGTGCAACAGAAGTTACCACTTCTTTACATTGTAAAACATATCACACAAGCAAGACAAGTAAACTGAATACACAATCTGCAGAATCAGCAACTCTCGTCAAATTAGATAGGTTTACAGTTATAATGTGGCGACAGACAATTGAACAAACTAATACACCAATAAATCTTAACCAGATGAAGACATGCTCGGGGCATCCCATGCAAGTGCCAAATAGCAAGTGATTATAGTTTGTTCAGGGTTTTAGCAGAGGGTTTAAACATAGCATACTAATCCGTCACCTGACTTTTTGAAGGTGCAACTAAAAGAAACAACGTAAGCATATAGTTCGGTCTAGGTGATTTTCATTATCTTCAACCCCCCCCCCCCCCCCACAACACAAAGAAAAAAAAAACCAAAGGTCTAGGTGATTTTCTTGTGCAGGAAAATGGTTCGAGCTTTTTTATCACCATCATTGAGTTTATTTCAAGTGAAATTCGAACTCTATGCTTGTAGCATCAGCTTATCTGATATCCACTGAAAAGAAGACTGATGTTACAGCATGAATACCTTACAATGTGATGATTCCATGCAAATAGATATCTGCTCCAAGAGTTATAGGATGATTCCAAGTCGTCCTATAGGAATGAGTACTGAAGCACCGGCTTTAACAACATCAACTGCACGGAAGCGTATAAAGTTCAATTTGTCCATTTCCTCTGAGCTCTCATCAGCATGAAGTAAGAGCTCCTCCAAATCACTGGCTTCATCACAGTAAACTCGCAGCTTAATTTCATAGATGCCAAGTGTCAAAATCTACCATGTTAGAAAAAAATGAAGAGATGGAAGAATCAAATGGTACTACACTATACAATTATGCATTTGGCCATAGTATTAACAATCCAAGAGGAGATATACTTAATAAAACCAGGTTACCTTGAAGTTGAAAAATCCTCAGGAGCAGGGTAGTTACTCCCCTTGTTGGCAGTTTCCAGGAAATCCAAAGATGAAAATTCTGAATATTAGCACAACATGATCGTAGAGCGTTATAATTACATGCCAAAGCATGATTAGAAACAAATTCAGAGCTCAAAATAAATACCATTGCTTCATCCAGATATCTTATTGTCCAATTACAGGCTCCTATTTTCAACCCGAAGCTCCTTAGCATTAAATACATCATCTTGTTGATTGATACGTCGTTGTCCAAACAAATCGTGCCCTCGTTTGAACAAAACGAGTAATTCCCAAATGGCCAAAACAACTTCCCTCCTAAGCCTTCCCCTACTTGCGCCAAGCGCTCCATGTCGGCCACAGTGAAGGAAAATAACCAGGCCTTGTCTTCTTCAATTAATTGGAGGTTAGCAAGATTCATAGAGTTTGGTGACGTCATAGGGAATCTTATGTGGGCCCGCCACTGAGGAGTTGGAACAAGTGATTGGTCAAGAGATAACCTTGGCATTATATCTTGCGTCGACACAATGTTGCAGAAGCTGCCGTCCCATCCTTTGCGGAGGGTGGCTCTGGAAAGCGACTCTTTGCCAAGGAAAGGCGAGCCAAAACCAATGCATAAGACCGAGACGGGTGGGAAATTGGCTTTGAGCTTGGAGAGGAGCCAAAGAGTTATGAGGAAGGCAGTTGATCCTCCTATCAAGTGGCCCGTGATCACTAGTGACTTGGTTTTATCCAACAAGCTATCAATCTGTATACCAAAGAATTCCTAAAATATGGTTTAATGCTTCCTGAAAAAATCTCGATTATGATGCTTCAAAAGCTACACTAAAAAATTAACTTTCACCGGATCATATCAGATTAGAAGAGTTACACGAATAGATCAGATAGGAAATCATGGCTATACTACCATTGCTAAACATACGAAAGTATTTATTAACCAAGTTAAGACAACACTAACGTGTTCAGCCGATAATGATATGTATACAAATATATTTTGACACGTATGGCTCTTGTATTTAGATAATCTTATTAGAAGAGTACAATTCATGACCAGGAGATCTGTCTCAAGAACGGTTCGGTTTGATATAACCCTAAACCAGAATCATCTGTCTACAATAATTTGAAATTTGGACCCAGAGATTATCATGGACCAAATGGGCAGATAGATCCGCAGCCCATGCTTGATCAACGTGAATAGGCCCAAAGGACAAAATCGCGGGCCTGAGCTTGGCCACTTCGGCCAGTTCATGTAGAATATGAAGAAGGAAAGAAAGCTCATTAAGTAAACAGTGAAGTAGGCGAACAGAAATTGCAAACCTGGCTTTGAAAATCAGGGCGCGAACGATGATGAAGCAAGAGGTGAAGAACTCCAGAGTGGACCATGACCGGCTCCTCGCCTTCGTAATGGCATTTCAACGGGGCGAACAGCCCGCGGCCTGCCGCATCCGGCGACACCCGCATGCCGTAGTTCAGTTCCCAATCGAGCATCGGCAGCTCTTGGACACCAGAGAATGCCACGTACCCCACGCCCCCAAGTTGCTCCGCCACGAAGGCACCAGGCCCCATCGCGTTCGCCGTGCCGCACAGCCTCCATGCCTCCTTCAGGAGCGGCGTCGAAGCCAGGAAAGTCCCCAACATCTCGCTCGTCTCAAACCTTTCCCAAAAAGCAATGAAGATAGAGAAGAAAATAAGGAAAAGAAAAAAGCAAAAGTTAAGGAAGAAGGGGGAGGAGGAGGAGGGAGGACGTGCAGAAAAGCACCAAAAAAATCATAAATCTATTGCATTGGTACCGATTAAGTCATAAACTTTTCAATTGGACAAATTTAATCTTAAACCTTTTGATATCGGTATCAATTCAGTCCATCCAGCCAATTTTGGCCGGACACTAACGTGGCAATTTTTACGATTTTTTAATGATTTTTTTTCGAATTTATTATTATTATTATTATTATTATTTTATTAAATTATTCTTTTTTTTTCTCCCTTTTCCTTTGCGATGGCCACCATGGCCTCGCCAACTGCGGGCGAGGCCGCCTTCGCCCACAGCAAGGCTAGGGCGAGGCTAGCGAGGCCATGGCAGCCATCGCTAAGGCGGAGGCGAGGGCCGCGAAGCCCTTGCTAGCCGCCGGCGAGGGTTGCGGCCCTCGCTTGGCCTTGCCCATGGGCTTCGCAGCCCTCGCCTTCGCCCCGGCGATGGCTGCCATGGCCTTGCTAGCCATGGGCGAGGCTGCCTTCGCCCGCGGCAAGGCCAGAGCAAGGCTGGCCTAGCCTAGATCCGAGTAAAGCCGCCTCGTTGGCGGTTGGCGAGGCCATGGCGGCCATCGTCGGGGCGCAGGCGAGGGTCGCGGCCCTCCCTCGGCCTCGCTCGCGGCCTTGGGTGAGGCCGAGCGAGGGTCGCAACCCTTGCCGGCGGTTGGTGAGGGATTTGCAGCCCTCGCCTCCGCCCTGGCGATGGTTGTCATGGCCTCACCGGCAGCCCTGGGAGAGGCTGGGCGAGCGCCGCAACTCTCGCCGGCGGCAGGCGAGGACTTCGCGGCCCTCGCCCAGTGGCCGGCGAGCCTCAGAGGCTGCCAGCCACCGCAGGAAAAATAAAAGGAAAAAGAGAAAAAAGAAAAAAGAAATAAAAAATTCGAAAAAATCATAAAAAAAAATCATAAAAATTGCCACATTAGCGTCGGTTGGCCAAAATTGGTCGGATGGACTGAATTGGTACCAATATTAAAAGGTTTAGGACTAAATTGGTCCAATTGAAAAGTTTATAACTGAATTAGTACCAATGCAATATATTTAGAACTTTTTTTGGTACTTTTCCCGGGAGGATGTCGTTACGCCAAAGCTTCAGCGTCCATGATGATGAATTTCGAGTCGGGTAGCGCTGCAAGGCGGAACGTATGTCTTTAAACCGATCCGATGCCAGCATCCAAATCGTGGGGGCTTTTATTTCATGACTTGCCTGAGGTCAATAACAACGAGAACTCTCCCCCACGACAGCAGAAACTATAACCCTAAAAGGTGACGGCGACGTGCAATGGAACTTACATCTTGTCCTTGGATTTATGTGCCCAATATTGGTAGCGTGTCTAGGTTTGAATTTTAATACAACAGCATGAATGTTTTATTTATTGTTGGAATATATTACGTGAAAATGATACGATCTTACAATTTACGTCAACGCGAAATCGCCAAAGAAATAAATGGGACATAATAAGGACACAAGAAATTTATGTGGTTCGGTCCGAGTATTGGTACCTACGTCCACGGAGAAAGCTAGTAGCAAATAATCCACTATAATCGAAGAATCATAGTTTACAATCACTCACACGCTCGAGTGTTTTTCATACCTAGATTTAACCCCAAACCTAAAGTATTTATAAATAAACAATTCACTTGAGTATAAACTCACGGCACAAAATTACCGCGTGTTCAAGCTTAAACGAAACGCTCTACATACATAAATCTTCGCGTTCCTTTGGAAAGCTTCGCATGGCTTGCGTGGATGTGCGGCTCCTTTCTGTTATGCTTTCGTAGGCTTCGATAGCTTCTTCTACGTAGGGCTTTTTTTTTTTTTTGAGAAAATTCCAAATAAGGACCCGAAGTGAATCTATTTTCTCAAATAAGGACTCAAAGTGAACTTTGTCATATAAGGACTCGAAGTGGGCCCATTGTTTTAAATAAGGACCCGAATTGAATTTTGTATCAAATAAGGACCCAAAGTGATCAAGTTAATCTCTATTGAGGACCTTAGTTCATCGACAAACATTTTTCGGCGATTAAAATAGGGGCAATTTTGTCAGAAGTTTTTGATTGGAAAAAAAGGGAAAATTCTAAATTAATTAAGTTTATGTTATTTATTTAGATGTTTACGTTTTCTTCTTTCTTCTCCCCCGCTGCTCCTCAACCAAATCACTGCCCGGTCATCGTCGCGACTTGATTCTCCTCGCTCCTCGCCTTGCTTGATCGGCAGAGAATTTGGGTCTCTGTAAACAAAGAAAGAAGCATATGGTTTTCTTCTTATTTTTGAATTCGTGCCTCAATCGGCGGAGAATTTGGGTCTTCGACTTTGCGGAGGATGGGTGCAAGGAATGGGGAGAACTTCGGTTTTTGACTTTGCAGATGATGGGTACAAGGAATGGGGATTAGGATTTGTTAATTTTCCCTATATTTTTGTTGGACAAAATTGCCTAAACTCCGATCGTCAGATATGTCACATGCTTGATAACTAATGAAAATTTGGCTGACCAGCAAGCTCAAGTTCTTATTTGGAATTGATTCAACTACTTCGGGTTCTTATTTGAGGCAATGGTTCACTTTAGGTCTTTATCTGACACAAAGTTTATTTTAGGTCCTTATTTGAAAAAAATTGATCAATTTCGAATTTTTATTTGGAATTTTCCTATTTTTTTTTTTAAAACCGCTTCACACACGCCAAAGAAGGAAATCGTGTGCCCAAAGGTCAAATCTTTGACCTGGCCCACCCCTTTCTGTTTCACGTGCAGATTCCTTTATTTTGTTTGCATGGCCGAACAAGAAATCCAGGCGTGAAATCATGTGTGTAATCCTTTTATTTTATTTTTTTGTAATCCTTTGTGCAGTCCCTTGATCAAATACTAAAAATTTTTATCCAAGCGAATCGCGTTTTATAAACGCTCAACCTCGAGATATAATTTAACATTTATATTATTGAATATTCAAAAATTTCACAGCAACTTTAATTGACTAGAGGCAATAATAAAATTACTTTGCAGGACAAGTACTTTTTATTCCAGCGAAGCCGAATGATTAGCAGAATATTTTTCGCTTAATCTCATCACTCTTGTCTTAACTAATCAATAAAGTTACTAGGACATTTAATACTCTAAAATTCACCTAATATAGTTTTTGTAGTCAATAAAAAGAAATGCCTAGACAAGTATGCCCGAGCTATTAGAGGAAATTCTATAGTTCGGCCTAACAATTTGCAAGACGAGTCCTGTACGTAATCTGGATGATTAAAAGGAAAAAAAATTCATGGACTTGCTAGGAACATCGATGCACAGTACTGAAAGGTATGATCCGGTGCTCTGTATCAATGTTTCGCTATAGCTAATCGGTTGCCCCTAGAATGATTTGAAAGAAATTCTATTGTGTTCTGCCTCAGGCAGATGTCATGAGCATTTGAACCTGACACCTTCTTAACGCAAGACATGATTGCTTAGTTAACATTCCAAAAAAGCATGAAAACTTGAATTTGTTCAAAGCGTAGAACTAAATTTCCTATCTTGGCATCACTCAACAGTCCCTCATGTATCTTTGGTCGATTAGTGAGAAAGTTTGAGAGTTGAAGAGATGATGTGATTGCATAATATATTGCTAGGTGCATCATATCAAGTTTTATCATCATCATATTAATCTGTACATATAAGATTGTTCTCTGCCAGGGTTGACATACTTATAACCCACCTCAATCCTTGGCACCATAAGAAATATTGCTCTTTTGTAATATTAGACTAGAACGATGAATTAATCCCCACTCAAGTGGTGTACAATGTCAAAGAAACTATATGAAAGCCAAATTCAATCCTTGTTGGACATGAGATGCTAGGAAGCTAATTCTGACACAAACAAGGAAATGAGAAGTTCATTGCTGGCTGTGTAACTTTAAGGGTGCCGATCCTCTCTCTCATATGCAAATTCATTTCCTACGGCTCTTCCGTGACCATCGAGATCTTGGCCTCACCACCAAGTTCTGTGGCCATGGAGGTGTCAATCCTCTAGATCTCGAGGTGGTGACCCCTCCATGGCCATGGAGGCTGAGCTTCTAGATCCAACGGTGATGACTCCTTATCGGCCAGAGGGAGCTCAATGCCACGTCAATTGTACCCCTCCCTCTATACCTATTGATGTGTCCCAATCTCATGTGCCCTAGAACTCGACTCCCCACCAATTAAATATTAAATTAATAAAAGTTCAGAGGCGCATGTCATCATCCTAAACAAGTGACATCGATTGGGACACATCGATCTGTGATTTCATTGCTTTCCATTCTTTTAACCACAGACTAAAGCTCGAATTCTTAGCTTCTACATCAGCAGACACCTCTTTATCGTCAACTAGCTTCATTGCATATGCTTCAAACTCATTTAGTCTATCTCGAAGAAAAGCCAGGTTATTGTGGTTGCTCTCCTGCTTGATTTTGTCCAGCCACTCCTTTGCTTCCTCCACCCTCGCCCAAAAGCAAGTGTCTTGTGTCAAGCTTGCATACCTGGTCCTCCTGATGTCCAGTTTCTTTTTAACAACTCTTTGAGCCCACCACTCATCGAAACTTTCATACCTCCTTGCTCTTCCATTGCTTGTGTAGTGGCCTTTCTTAAGGTGCATCCCCGACTGATAATACTCCGCAATGTCCAATGGCTCCACAAGAAGCATGTAGGAGCGTGACGCATTTACCCATTTTGACCCTCTGTGCAAATCATGTGGGAGCTCTTTCCCATCTAGCATGCGTATGACATCATCCCAAAAGGCCGCGAGCTTGAACCGGTGCATGTTTATCTTGAACTCTCTCTTTGAGGCCCCCCTTTGCTTGAAAGAATCGTAGTATCCTCTTTGTTTGTCTGACTTATCGCAACAAGCTTTATACCACTCTATCTCCGCCTTATAAGGAGTGATTTTGGATAGCCTAATGGCTAAATTAGCGGCATTTATGTTCGGCGCACGCCCTATTCGCCTCGCCATGCTCAAGCAATCTTTTGCCATTGGTACAATATATACCTGCAAAGTAGTGAATAATAGAACTTTTAAACCGGACGAATAGCAATTGGGAATAAAAGCCGAGATCGATACATTTATAGAACTCAATCACTCAACAACCGAAGGTGCCATGTTTTTACTTGTCGATGAGTCCCCAAGGAGTTCAAAGCGATCGAAAGACTTGCTTCATAGCTTGATTCAGAAAGATCTCCTTCTACGGAGCTTCTGATTAAAGACTGATGAGTCAGTCTTTCAACATACCGCCCGTACTTAAGGTGCTCCTCAATGATACAATTCGGATAGCTTGTCCTTAGCGTTAAATGCATCATCTTGTTGATCGATTCGTCGTTGTCCAAACAAATTGCGCCCTCATCTGAACAAAATAGGTAATTCCCGAATGGCCAAAATAACTTCCCTCTCGAGCCTTCCCCTGCTTGCGCCAGGCGCTCCATGTCGGCCACAGCGAAGGAAAATAACCGGGCCTTGTCTTCTTCAATTAATTGGAGGTTAGCAACATTCATAGAGTTTGGTGACATCATAGATATGCACCATAATCTTATGAGGGCTTGCCACTGAGGAGTCGGAACAAGTGATTGGTCAAGAGATAACCTTGGCATTATATCGTGCCTTGACACGATGTTGCAGAAGCTTCCGTCCCATCTTTTGCGTAGGATGGCTCGAGAAAGCGACTCGTTGCCAACGAAAGGAGAGCCAAAACCAATGCATAAGATTGAGACGGGTGGGAAATTAGCTTTGAGCTTGGAGAGGAGCCAAAGAGCTGTGAGGAAGGCAGTTGGTCCTCCTATCAAGTGGCCCGTGATCACTATTGATTTGGTTTTATCCAACAAGTTATCAATCTGCATACACAATAAAGAATTCTTAAAATATGATATAATGCTTCCTTAAAACATTTCGATTATAACACTTCAAAAGATGCATTGAAAAATCAACTTTCACTGGATCATGTCAGATTAGAAGAGTTGCACGAATAGATTGGATAGGAAATCATTGGCTGTACTACAATTGCTAAACATACGAAAGTATTTATTAACCAAGTTAAAACAACACTAACATGTTCAGCAGATGATGATAAGTATACAAATATGTTTTAACACGTATGGCTCTTGTATTTAGATAATCTTATTAGAAGAGTACAATTAATGACCAGGAGATCTGTCTCAAGAACGGTTCAGTTTGATATGACTCCAAACTAGAATCATCTGTCCACAGTAATTTGAAATTCGGACCCAGAGGTTATCATGGACTAAACGGGCGGATAGACCTGCATCAACGTGAATAGGTCCAAGGGACAAAATCGCGGGCCTGAGCTTGGCCACTTCGGCCAGTTCATGTAGAATATGAAGAAGGAAAGAAAGCTCATTAAGTAAACAGTGAAGTAGGCGAGCAGAAATTGCTAACCTGGCTTTGAAAATCAGGGCGCGAACGATGATGAAGGAAGAGGTGAAGCACTCCAGAGTGGACCATGACCGGCTCCTCGCCTTCGTAATGGCATTTCAACGGTGCGAACAGCCCTTGGCCTGCCGCATCCAGCGACACCAGCATACCGTAGTTCGGATCCCAACCGAGCATCGGCAGCTCTTGGACACCAGAGAATGCCACGTACCCCACGCCCCCAACTTGCTCCGCCACGAAGGCACCAAGCCCCATGGCGTTCGCCGTGCCGCACAGCCTCCATGCCTCCTTCAGGAGCGGCGTCGAAGCCAGGAAAGTCCCCAACATCTCGCTCGTCTCAAACCTTTCCCAAAAAGCAATGAAGAAAGAGAAGAAAATAAGGGAAAAAAACAGAAGAAGTAACAGTTAAGGAAGAAGGGCAAAGGAGGAGGAGGAGGAGGAGGAGGAGGAGGGAGGACGTCGTTACGCTGAAGCTTCGGTGTCCATGATGATGAATATCGAGCCGGGTAGGGCTGCGAGGCGGACCGTATGTCTTTGCACCTATCCGATGCCAGCATCCAAATCGTGGGGGCTTTATAACGCTCAAAGGTGACGGCGAAGTGTAATTGAACTTTCATTTTTTCCTTAGCGTGTCTAGGTTTGACTTTTAATGTGCCAGCATGAATGTTATATCTATAATATTTAATATTAACAAATTTCGCAGCAACTCTTAATTGACCGGAGGCAATAATAAAATTACTTTACGGGACGAGTTCTTTTTATTCCGGTGAAGGCGAATGATTAACAGAATCTTTTTCGCTTAATCTCATGACTCTTGTCTTAACTAATCAATAAAGTTACTAGGATATTTAATAGACTCTAAAATTCACCTAATATAGGTTTTGTCATCAATAAAAAGAAATGCCTAGACAAATATGCCCGAGCAATTAGAGGAAATTCTATGGTCCGGTCTAACAATATACAAGACGAGTCCCGTACGTAATCTGGATGATTAAAAGATAAAAAATTTCAACCGTCGAATAATTTAAAAAGATTGTAACTAACAAACAATTAAGTAAAGTTACTAACTGAAAGATTTGCCGATGTTAATATTGATTCAGGAAAACTATAATATACAAGGATCATAAATCACCGACATGGCCTTTAAGTTTACGGACATTGAAGGAACGTTATATCATAGAGTTAAGTTATCAAGAAAAAAAATAAAAAGATCTACAATATATTTCGTCATTGTGAGTTTGCAATTGAATCAATTAGGTGCTGCATGGTAAAATTTCTATTTCTCAGTTTCTCAATTTCTCTGTTACCCGGAACAGAGAAATTGGAGAAACCCGTTTGATAACACAAACTGATTTCTCTATTTCTGAAACTGATTTCTGTTTCAGAAATTGTTTTGGAGGAGAAATGAGAAGCTATAAATTGTAGCTTCTCTATTTCTGAAGTAGAAATAGAAACTATTTCTCCACTTCTTCCTTCCAGACTCCTCTCCTCTCCTCACTATCGTGCTTTCCCCCATTCCTTCTCCTCACAACGCCGTTTTATTTTGAAAAAAATTAAAATTAAAATTAAAAAAAAAATAAAAATAAAAAAAAATTAATTTTTTTTTAAAAAAAAAAAACCTAGAACCTAGTTTAAAACCTCCTTGTTTTATTGAGAAAATAAAATTTGGCATCCAAACCCGACACTGCATTTATTTTCTATTTTCTTGCCTAATCACCATTTTTGGAAATAATCTCGCGCAACTTTTTTTTTTTCTCTAAAGTTTTCGGAAATAAATTCGTACGTGCTCCCGTACTCAAAATTAATCGATCAAACTTTGCACGCACCTAGTTTAAAACATCCTTGTTTTATTGAGAAAATAAAATTTGGCGTTCAAACCCGACACCCCATTTATTTTCTATTTTCTTACCTAACCACCATTTTTGGAAATAATCTTGTGCAACTTTTTTTTTTTCTAAAGCTTTCGGAAATAAATTTGTACGTGCTCCCGTACTCAAAATTAATCGATCAAACTTTGCACGCACCTAGTTTAAAACCTCCTTGTTTTATTGAGAAAATAAAATTTGGTGTCCAAACCCGACACCGCATTTATTTTCTATTTTCTTCCCTAACCACCCTTTTTGGAAATAATCTCGCGCAACTTTTTTTTTTCTCTAAAGCTTTCGGAAATAAATTTGTACGTGCTCCCGTACTCAAAATTAATCGATCAAACTTTGCACGCACCTAGTTTAAAACATCCTTGTTTTATTGAGAAAATAAAATTTTGCGTTCAAACCCGACACCCCATTTATTTTCTATTTTCTTGCCTAACCACCCTTTTTGGAAATAATCTTGCGCAACTTTTTTTTTTCTAAAGCTTTCGGAAATAAATTCGTACGTGCTCCCGTACGAAATAAATCCGAAAGCTTTAGAGAAAAAAAAAGTTGCGCGAGATTATTTCCAAAAAGGGTGGTTAGGCAAGAAAATAGAAAATAAATGCGGTGTCGGGTTTGGACGCCAAATTTTATTTTCTCAATAAAACAAGGAGGTTTTAAACTAGGTTCTAGGTTTTTTTTTAAACTTTTAATTTTTTTTTTAATTTTTTTTTTTTTAATAAAACGGCGTCGTTTTGTTTTCAGGCATCCATGTCAGCGCCGGTCCATCCACGTAGGACGGCCGGCGCTGGCTTTGTATCCACGTAGGCATTTTCCGAGCTAAATTTGCCGGAAGGACTAAATCAGCACCAAATAGAAAGGTTTAGGACTAAATCGGCACCAAAAAAAGGTTTATGACTAAATTCGCACAAAGACAAAAGGTTTAGGACTTTTTTGGCACTTCTCCCTAAATTAAAGTGATTTACCAACTTTTATCAAATTAAATTACCATCACAAGCACCAAGAAGAGTGAAGTAAAAGGATGGGGACAACATGATTCATAGAAATAGAAATTTTTTTCTGTTATCAAACGGATTTCTGTTTCAGAAATAGAAATTTTGAGTCGTTATCAAACAGGTTTCTTTACTCAAAAACTTGGCTGGGGAATAGAATTGAGATGTGGCGGATGAGGTGGCGTTTGATGGCTATTTGTGGCGAATATTCTTGATCTAGTTGGTCTAAAGGTGGTGAGTCCGGTGATGATGTTGACTTTTTGAAACAACGAGCGAAAGATCGAGAATCTGAGGGGAAACAACAAGCGGCCAATGAAATAGTAACCGAGAGATGCGGTCTATACAACTAACGTTATAGCATCAAGCAGCGGTTGGCTTGGGAAATAATTACTAAGGGGTGCATGATAACTGATAATTTCTGTTCCAGAAACAATTTTTCTATTCCAGACCTGTTTCTAGAATAGAAATCCGTTTGATAAACCTATTCCGTTTTTCTATTTCTGGAATAGATTTCTATTCTAGAAATAGGTTTGGAATAGAAATGAGAAATAAAAAATTTTCTCATCGTTTGTTAACCGGTCCTTCATTCGTTGCCGCTGACCATCGTCCGTCAATTGTCGATCGCCCGTCGGCCGCCGCCGCCGCCGGTCGCCAAATAAATTATTTTTATAAATATCATTTTAAAATGAAATTTATTCAAATAAATAAAATGATATTTATTTTTATTTTTACGAATAAATTAAAAAAATCCTTAAAAATAAATAAATATCATTTTTAAAATAAAAATTATTATAAAATATAATTTATTCATTTTTATTTTAAATTTTAAAGTTTTATTATAAATATTATTTTTATTTTTAATAAATACATTCAATCAAAATAAATTTATTTATTAAAAATAAATTTAATTAAATATCATTTTGTTAAAAATAAAAATAAATATATTCATTTTATTCATTTAAAATAAAAATAAATTTATTAAAATAAATTTATAAAAAATAAATAAATTATTTTTATTTATCATTTTATTTTTAGTTTGTTAAAAATAAATTTATTAAATTTATTAAAAATAATTTATTTATGATAAATAAAAATAAATTTAATAAATTTATTTTTATTTGTCTTGAGTGTTTTGCCAAATAAATTTATTTTTATTTTTTATTTTTATTCATTTTAAAATAAATTTATTCGTAAAATAAAATAAAATAGAATAAATAAAATAAATTTATTTTTAAGGATATTTTAATTTTAAAATAAAATGATATTCTTATTTTATTTTTTTATGATTTTTATTTTATTTTATTTTATTGTTAATAAATCATTTTTATTTTTTATATTAAAGGTGGCCGGTTGTCGCCGTTGCCGTCTGAAAGGAAGAAATTTTGTGTCGTTATCAAACGGTTATTTTTGCTTAAAAACTCATCCAGAAATAGAAATAGAAAAATCTATTTTTGTTCCATAAATTATTTCTGGAACAGAAATTTTGCCATGCACCCTCTGTATTACTTGCATCAAAAGAAAAGTCATTCCGTGACAAAAGGTTTGACCACCATGGAGTGGACTCGATTAAGTGCTTCCTCATATAAGACTTGTGTACACAAAGTGGATACTGTTGAACGGTAGGGACGGATATTTTTCGAAAAACCCTTTAACTCAATAACACTTGCATTTTTCTCAATGACATCCCCTCAAAGCCGAAGGGCCAAAAACACTTCTTCTTTTGAAGCACTGTGCTTAGGAGAGTGGCTTTTGCTTTTACCTTTCTCGGCCAATTTTGTAACCTGACTTAGCGCATAAGTCACAATTAGATTTCTCCATTGGCGTACACGAATCTTTTTTGAAGATTGGACTTTGATTTCCAGATAAACCTTCGACCAAAACCAGAAGAAAGTGCATAAACTAAGTAGCGCCGACACTAACATGATATGACACGGCACGCTAGCGTATTATTTTTCAAAAAATAGAAAATTCCGACACGTTGAGACACATTGTATATTAAATGTATATTTTTATTTATACACGATAAATTATCATTTTTATTATTATTTCAATCAAATTAATTTGATTCAAATTTACAAATAAATAAATAATAAAAAAGAGCCTAGAATGAGTTGGGACTAAAAACATTAATTCACCATTTGTTAATATCATTCATTATTTCAATTTGAAAAATTCAATTACATTCCATTCAAATAATCCATAAAACATGACAAAAAACAAAAATCACATTTCACTATTAAATTAAATATTTAACGATAATTCGAAAAAAAAAAATTTCACATTTCACCATCAAATATAACAAGAAGTCTTTCACCATTTATTATTTTTGTTATTTTTATTTTTTACATATTTATATTTTGACCTCTTATCTATTAAAATTTTATAAAATCTATTTCGTGTGTGTTGGGACTTTGGACTCGAGTGTTGAAGCATGTTAGGAGAATTGATCACATGTCGAAGCGTGTCGAAAATGTCAGAGCGTGTCACTCCAATACGACACAACAATCATAATTCTGCCCTCTAATTTCCACATGTAAGGGAGATTTTTTTCGCAATCCGTGGACCTCTCTATGACATGCATTATGTCAAAATATGGAAATATTTGTCTTTTTTCATAAATATTTGAGAAAATTCCAAATAAGGGCTCGAAGTGTCATCATTTTCTCAAATAAGAGTCTGACGAGGACATTATTTCGAGTCTAAAATGCTCTCATTTTCTCAAATAAATACCCGAAATAAATCTTGTTTCAAATAAAGGCCTGAAGTTGCCATATCAGTCTTAAAAAAAAAAAAAGCCTCAACTCACTATTTGATAGGGGCAATTTTTTCTTTTTTCTATTTTTTCCATAAAAACAAACTAGAAAAAGAACAAAGACGGGAGGGAGGGCTCCCTCTCGCCTCTGTTTTTTTTTTCTTAGTTTAAGTTTTTAAATTTTTAATCTAATTTAATTTAAATTTAAATTATGTTTTGACAAAAATACCTTTTAGTCAACCGAAATTCTTACTAACTGGTGAGCTGATGAGACGAGACCTTTATTTGAAACAAATATAACCACTTCAGGTTTTTCTTTGAGACTGATATGGCCATTTCAAATATTTATTTGAAATAAGATTTATTTCAGACCCTTATTTGAGAAAATGAGTTCATTTCGAGTCATTATTTGAAATTTTCCTTCATTTTTTCAAGGAAAAATTTCAAATAAAGACTTGAATTGAGGCCTTTTTCTATTAAAAAAAGAAGAAGAGGACTTGAAGTAGATATAATTTCAAATAAGATTTTAAGTGGCCAATTTTGTTTCAAATGAGGGATAATTATGGACTTGTACTAGTATAGTTTCGAGGAAAATAATGTTGTGACGTGGATGTGCATATGGAGCTTGAATTTTATTTGTTAGAAAATGGCCAAGAATTGAATATTTTTTTGTCCAAAAGACATCCTAGTCCAGATTCAATGGTGCCACCATGTTTGTAAATTGACACATCTTTTGAACCCCTTTTTCTATTATCTTAAATTAATAATTTTCACAATTTATTTTTTGGATTTATTCGATTGCTTTGGCTTGTTGCTTGTGAACAATTGGTCTCCTCCCCCGTCTCTCCATCGCCGATGGGGCGATGGCAAAGGCTAGTGAGGTTGTCGGTGCTTGGATGAAGGCTGGCAACCTTCGTTGACCAAAGGCAAGGGCCTGTTGGCCTCTGCTAGAAGCGGAAGAGGGCGATGGCCCTCTCTTAGATCTGGGCAAGGGTCGCTCACCCTCGCCCCGGCCTGGGTGACAGTCATCGGCGCTTGGGCGGGGGCTGGCAAACCTCGCCGACCAAGGGCGAGGGCCTGCTGGCCTACGTCAGAAGTGGGGAGGGCACCCTTTCCTAGATCTGGGTGAGGGTCGTTTGCCCTTGCCTCAACTTGGGCAACGGTCACTGATCCCTATACAGCCCTAGCGGCCCTTGTCTAGTGCCTCAAGACTCGCCAGCCCTCGCCTAGGCGCTGGCGACCTCATCGACTTTCATCGTCGCCCCGTCGGCAATGGGGCAATGCCCCCTCTCGCTTGTGCTTTCCTCTCTTTTTTTCCAAAGTTTTTTTGTTTTTCTATGAAATAAAAAAAAAAACATAAAAAAACAAATTAAAAGACACAATTGCCCTTCACAATCCGTGAGTTCAAGCCCTTATTTGATATTGATATGAGCACTTTAGGTCCTTATTTGAAATAAGGTTCTCTTCGAGCCTTTATTTAAAACAATATCCATTTCAGGTCTTCATTTGAAAAAAATGAAAGTACTTTGACTTTTATTTGAAATTTTCCCTAAATATTTATACATTTTATTTTGCATGATGTATTCCTATCAATAATTTCACTTCATCATCATGTATCAAATATGCCAAAATTATATGAGTCAAAAATAAATTAATCATTACGCATTCAACCAAAAAAAAAAAAAGTTAGAACATTCTTTAATACCAAACCCATAAAAGCGAATATGATGTGTAGCTATTGCTTATCAACCATCTATGTATAAGTTGTGACTTCAGATGATTCTGGAAGAAAATCCATTCACTTAACACTAGTTGGAAGATTAATTCGAGTTCTATTACATACTATATAGATCACGCAAATCGCTAATATTGAAGCCATTCTTTATGCGTCTCCACGTGATCAATAGTCTAGGTGGATCCACATGTTATGCGATACAATTTCAATAAGCAAGATCATTGTAAAAAGCCATTGGAGTACGTTATTTGAAACATGCTATGCGAGGCTGCGTTGACGCAACGAAAACGAGGTTTGAAACATGGAAACGCTGGGAGATCGAGGTGAGCAGGAGAAGGGAGAAGGAGGTTATGATGAAGCTTCGGTGTCCATCGTTTCCTCTTTTTGCCCGTTGAACGAGAAGTGAAATGAATATCAACCCTAAATTTTTTATACGAGGCCAGGCCGGCGAGTTAAGTCAGCCTAAAGATCGGACGTTGATTTCAGAGAGATAAGGAAGATGAACTCGCAAAAAGACAGAAGAGACAGATGGAGAACATGACTTTGCAAATCAGGGCGCAAACGATAGGCAATAGAAATTGCTACCTGGCTCTGAAAATCCGGGCGCGAATGATAATGAAGAAAGAGGTGGTGTTGTGAGTCACAACGAGGTTCTTTCAGAAAATTAGAATTCCTCTTTGTTCTCCCCTCTCGCACGTCTATATCTCTTCTTCACCGTTTCCATTTTCCCCCTTTTTTTTCCTTATTTTTTGAAGCACTATACTCAGGAGAGTTGCTTTTGTTTGTTACCTTTCTCTGGCCGCTCTTGCAACTCCATCTCTCCCTCTCTCTTTGAAGAGGGAACACAGGTAAAAAGGAAAGTCTCTAAGCAATGCTAGTCATAGCAAAATTGATTTCACAAATTAACGTAGTAACTGATGTGTTAAATGATTATCATAATAAAGGTCCGTTCGTTTCACGGAAAATAAGCCATTTCCGAAAAATATTTTCCCAGAAGTCATTTTCCAGGAAAATGACAATATTTTCTGGTGTTCGGCTAAAACTTGAAAATGTTTCGGAAAATATTTTCCGATGTTCGGTAAAGAAAATATTTTCCGCTCCCTAGATTGGCGAGCGAGAGTGTCAAGCTCGAGACTCGCCAGATCGACGAGCGCGGGTTTGAGATCGACGAGCTTGAGGTTCGCCTGGTCTGATCACTAGCCAAGAAAGAAGAAGATGGGAAACAAAAAAAAAAGAAAAAAAGAAAAAAAAGAAAAAAAGAAAAAGGAAATTAAAAATAATTCAAAATAAAAAGAAAATTAAAAAATAATTCGAATGAAAAAAGAAAAGAAGAAAAATAAAGGGGATGAGCAAGTTAGGATTTATAGAGGTGTGAGATAAGATAGATCAAGTAGGGAAAATGTTTTCCACTTTTCAAAAGTGGAAAACATGTTCCCTTACTTTAGAAGACTTTTTTCTTTTGATGAAAAACATTTTCCTCAAGGAATTCATTTTCCGTGAAACGAACACCGGAAAATTCGAAAAATGTTTTCTCGGAAATTATTTTCCGCGAAACGAACGGACCATAAAATATGACTCGTTTATCTAAATGTCAACTTCCAATTTGTTACATGACTTAAGCATAAGAAAAATTGTCTAAAAAAAGTCCTAAAACTATTGTACTTTGAACAATTTAGTCCTAACATTTTTGACAATTTACCAATTCAATCCATCTAACAAATTTTGGCTAATGTGGACACTAGTCATCTTACGTGACTTCGCTAGCGCTAACATTGACAATTTTTATATTGATCGGATGGACTGAATTGACAAATTGTTAAAAGATTTAGCATTCAATTGACAAAATTAAAAATGTCTAGAATTGTGTTGACCAAAGTATTATAGGTCGAGATTTGTTTGGACGATGTTCCCTTTAAGCATGCGGTGCTTCGTATATTTCATGGAGATCAATCGACTCTGCTCAAATACATCCTTCTAATTATTACATAAATTTAATTTTCAATAGAATTGATGAGCCCTGTGAAGTGGAGTAGTTCGCGCCAATGAGGAGGAGCTAGGTAGGGTAATGGGGAGGCTGGGAGCGGCGGCCCTGAGGCATACTCTTTGCAATCTGAAACACTTCATAAAAAACCCCTTTTCTACACGAGGAATCAATTAGATTCGCAAAAGCAACTTTGCTCGCAAGCAAATCCTCTGGGCATTTCATTACCTTCCTCTTGAGTATCGATTTTCTCACTTTCTGTTCATCTATCTTTTAAAGAAAAATACATTGACCGGTGTGCTAAATTTCCTCGCGAAGAACGTGAATTATGCTTAGGTTGAGCGAGTCGGACCGATAGCCACAGAGACAGGTGGTGGTCAAGGAGGAGGGCTTCGTTGATGTCCTAGGTGCTGCATGGTAACCTTCTCCAGCCCAAAAATTTCTATTCTTTTGTTCCCCGAAACAAAAAAAGAATAGAAACCCGTTTGATAACGGGAAGTTGATTTCTATTCCCCGGAATAGAAAAGTTAGCCCGGAAATAGAAACGAGAAACAAAAAAAAATTGCTTCTTGTCTCAGGAACAATTTCTAGAAATAAGCAAATTTTTTATTTTGTTTTATTTCTCTCTTGCCGTGGCCTCCTCCAACCATCTGGAGCCACCGCCGACCGCCGCCGCCGCCGGTCACCCGTCGCCGCCGCCGGCCACCGCCGACCGTGAGCAAGAATAAAAAAACAAATAAAAATATAAAAAATACAAAACTAAATAAATACAAATAAAAAACAAACGTAAGAAAATTAAAAAAAAAACAAAAAAACAAAAAATAAATATAAAGCAAATAAATACAAAAAAACAAATAAAAAACAAAAAAATACAAAAAAAATAAAAAATAAAAAATAAATACAAATAAAAAACAAACGCAAGAAAATTTTAAAAAAACAAAAAAAATACAAAAAAAACAAATAAAAAAAAACAAGTAAACAAATAAATACAAAAAAAGAATAAATAAAAAATACAAAAAAAATACAAAAAAAACAAAAAAAAAACAAATAAATACAAATAAAAAACAAACGCAAGAAAATTAATAAAAACAAAAAAATAAAAATAAAGCAAATAAAGCAAATAAAGCAAATAAATAGAAAAAAAACAAATAAAAAACAAATAAATACAAAAAAAATTAAAAATACAAATAAATACAAAAAAAATAAAAAAATACAAATAAATACAAAAAAAAAATAAAAAAAAATAAATACAAATAAAAAACAAACGCAAGAAAATTTTAAGTAAAACAAAAAAAATACAAATAAAACAAATAAAACAAATAAATACAAAAAAACAAATAAAAAATAAATAAATACAAAAAATTACCAAAACAAATATAAAAAAAATAAACAAATAAATACAAAAAAAGAATAAAAAACAAATAAATACAAATAAATACAAAAAATAATAAAAAAAACAAATAAAAAACAAGTAAAAAAATAAAAAACAAATACAAAAAACATATAAATACAAAAAGAATAAAAAGAATAAAAAAAATAAAAAGAACAAATAAAAAACAAATAAATACAAAAAAGAATCGTTGCGTTACCAAACACATTTATATTATTTTTCTATTCCAAGAGTAGAAATTTTGTGTAGTTATCAAACGGGTTCTTTTGCTCAGAAACTGTTCCCCGGAATAGAAATAGAAAAGAACTATTTTTGGAAAAAAACTTTTCCCCAGTCAAGAAATTTTACCATGCGCACCCCTAGTGGCCGGTTGACGTGGCCCTGACTAGGATAAGTGACGCAAGCACATTTCCTTTTTGATTCTCCATTTCTCTCCGTTTGGAGGGAGAAGGAAGAAAATTAAGGAAAGTGAACGTGGGATTGGGAGCCACAAGGAAAGAACAAAAAAAGGGATACGACCCAAAAAAGGGGATCACGTTCTTCTTCTTTTATTTTTTTGGGTCGCTAAAGACAGGTTCATAAACGAATGGTCTTAAAAGGATTTTCCCACTCCCACGCATTTCCAATAATTTACTAAAGTAGAGGGGTTACCCGTTTGGTTCAGCTTTTCCAAGGGGTTTTGGGGGCTTGGGAAAAAATTTTGATGTTTGGTTCGATATTTGCAACTCTCCTTGGCCAAATACTCCCCTTTGGAATGCTGAAAGCCCAAAGCAGGTGGGGACCTGCTTTGGGCTTTTAGCATTCGGGAAATGCGAGTCCACATTTACTGTTCATTCGTTGATTTTTTTTTTTTCGGTCATCTTCCCCATACCCCCAACTGTCGGCGGCCAGATCTGGCCGCCAACGAGGTTGGCCAAGCTGCCTGAGGTCACGCGACCTCAGGCGGCGCCGCTTGAGCCTCGCCGGCGGCCAGATCTAGGTCCGCGTGACCCAGGTAGGCGTCGCCTGGGTCGCGTGAACCCAGGCGACACCGCCTGGGTCGCCTAAGGTCGCGCGACCCAAGCGACGCTTGCCCAGGTCGCGCGGACCCAGATCTGGCCGCCGGCGAGGCCCGGGTTGCGCCGCTTGAGGTCGCGCGACCTCAGGCAGCCTAGCCGGCGGCCAGATCTTGGTTCCCTAGACCTCGGCTAGCCTTGCCGGTGGCCAGATCTGGTCGCCGGTGGTTGGCCCGCCGTTGATCAGCGACAACGTTTTTTTTTTTTTTTTTTTGGTAAAGGTAAATATGTATTGAGCTTTGAACCAACATTTACAAGGATCCGGCAACACAAAACTTTCCCTCCATAAGACAACTGTCTACAAGAGAGGAAGGGCGTCGGACGCAAGAGAAATCCGCAGGGGCGGCCAAAACGAACAAAAGGCTAAGCAGCAGGCGAACAACAGCGAAGAAGGAAAAGCCACGCAGGGCCGGCGAGACCAACCTCGCAAACAACAAGAAAGAAAGGGAAAGAAACAAGCAAAGAAGAAACCCCAAGGGGAAGGGGAAGGTCTACCACCGTATACGCACGGCAGCGAACCAGAAGATGAGAAGCAACGGATTGGGGCAAATGGAGGCAGCAGCTAACAAGTGACTGGCTAGCATGAAGAGAAACCGCGTCCCATCCCTGTATTGACGGAAGGCACTCCAAGGAAGGCTAAGAACTCACTGGTGGAGGATAGAAAATCGACGGATCCAGGCCCCAATTTCGCTGGAGTCTTCTATTTTTTAGGTTGTCTTCGACGTTTCTGAACGTCAAGGCTTTATCTTTCACCACTTTGATAAGGTGTTTTTTAACCGCGGCAACTGCAACCGGTTGATCTCTGAAGAGTATGTCATTCCTGTACTTCCAAATGAGGTGGCATAGAGCAGCAAAAGAGAAACGACACAATGAGCGATAGAAATCCTTCCCAGAGAGGAACTCCATCGCCCACTGCAGGTTTTCGGACCAGGTCTTGTTTCGCCACGGGAGGTTGCATTTAGCCGCCCAAAAGTAAGCCATGCTGGCGGTGATGCAGCACCCGAAGAAAAGATGGTCTGTGGAATCCGGCGTCAACTTGCAAAAAGCACAATTCTCTCTCCCAATTCTTCCATGTGACATAAGAAAGGCTTGGGTGGGGAGGCGATTCTTGATGATAAGCCAGAGATTGAACTGATACCTCGGAGTGATGGCATTATTCCAAATAAAGTATGCCCAGGTAACCCTTTCCTTCCTTCTTCTGATGATATTCCAGGCTGAGGCGACCGAGAAGAGACCTGAGGGATTGTCAGTCCAGAGGAGGCGATCTGGCTCTCTGGATAACAACGGAAGTGGCTGATCCCAAGATTCGAACACCATCTTAAGACCCAGCCCCGCCGGCGAAAAAAGGTCGGCTACCGTGGCATTAGAAGGTAAACCTGACTCTGACATAAACGAATCAGAGCATATACGATGAATGGGCCCTCTCTGATGCCAGTGATCAAACCAAAGGGAGATTGACCGGCCATCTCCAATCCTCCAGCGGAATAGGAGTCGGAACTCGGATCGCAGGTGTAAGATTCTCTTCCAAGCCCAAGAGCAGTACGTGGGTGTTTCAACAATCCAGAAACTCTTCCCTTTCAAGAAGGTTGCGTGGATCCATTTGCACCATAAAGATTCCTTATCGGTAAAGAGGATCCAAATGTGTTTGAGCATTGCAGCCTTGTTACAATCTCCCAATCTGCGAATCCCAAGTCCTCCCTCGTCCTTGGGGAGGCAAACGTCATCCCAGGATACTTTGGCGCCCCCCCGTCCCAGGCTTGGGCCCTTCCACAGGAACTGTCTAAGGATCTGTTCAATGCGATCTAGAACTGCGATAGGAATAGTGAAGACACTCGCCCAATAAGCTTGGATCGCATGAAGGACTGACCTTATGAGCTGGACTCTTCCGGCAAATGAGAGAAATCGCTGAGTCCAAGATTGGACCCTGGCCGTAATGCGATCAACTAAGGACATGCAATCCGCCTTGCCGAGCCTGGAGGTTATGATAGGGACTCCTAGATAGCGCACCGGCATTTTCCCTTCAACAAAACCAAGGGCACTCTTGATCTGATTTTGCAACTCCTCTGATCCACCAGCGAGAAAAGTCTCGCTTTTGTTGTTGTTAGGTTTCAAACCACTCCAAGCCGAGAAAGTGTCAAGACCATCTTTCAAGAGCGAGATGGATGCCATATCCGCTTGGCAGAAGAGAAACACATCATCCGCAAAGAACAAATGAGATAGTCTTGTAGGCTTGCATCTCCAAAAGAATTTGAACCCAGGTTGTGCCGCACGTGCCCTTAGGATCCCTGAGAAAACTTCCATGACCAGGGTAAAGAGATAGGGGGACATGGGATCCCCTTGGCGAATGCCACGTTCACTTGTGAAGAAACCATGTAATTCCCCATTTAATGAAATAGAAAACCTGGGGGTGCGCACACATACCATAATGAGCCGAATGAGGTGGTCTGGGAATCGAAAGGCTCGCATCACCAGTTCAAGAAAGTCCCAGTCAACCGTATCATAGGCCTTCTGGAAGTCTACCTTTACTGCACATTTGGGCGTGTATGGCTCTATGTGGAATCTTGCAAATAATTCCTGGGCTAGAAGGATATTATCCCTGATGCGCCGTCCTTTGATGAAGGCATTTTGAGACGAGCTGATCAAATTAGGAAGCACTGCGGCGATGCGATTAGCTATGACCTTTGTGATACATTTATAAATGGTGTTGCAGCAAGCAATAGGTCTATAGTCATTGACCAAGGTGATCAGCGACAACGTTGGATTTTAATAATAATAATAATAATAATAATAATAATAATAATAATAATAATAATAATAACAATAATAATAATAATAATAATAATAACAATAACAATAATAATAATAATAATAATAATAATAATAATAATAATAATAATAATAATAATAATAATAATAATAATAATAACAATAACAATAATAATAACAATAACAATAATAATAACAATAACAATAACAATAACAATAACAATAATAATAACAATAACAATAACAATAACAATAACAATAACAATAACAATAATAACAATAATAATAATAATAACAATAACAATAATAATAACAATAACAATAATAATAACAATAACAATAACAATAACAATAACAATAATAATAACAATAACAATAACAATAACAATAACAATAACAATAACAATAATAACAATAATAATAATAATAACAATAACAATAATAATAACAATAACAATAATAATAACAATAACAATAACAATAACAATAACAATAATAATAACAATAACAATAACAATAACAATAACAATAACAATAACAATAATAACAATAACAATAACAATAACAATAACAATAACAATAACAATAATAACAATAACAATAACAATAACAATAACAATAATAACAATAACAATAACAATAACAATAACAATAATAACAATAACAATAATAACAATAACAATAATAATAACAATAACAATAACAATAATAACAATAACAATAACAATAACAATAACAATAACAATAATAACAATAACAATAACAATAATAATAATAATAATAATAATAATAACAATAATAATAATAACAATAATAATAATAATAATAATAATAATAATAATAATAATAATAATAATAATAATAATAATAATAATAATAATAATAATAATAATAATAATAATAATAATAATAATAATAGCCCTTTGCAAATGTTGGGTTAATAATAATAACAATAATAATAATAATAATAATAATAATAATAATAATAATAATAATAATAATAATAATAATAATAATAATAATAATAATAATAATAGCCCTTTGCAAATGTTGGGTTTACCAAACGATATTTACACCAAAGTCACTTTCTAATGCCCAATTTGCCGAACGTCCAAGCATTCCCGAAAACTCATTTACCCCAAAGATATTTGCATTTGGCTAAAGGCATTCCCTCAAAGCCGAATCAAATGGGCCGTTAGTGGATTTGAGCGTTACATTGGGCCTTACATAGTCCATGTTATTTATAGGGTTAATATCCTAAAAAATCCCCAACTTAATATGCGTATAACGAATTTACCTCAAATTAATTTTTGATCAAGAAAAATCATAAACTAGTACATCCGTGACAAATTTACCCAAATCGACCATAAAAAATCTCAAACTGATACATTTATAACAAATTTATACTAAATTAATTTGTTTGACCATAAAAAATCTCAAACTCGTGTCGTATACCCTCCGTTAAATTAGATTAATACCATACAAATTGTATAAATGTGACAAACGGAGAGCAAAATCCCAAACTAATATACTAGTCAACCGTCAAGTGTTATCAAACTTAACAATTTGACAGTAAAATTTAATCAAAATTAACAGAAAGTAAATTTGTTACAAGTGTATCAGTTTGAGATAAATTTGTCAAAAACATATGAATTTGGAATTTAATTTGAGGTAATTTGTCACATATGTATCAATTTGAGATTTTTTTAGAGTATTAATCCTTTGCAATCAAAGACGACAACGAAATGACACGACTAAGAATAACGTGACAATGCATGGGGGCAATGTTTGTTTATTCCTCGTTTACATTTTTTGTCCTTTTCCTTTAATAGTAAATTACGACCAATTCGTTTTAGAACTTTTGACAAATTTTGTCGGCGAACGCACGGATGAATAATTGACTCTGAAAGTTTGGGCTCTCTCAAATTTAGAACGCAGGAATTAAGCAAAAAGTTAAAAAGTCGAAACACTTTTTGGGTTCACGTGGTGGTGATTTACACTAAAGTTCGAAAACGCCAAGTACGACCCGCCTCGTGAAGCACATTATTGTTCGCGGCGACTTCCTTTGAGATTTTGGGTGGGGCCCACGGGTGCTCGCGCTGACCCATTTTTCTTCCTCTTTTTTTTTTTAACTTTTAACTTTTAACTTTTTCCAGCGGGCGATTGAGATAAACGGGGTGGGTGATGTATAATTGCACGATGGGTCGAGTTGGATCGGAAGTCACACCATTCATACGCAAGCTGAAAACAATGCCATTTTATGACCAACGACGAAAATATCATGCGCTAGGTTATCTTTGTAACGTGATACAACCCGTCGTTAAAGCCACAAAAGACGTGCCCATCCATCGAGAGGCCATTTGGGTCCCAAAAGAAAGGAATCAAACAAACAGCCCATTTTCAAGCTGTGCTCGCGAACTCCCAAAAAAGTCCATGAGGAGGACAAGCAGCATGGGCACTTTGATCATTGATAGTGTGTTGGTCTACTCTTCTCAAGAACCTGATTTACTTATTATATTTATCATGCATCTGATTTTTCTAATCTATAGGACGACGAGCAGTCGTTGCTTCAGGGAGCTCTAAGGCAAGTCTATAAAAATACTTGCCCAGTACAAGTATTTTCTTCACTGATTCGGGATAACAACACAAAATGATATTCGAATTTTAGCTTTAAATGCTGTTAGAATATTTAAATAATAAACCACACCTTCATCTAACAGCTTTAGAATATTTAAATAATTAACCATACATTCATCTAATAACTTAAACTTTTAGAACAGTTGGCAGTGGTCTCACAAAATCTAACATGGTATCAAAGTTAGGAGGTTCTGAGTTCGAATCTTCCAGACCCTTATTTGCCTCCCCAATTAAATTTCCACGCTTAGTACTAGGCAAATGACTAGACTAAGTGTGATGGGGAGTGTTAGAATATTTAAATAATAAACCACACCTTCATCTAACAGCTTACAGCTTTTTAGAACAGTTGATGGTGGTCCCACAAAATCTAACAAATGCAATATGATTCATGAACTTTTAATTCGTCCAATGTAGTATTTAAACTATAACTCAATGTGTAATATGATTTTTGAATTTTCAACTTATTTAATATGATTCCTTGACTTTTAGTATATATTCAATTTAATTCCCAAATTATATAAAACGTTCAATATTGTCCTTCCATTAATTCAAGTTCAAGGGCAACATTAAATATTTTCATGTCATTCGGGGATATAATCAAATAAGTACGAAAAACCCATGAATCATATTGAACAAATTAAAATTTCAATAACCACATTATACATTGGACTATAGTTCATGGATCACGCTGAATAAATTAAAAATTTATAGACCACATTAGGGCGTTGGCTTATGTAGAAGACTAGTACTGTGGATTTGTCAACTCTTTTTAGGCTATATCAGGACTGGGGTGCATCTCAAATGGAATGGAATGGGCTTTTACATTTGCACCGAAATGCATGTGGGCGCTGCATATCTTACCGCTTAAGCATATCGAAGCCCCTCGAATGCACATAAATCCAAGGACAATCCGAAAGCAACGATAATTCCCCCATGCGTTTCACGAAGTCCCTTCGTAGACTTAGTCGTTAACTTACGTAGAAGACCAGTACTGGGGAGTGCTCGAGTCTCTGGTCTCCGGCCGCCCCACGCATGGAATTTTGTTTTTGGCCCAGTCAATTGTCTGCGACTTGCGCGGCATGCCGGCCATGAGATTTGAAAATTCTTAATCTTTTTGGAAAGGGAGAACGAGCTTCCTATGGACTAGATTAGCATGTAAGATGAGGTCGAAATTGAAAGGAACTTTAAAAGTTTCGAGGTCCAAACTTTTTAACACCGTCCAAATTACTTAAGTTGAAAATTAAATTTATGTAATAATTGAAAGGATGTATTTAAGCAAAGTCGACTGATCTCCACGAAATATATGAAGCACCGCATGCTTAAAGGGAATATTGTCCAGACAAATCTAAACTTATAATACTTTGATCAATTCAATTTTAAATTTTTTAATTTTATCAACTAAGTACTAAATCTTTTGATAATTTGTCAATTCAGTTCATCCGATTAATAGAAAAATTGTCCATGTTAGTCCCGATGACGCCACATAGGATAACCAGTGTCCACGTCAGCCAAAATTGGTTTGAATGAACTGAATTGACAAATTGTCAAAAAGTTTAGAACTAAATTAATCAAAGTGCAACAGTTTTGTGACTTTTTTAGACAATATTTCTCATGCTTAAGTCATGTAATAAATTGGAAGTTGACATTTAGGTAAACAAGTCATATTTTATTCCGATAATCTTTTAACACATAGGTTACTACTTAAATTTGCGGAATCAATTTTACTATGACTTAAATTTCCTATAATATGGGCTTACATTAATTAATTGATTTTCTATTTTAAATAATCTGGTTAATGAATATTCCAATATTTGTTAAACCCTTGAGTGATCTTATTAAATTGGGTTTTGGCATCTATTAATAACGGACTTAGTTGAGCAGCAAAGTGTAGGCAATTGTGTTTAACCGAAGCCTGTAATAGGAATAGCCCAGTTGACACACTATGGATTAAGGTTTGCCACGTCCCATTTCTAGTTTATAAAAGAGTAGGTTATATATATCAGTTACTTTAATCCTGCTATATCGAAATAGGTAAAGATCCGGCATTCTAATATATCTATAATTATCAGAGTGATCTATTTTTCTTCAAGTAAAGTAATGGCTCCAACAAGTACGCTTTAATTTCGCTATACTTATTGATCTCGGTGTTTTAAAGTTATTTATGGATCCAATTATTCTTGATTAATTAGTTGTTTATGTGAATATTTTTCTACATGTGGTATAAGAGCAAATCATTTATGATTGTAGAATCCAATTTTTTTTAATGAACAAATTCTATTTTTTTTTTTCCTTTTGAGCCGAATACGGATGTTATTTTTTTGTGTGGATTTTTTGCTCGATTGATCATGAAACCATAGGGTTTTTATTCTACACGTCGAGATCTTCCAACCATATATAATTTGTATAATTTCGTCGAGAATTGAGTGAGAATTTTAAATTTGAAATTCTAGGGTTTTTTTTTTTTGGTCCTTAAAATTCTAGGTTTATACATGAAAATGTTTTAGAATTTTAAATTACTTGCAATTGATTGATGTTCGTTGTAAATCGTTGCATGGGTATTTTTATATATATGTTTTAGCATCCTTTTGTTAAATTAAGGTAAGTCTCCCTCTCTCTCTCGCTCGCAATGCTTGATCTTTGTCTTCAGATCTGATCGTGTCCTCCTGATTCTTGGGGATTAATTGAACGTGTCGTCGATTCGTCATGAAGGGTCTCGAGGTTATGTTGCGTGCTGGGTCGGTGATGGCTGGAATCGTCGGATTGGTTACGGAGTTCATTAGATCTTGCGGTGTTTGTTCTGTCGTCCGGTTGTCACAATCGAGTTTGCCTCTTTTCACGATCCTTTTTGGTAATCCGAGGGTTCGATGCTTCTGTTCTCGTTTTTCCGACGCATTCCAGTGTGGTCCTGTCGTTTCTCAGCTCATTTACTAGTGGATATTACTGACGAATGATCTCTGTCGAATAATGCCGTGGCCATAAGTATATATTATCTGGATCCCGTCGTTGAGTCCAACATAAACAACTTCCATGTCAATGTTTCAGTGTGACATACGTAAAGATCTGGCTTTGATTCTGGTTCGTATTTTGTTTTTGTGTTTTTCATCCTATGTTGCATGTCTCGATTTTGATTACTTGCTTCAAATAGAAAAAGTTTTGTCGTTGAAATCACATGACGTGCTTTTCTCTACAAGCTCACAGTGTTCTTGCGCAAGCAGGTCTTACTGATATATGGAGCTTTAAGATCTCAACTTATATGTTAATCATTTGGTTATGGTGTTGCAGCACGCTCGTTCGATTTGTGATGAAATCCATTCTCTCTTTTTTATGTTTCAGGTTCTGGGCGTGATTTTAATGTTAGTTCTGGGCTCACGCTCAGAACCTTTCTTTCCTTGGTTCATGGTGGTGAGCCCAGAACCAAGAATAAGAACAAAATAAAATTATGGGCCATTTTTAATTCGTGGGAAAAATTTTAATTTGTGGCCCACCCGTTTTAAGTGGCATGTATGAGCTTCTGCGGATTGGGCCTAAGCGGAGGTAAAGCTCTTGGGCCTCGCGGGTCAGGGCCCGCGGGAGGGTCCGAAGCATTAAAATGATAAAAAAATAGAATTAAAAAAAATTAATGGTGGCAAAGATTGTTGCTTGATAAATGCAATATGATCTTGGGAAGCACATGTTGTAAAGTGCTTCATATTGTTCGATGAATTTTGGGTATAAATTTTTGGAATTCCCTATTGATAAAAAAATTAATATATACGATAATTCACCCAAACGGGTTATTGTGTATATTAATTTAGAAAATTGCATGAAGATTAATTCCCATATTTAAAATATGGGGATGTATAATTGAAATTTTTTTATCTGCCCGAAGGGGATAAATGTTTTGAAAATTATATGTAATTCCCCTCTATATTAATATTATGGAGATGTATAATTTAAATGATTTATCTATCCAAAGGGGATGGATCTTTGACAATTATATTAAATGTAATTCTCCTTGTTGTTGTCTTATAAACTTATGCTATGGAAAATAATGATGCATTATACACTCTGCCCAAATGAGAGTTTATAATGTACTAATTATTTTTGTTGAATTGCTTATTGCCCATAATTAATCTTATCGCATTATGTGTGACAAATAGTTACTTTTGCTATAAATAACAACAATGTCATGGTTGAAATGTCAACTTGATCAAAAAAGAGAGACGTTGTGATTGAAAATATCAGAACTGAGTTCACGTTAACTGATCCTCGAACAAAATGCTTACGACCTTTTTTTTTTTGTTTTTAGAGGACATGTAAAGATATGGTTGTTTTAGATTCTTTTAATTTCTTTTGTTAGTGAGAACTATCCAATTTGCATTTTTGGATACTGTAGTTATATGCGAACTGATAATGCTTTTATGATATCTATTAATTCATTTATTTTCAATGATTGATTCTATGGTTAACCTTTCTCCTGTTGACTGAGGAATGGAAGTATAAAATAGTATATTTAAACAAATTTTAGTTTAAAGACGATTGGATGACACTAGTTATGAGATTTCATGTTGAATTGTGACATAATTGTGCAATTTCATGTTGTTTAGAAATTGCGCTAATACAGTTTCATATCGTTGAGAAATTGCATTGAAGACCGATAATAAATACTGAATATTTTGATCAAGTGTTGGTACTATTTCTTACTACACTACTAGGCTCATGATCCATGAAAATATAATTTTTATTATATGTGATTATAGAAGGTCATGTGTTGTAGTATTTTCTTAACATATTAATCTCCATAGTCCTATACTGAGGTTATATATGATTGGATTGAAAGATGCCGTTATTGGAATATTATTTTTTAAAGCTGTGGCCACATAAAACAAAATTTTTAGTTATTAAGCCGATAGTATCGTTTTTAATATAAAATATTTTTCAAAATAAAAATAACTTAATTAATGTAGCCCAAGTGGGAGAGTGTTGGAAATTTCATACAATATTGACTTACATTAATTAATTGATTTTCTATTTTAAATAATCGGATTAATGAATATTCCAATATTTGTTAATCCTTGAGTGATCTTATTGAATTGGGTTTTAGCAAATATTAATAACGGGCCTAGTTGAGCAGCAAAGTGTAGGCAATTGTGTTTAACTAAAGCTTGTAATGGGAATGACCCAATTGACACACTATTGATTAGGGTTTGCTAGGTCTTCTCTCTAGCCTATAAAAGAGTAGGTTATACCTATCAGTTGCTTTAATCCTATTAAAAACTGCTATACCAAAATAGATTATGGAGATGAAGATATGGTATTCCAATAGATCTTTGATTATCAAAGTGATATATTTTTCTTCAAGTAAAGCAATGGCTTAAACAGATACGCTTTAATTTCGCTGTACTTATTGATCTCGGTGTTTTACAGTCATATATGGATTTGATTCTTCTTGATTGATTAGTTGTTTATGTGAATAATTTTCTACACAACTAACATTAGTTGTTGCAAACTTTTGTTTTTTCCCGTGGTCCCTCTTTAAAGAGGAAGAGAGAGTTGCAGAGCGGCCATAGGGACAAGCAAAAGCAACTCTCATGGGACCATACGGTGGTCCCAAAGAAATTGATTTTCTAAAACTTGAGTTGCAGAAATGTAATTTGGTAACCATGCCAGGTCGTCTCCCATTTCGAAAACGTCCCCCAGCTCACAGTTGAACACGTACGGATGTTCTTTTTTAGACAACTATTACTCCTTTTTGATTTTTTTTTTTGAAGCAACCCTCATTTGCTGTTCTTAGGGAGTTCATTTCTACGGAGATAATAGCATAAATTATCATTATTCATGAAATTTTAATTTATTTAATGTGATATTTAAATTTTGATCAAATATGTAATGTCATTTTTAAATCTTTAATTTGTTCGTATAGTCCTTACATAAATAAAAAAAATATTTAAAAATTCATAAATCACATTAAACGAAGTAAGAATTCAAAAATAAATGTTATAAACCAAAATCGAGACATTGTTTGTGTCATTTTCATTGTTTCTGCAAAATATAAAATAGACGGGCTTATAAGGGTTTGAGGTTTTCTGGCGACATCATAGGGAAAGACTATTACATGATTCGAGAACGTGCAATTACAACCATTGGTTTTCTCTTCAATGGAGATGTGTGTGGAATCCTCGCCAAAAATCGTAGGATCAAGAGGTCGGGACGGATTCGATACACGTGACCGCGGGCACAAACAACAATTTCCGAGCGCCTTAGGTTGGCAGCACTCAATGCCGCTTCTGTTGGGCTCAACTACCTCTATCTTCTTGCCGGTTTTTCAATTTATACTTTTTTAAGGAAAAAGTCATAAAAAAACCTCAAACTTTATCCAGTATGACAAATTTATCTCAATTTTTTTTTTATGATACAAAAAACTCAAAAATTTGTCAATTATGACACATTTGCCCCAAACTCTACCGCCAAAGAGCATTTTTGTCTTTAATTTTTTCATTTTTCTTTTCATTTTCTTTTTCCTTTTTTCTTTTTCTCTCTTCCCTTCGCCGGCCCAAGCGAGGGTAGCTCTCACTTGGGTTGGCGAGCAAAGCCCTCGCTTAAAATCATTTTTTAAATGAGATCTAGATACTAAAAAAAATATTTTTGATCACATATTATTTAATAAGGGAAAATTAATCATTATTCTAAAAAAAATAATTTTTTTTGGAAAACATTTTTTTTATCATAAGATTTTTCTTCAAATAAAGGTATCCTGAATTCATTATCTATATGATGAAATCATTTTTTTTTATTAACATACTTAATTATGTTCATATGAAAATCTTTAATATCATAATAATGTTCAAGAATGGAAAATGCAAACCTCCCCAAGTGATGATGATGTCCGAAAACCGCCGAAACGTGGCAAGATTGTAAATTCCCGGGAACACAGAGAGAGAGAGAGACGACGGCCCGACGGGGCTGCGTTCCGACACGCGTCTGGTACTCTCGGGGGGTGAGCGTGTTCATGTCAAGGAACTTTCGGGGTGGGGTTGTTATTGTGGATTGGGAATTTTTATGGGTTCTTGCAGAAATCGACCGACAGAATGGCGCGAATTGCAGCCCGACTAAGGGCTGCGGCGTCTTTAGTTCGCGGTGGTTTTGTGCATTTCCATGATTACTTTTGGTGTTTCTTCGGTGTTGGTGTTTATGGCGCGACTGAGCGAGGAATTTCGCCTGATTGGATGGATGTTGTTGGAATTGTACATGTAACCACGGGGTACTAGCGCAGAGACTCACTTTTCATGGTTCTCCACTTTAGTCGCGCATCATGACAAATTGGGGAATCGAACCCCTGACCTTGCGTGTGGCCAACGTTCGATTCCACCAACTCGGCCACCACGGGATGGGTCAAGGTTACAAATCTTTTGATCCAACATGTGGTCAACAATAAAGCAGCAGAGGGCAAGAACCAATTCATAGAAATGGTCACCGGGTAGAAGCGGTTTAATGAACTGGACTACAATCAAGAGCACGAATGGGAGAAGGGGAAATGTAAAAGTGAAAGTACAAGTGTTGAATCTGACTCCTCTGTTGCAGTTCACACTCTGTTGGGGGAAGGACAAATACCGTAGGACATAGCAGCGCAAATTGAGATGGGCCGGGCCGCTTTGTCTTCTTCGCCTCACATAAGAATCAACCACTGCTTTAGAGAACAAAACAAAACTGTCGATTGGGTTGTTAAAGCCTAGCTCGACCATCGCCTCCCGAACAACTGGGTTTCGAGCCCACCCCAACCACTGTTTGATTTTCTTTGTTCTGATGCCATATGTTCTATGTTCTCTACTTAAGTTGAAATGAAATGCAGCTCTTTCGACCAAAAAAAAAAAAATGTATAAAAAGTCGTTTCTCAATATATATAATTTGTTTTTAAATATTTTGTGGTGGCAGACTTTATTCAAGACTCTTGCAGTATCATTTTCGACGATGACGCTCTTCTCTGGGGTCACTCCTCTGTATAGATCAAGCCTTTTGTATGGAGGACCTGCAAGCATGGTTTGGGGACGGGTTGTAATTTCGTTCTTCACTTGGTTTGGCAGGATCGCAATGGCTTAAATTTGCTTTTCTTTCGCAGTTTGTTCCTTGCGAGTTGTTCTCCTTTTTATTTTTTGCTATCTTTGTCTGTCAATCTAGTATTATCTTTGAAGTGTTCGGTGATAACTTAGGATAGTTTGTTTGTGCATTTAGTACCTTTTGACACTTAAGAACTTGTTTGAAAGTCATGCAGGTGGTGTCATTACTCTTAACAAAAAAGATTGTTTATCTGAGCATCATGATTTATCTTTTCTATTTTGGGTCTAAAATAGACTCCTCTAGTCATACCATCTTACATGAATTTTGACCGAAAAAGAAAAGAAAAAAAGAAAAGAAAGAAAGGATACAGGGAGTAATGCTGGTGTAACTCCAAACTGCAAAGCTTCTTCCTTAGCTAAAATGTTTGGCAAATTTGAACCTTATGGAGATTCTTTGTTCTTCTGTTTCAAGAGACGATAGTAGAACTGACCCTTAAAAACTAACAGGAACACTTAGAAGGGAAAGTGGTGCGTGTAAAACCATTTTGTTGAAACTCAGTTGCTGGTCTGTTTTCCGACAGAATTTAGAGGAAGTTGGGAACAAAGTCCTCCAAAGTACTAAATGCTTCAGTTTCCTTGATATAGGCTTTACTTATGCTATTTGGAGGGTTTCTTTCGAAGGAGGAGTTGATGCTTTTTCAAGATCTTCAATGATCTCATCTTAGTGAACTTTTAACAGACGACTGGTTCCCTTTATTTTTGAGCTGCGCATCTTACCGGCCCCACGTGGGGTCCATTTGTTTCTGCTGTATTATGCTATGTTGTGCATGCTGATGCTTTCAGGACTTTGACCATCTATATGATCCGATCAATGAGATGGCGGATGTGTTCGTTCCTGCTCAAATACTCTGATGCATTCTTTTTCGGCAGGCTTTCCATCGCTACTAGTGCAGCAAGAATGGTCGATGTCTATTCCTCTTTTCCTTTGTTATGCTTCACCATCTGAAAAGTTTCGGGCTCTCCTCAGGTATATGTGTTCAAGAGACAAGGGCATCCCACTTCATTGATATGGCAAAAAGTGCATCCAAAGCACAAAGTCCCATCTAATGCAGTGTGGCTCTGCGCGGCCATCTGTGTTCTACTTGGAATTCCAACGTTTCAAAGTGAATGGAGTCTTGACTGCCATAACTTCCATATGCACGATAAGATGTGTTGGAGGATACGCAGTCCCGATATTCGTGAGGATGGTCATGGAAGAGAAGAATTTCAAGCCCGGGCCATTTTACTTGGGCAATGCAAGTAGAACAATCTGTTTGATAGCAATTTTGTGGATATGTTATACCTGCTCGATGTTTCTTCTGCCGACTCTGTGTCCCATTACTTGGGACTCATTCAAGTATGCACCGGTTGCTTAAGGTGCGGGTTTAGGTATGATAATGCTTTGGTGGGTGTTTGATGCCTAAAGATGGTTTCAGGACCTGTTAGGAACATTGATGCACAGAACGGAATTAATGTTTCGATGCTCTTGTATCCTATGTTACACGATGGTTGCCCCTAGAATAATTTGAAAAAAAATTCTATCATGTTTCTGCCTCAGGCATATGTCATGAGCATTTGTACTTGATACCTTCTTTGTGCAAGACATAACCACTTAGTTAACATACCAAAAAAATTTCAAAAAAGCATGAAAGCTCGAATTTGTTCATAGCGTAGAACTATATTTCCTATCTTCACATCACTCAGCATTCCATCATACATCTTAAGTCAATCGGTGAGAAAGTTTTAGAGTTGATGTAACTGCGGAATATCATCCCTGATGCATCATATCAAGTTTTATCACCAATATATTAATCCGTACATAAAAGAGTATTGTCTACGAGGGCTCGACATACTTATAACCTACCTCAGTCTGCGGCACCATAGGAAATCTTGCCCTATTGTAATATTACACTAGAACAACGAATTAATCCTCGGTTGAGTGGCGTACCAAGTCAAAAAAATATATATGGGAGCCAATTCTCCACGGCTGTAGAAGCCGAGCTTCTAGATCGAACGGGGATGGCCCCTTATCAATCCAGGGTGGAGCTCGATGCCACGTGAGTTGATGCTATTAAAGGGAGAAATCTGTGATTTTGTCGCTTTTCATTCTTTTGACCATAGACTGAAGCTCGAATTCTTAGCCACTACATCAGCAGACACCTCTTTATTGTCAACTAGCTTCATTGCATATCTTTCAAACTCATCTAGTCTGTCTCGAAAAAAAAGCCAGGTTGTTTGGGTCGCTCTCCCTCTTGATTTTGTCCAGCCACTCTTTTGCTTCCTCCACCCTTGCCCAAAAGCAAGGGTCTTGGGTCAAGCTTGCATACCTGGTTCTCGTATTGGCCAGTTTCTCGGTAACAACTCTCTCGGTCCACCATTGATCGAAAACTTTGTATCTCCTCTCTCTTCCATTGCTTATGTAGTGGCCTTTTCTAAGGTGCATCCCCGACCGATAATACTCTGCGATTTCCAATGGCTCCACAAGAAGCTTATAGAACTGTGACGCGTTTACCCATTATGACCTTTTGGGCAAATTGTGTGGGAGCTCTTTCTTGTCCAACATGCGTATGACCTCGTCCCAAAAGGCGCCAAGCTTGAACCGATTCATGTTTACGTGGAACTCTCTCTTTGAGGCCCCCCTCTGCTTGAAAGAATCATAGTATCCTCTTTGCTTGTCGAACTTGTCGCAATAAGTTTTATACCACTCCATCTCTGTCCTATAAGGAGTGATTTTGGATAGCTTAATAGCTAAACTTGTGGCGTTTAGGTTTGGGTGGCACCCCATTTGCCTCGCCATTGTCAAGCAATCTTTTGCCAGTGCACTGAATGCTTGCAAAGTAGAGGATCAAACAACTTTTAAACGCAATGGAATTGCACCCGAGAATAAAAAGCCTAGATTGATACAATAACATATCGCGATCACTTGATAATCTAAGGTGCCGTGTCCCTACCTGTTGAGATGTCCCCAAGGAGTTCAAAGTCATCGAAAGACTTGCTTCATAGCTTGATTCAGAGAGACCTCCTTCCATGAAGCTTTTGATTAAAGACTGATGAGTAAGTCTCTTAACATACCACCCATACTTAAGGTGCTCCTCAATGACACAACTTGGAGAGCCTGTCCTTAACATCAAATGCATCATCTTGTTGACAGATACAGCGTTGTCCAAACAAATCATGCCCTTGTCTGAACAAAACAAGTAATGCCCTAAGGACCAAAACAACCTCCCTCCCAAGCCTTCCCCTACCTTTGCCAGGCGCTCCATGTTGGCCGTAGTGAAGGAAAATAACCAGGCTTTGTCTTCTTCAGTTAATTGGAGATTAGCGAAATTCATAGAATTCGGTGACATCATAGACGTGTACTAGAATCTTATGAGGGCCTGCCACTGGGGAGTCGAAACAAGTGATTGGTCGAGAGATAACCTCGGCATTATATCCTGCATCGACACGATGTTGCAAAAGCTACTACCCCATCTTTCGCGGATGATGGCTTGGGAAAGTGACTCGTTGCCAAGCAAAGGAGAGCCAAAACCGATGCATAAGACCAAGATGGGTGGGAAGATGGATTTGTCCAAGGAGAGTAGCCAAAGAGCTGTGAGGAATGCAACTGATCCTCCTATGGAGTGGCCTGTGATCACTATTGACTTGGTTTCGGCCAACAAGCTATAAATCTGCATCCATATATAAGATTTCTTGAGATCTAGTTAAACACTTCCTGAAAAAATCTCAATTACAACGCTTCAAAAGCTTCAATGAAAAATCAATTTTGACAGGATCATGTAAGATTAGAAGAGTTACGTGAATAGATTGGATAGAAAATCATTGGTACTGTTTATTACACAATTAAAACAACACTAAAATGTTCAGCAAAAAATGATAAGTGTGCAAATATATTTTAACACGTGTATAGAATATTAGAATGTATTTATATGTACGGCTCTTGTATTTGAATAATCTTATGAGAAGAGTATCATTCATGACCAGGAGATCTGTCTCATGAAGGAACGTCCGGTTTGATATCACTCTTCCCAAACCAGAATAATCGGATCCACGACTCAGAGGTTATCATGGACCAAACGGGCCGTTAGACCCGCTGCCCATGCTTGATCAACGTCGACAGACCCGAAGGACAAAATCGCGGGCCTGAGCTTGGCCAGCCCACTTCGGACAGCCCATGCCTTAAATAAAATTTAATATTTTAATCGTGGAAAAGAAAGAAAGTTCACAAATGAAAAGGGAACAGTGAACACACCAACAAAGGGTTGGTCTAGTGGTAGCATGTTAAACCCACGTTGACTGCCATTTTAATTTACCAAAAAAAGGAATACGGTACATGCCATTAGCAATGTTGCGAGGTAAAAAAAATTGAAAGTTTGAGATAGTTTCAAGAAAGCAACTCAGAGGTAAAAAAAATAAAAAATCGAAAGTTTGAGATAGCTTCAAGAAAGAAGCTCAGAAATAAAAATAAAATTAATCATTAGAGTTAGTCTCGTAAAAGTTTCATACATTAACTTTTTCGAGAAGAGTCAATAACGATACAAAAAAAATAATTTTGTATTTCTAATTATGGAAAAGATGTAGAACCTACAAAGGAGAGGAAAAATTATAAGAATTATTAATCTTACAATCTAGTTTGACGAAAATAAAGATTTGATATTATCTAGTCTTAGAATCTAGTTTGACGAAAATAAAGATTTGATTTTCATGATTGATTTGATCATTTGTGGGATACCTTTTTTCTTCATTTTTTTCTTTATTTATTTTCATTTTCTAAATTCAGCAAAGATGATATCATGAATATAATAAATAAAAGTTGCAACTACACTAGCTTTGAATATCAAGGTGTGTGGCTTGTTGCATTGAACTAAAGTCTATTGATCATTTATGTCATTTTATCTTCTTTTTATTGATGATTAAACTAATATTAGGTGAGTACAAAACTCTGAGCCTATAAAAAAACCCTCAAGAACTTTATTGATTAGTTAAGGCATTTATCATGATTTTTCCCGAGATAGTCATTCGAATATTCAATCTTAATACTTTTAAGTTAAATTACTATACGTGAATGGTGATTAGTAACTTGACATTTATACAAACCTATAAGAAAATTACAATTATCAAGAATAATTACATAGCAAATTTGAGCTATTTTACTATGCTGTTTGTTAATCACTAAGAGTCTATTTGTTTTACAGAAAATGAATTAATCAAGAAAAACATTTTTTGTTATTAGAAAAAACACTTTCAAAAGTGGAAAAAACTTCTTCCACTTCACTTTCTTTCACCACACACCTTTTACTTTTTTTTTTAAAATGTTTTTTTTTCTTTTTTTTTAAATTGAATTTTTAATTTTTCTTTTCTTCTTTTTCCTTGGGCTTGGCCGGTCGCTAGCTATGGTAATGACTAGCGATCAGCCATTGGTGACTTCGGCCTCGCTTGATTTGGCAAAGTCAACGAGCTAGGTAGGGCTTGGACATAGCTCCATCAAGCAAGGCTCGATCTTGCTTGCCTAGGGTGAGGCTAGAGCTCACCATTGGCCGGCCATCGTCGTAGCTGATGACTGGCCAAGATCAAGGAAGAAGAAGAAAAAAGAAAGAAAAGAAAAAAGGAAAAGGCCAATGAAGAAGAAGAAGAAGAAGAAGAATAATAAAAAATAAAAGGAAAGGAAAGGATAAAAAATTTAAAAATTAATTTAAAAATAATAAGAAAAATTAATGAAAATGAGTGCATGTAGGAAAAGATTTTCCTTACCAACTAGTGGAAAGTATTTTCTAGTTCATTTTAAAGTTCAATCGAACACTAGAATATATGGTTATTTTTCAGAAAAATTACTTCCTAGGGCCATATTTTCCATTCAACGAACCGAATCAAAGTGCTAAAATTTTCATATTAAGAATTCTATAAGTAAATCACCCAATATAAAAGTAAATTATGAGTTAAAATTGTGAATACGGTACGACTATGCAAGTATACGATCCATAAAATGACAGAAGATTAACCCTAAGTATAAAGGCAATAGAAAGCGTATGATAGGCAATAGAAATTGCTGACCAGGCTCTGAAGAACATCGCAAGAATGATAATGAAGGAAGCGGTGAAGCACTCCGGAGTGGACCGTGACTGGCTCTTCACCTTCGTAACGGCGTGTCAGCGCCGGGAACAGCCCGTGGCCTGCGGCATCCAGAGCCAGCATGGTGCAGTTCGGATCCCAACCAAGCACCAGCCACTCTTGGACGCCCGAGAATGCCACGTACCCCACGCCCCCGACTTGCTCGGCCACAAAGGCACCGCATCCCATCGCGTTCGCAGCGCTGCACAGCCTCCACGCCTCCTTCAGCAGCGGCGTCGAAGCCAGAAAAGTCCCCAACATTGAAGGAGGTCGTGGCGTTTGCCCGGTTGTCGTTCCATTTTTTATTTTTTTGGGTCGTGTTTTTTGTTTTTTTAATTAGATTTTTTATTCGTTTTCCTGTGGGTCCCATAGCCACGTTCCTTGTCTTCTTCCTTCTCTCTGAGAGGAGGGAATATTCAGGAGAAATCTCAATTTAAAAAAATAAAATTTTAACTTTTCTTTTTTCTCCACCCATTTTCCTTCCGGATCCGGCCGTGGTCCATGGCTCTTCAATTCTGCCTTATTCCATGTCCCGGGGCACCGAACAAGCCGTCGTCGCTCGCGGCCATGGCTCTAGATCTAGAAGTTAGGCCTGAAGTATTTGTATGAAATGCACTTTAGTCCTAAACATTTATAAGAAAATGCAATCAAGTCTTCCCAATCAATTAGCATATGATTCTTCATACGTGTAGTCTAAACATCATGTTCATCCTATATGTTACAACGATTGATGACGTAGCCAGAAACTAAAGAATCAAAACTCAAATAACAGCTCTCAATATAGTGGAGTCGATATGTTACAACGATTGATGACGTAGCTAGAAACTAAAGAATCAAAACTCAAATAACAGCTCTCAATATAGTGGAGTCGATGCACCTGTCAAGATAGTGGATATAATATAACTTCTTGTAACCGCAAATAGGATTAGAAAGTTATTCTAGGATTTAAATTTAGTGGCTGTTTGCATAACCACCGATTGTAGGTTTTAGATAGCCAAGTGTACTCTTTGTAAGGTCCTCCTAGATCAATTACATGACTCAACGTTTTTCTACAAATTTATCTTTATCTTTATCCTTATCTTTAGTTGCCTATAATTTATTTGTAACACTCCTAGTTAAAATTGTTCCCAGTATTCATACTTATAAATTCCTCTTCATTTATTTTCTTGTCCAAATCAACATGGGATTATTTGCAACCTTTATTGATTCATCCATAATTTGAAAGGCATTTCATCAATTTGGTGAAACATATCACTCTTGAAAAATTCCATAATTTCTACAAGTTATGCGGGGGCAAAAGCCTATTGCCTTAAAGCACAAATATTAAATCTTTACGTATAACTATTATTGGATAGGCTCATTTTATAAGTGACACAATGCACATGATTAGTTAGAGTTGCAAAAACACGAAAGAATGTATGTCATTTCCTAAGAATTAATGAATCAAATTTATAGTAATTTTTCAAATCATTGATTCATTCTCGCTTTAAGGTAATATTGGCAATCAATTGTCCTCTTTTACCACTATGCTGATGTGTATGTAAGTGGAATAAAAAATCTTTGTCACACACACACACCACAAAATGAGGGGCGCCCTAGTCCAACTAAGGCTAAGCACAGTTCCTTCTCGCAAACTCAATATTTGAACCTATCCTCATCTTTTGGTTTTGATTGTTGCTCAAATTATTGGCCAAAACTTGAGACATTCTCAATAGATTCAAACTACCAAGATTGAATGTTCTAATTTATCGATCCTAATGAGTTGGGTTGAGTGAAGCTCATGATACCAATGCAATAGATTCAATGTTGAATCACATCGACTCAAGGTATAATTGGAGAGCATTCAAAGGGTATTACTAAGTTGAATGGTCATATATTATTTGTTAATTAAGAAAAGGGAGGTGGGAGGATCATAGACTTCTTCGTAGGCATATAGAAGTCTCTGTGAGCAGCACTTCATATTAAATGAAAGCGACATTCTTTTTTTTAAAAAAAGAAGAAGATAATTCTCTGAATATAGTCTTCCAAAGCCTTTTCTACCAAATACAAATAGCTAGATTTGATGATTCACAAGCCAATGAATAAATCTAATTGCTCCGATTGTATCCTGGCAACTGAAAATGCTCTGATTGACAAATGCGACTACAACGTAGGTGCTCAAATTCAACATAAAGATCTCAGGGTTCATATGTGTAGAGATTGAGCGAACATTACTTTCATTGATGAACTAATTTACAATATATACATAGGGTTTAGGGCTAAAACAATACAATGACAATTATACCCTTTATTATAAATCTAATCTACCAATACTCCCCCTCAAGTTGGTGCATGTAAACATGTCAACAACTTGTTTTTAAAGTTACAAAATAAATCACGTGTGACCAATTTGGTGAACAAGTCCACAAGTTGGGAGTGGCTAGGAACATAAAGAGTACGCAAAGTGCCATCCTGAATTTTTTCATGAACCAAGTGACAGTCAATCTCGATGTGTTTGGTGCATTCATGGAAGACATGATTAATGGCGATGTGGATGGCTGCTTTATTATAAAAAAAAAAAAAGATCAGAAGTGATAGTGTTGACGTGAAGATCTGAGAGAAGCATGTGAAGCCATGTGATTTTGCATGCAGCAGATGCCATAGCACGGTATTAAGCTTCTGTTGAGGAACATGTAACAATGGTTTGTTTCTTGGAACGCTATGAGATGGGACAAGAACCAAGAAACATGCAGTAGCTAGAAACAAATCGTCGGGATGTAGAACAAGATGCCCAATAAGAATCTGTATAACCATTAAGTTGGAGAGTAGAATTGGATGGGAAAAACAAACTGGTGCCAGGATCATGCTTAAGATACCATACAATGCGAAGGGTAGCATTCCAATGGTCTTCGTTAGGAGAGTGCATAAATTGACTAAGATGTTGCATTGCAAAAAGTAAATCTAGACGAGTTATTATAAGATATAATAATCTACCAATAAGTCGTCGATATGAACTTGGATCCTTAAGAGTTGGGGAGGAGTCCGAAAATTGTATATTAGGTTCCATTGGAGTTTCAACAGGACGTCCTCCAAGAAAACCAACATCAAACAAAATATCAAGAGCGTATTTCCTTTGTGACAAGAAAAGCCCATACTTGGAACGAGAAACTTCAATGCCCAAGAAGTATTTGAGAGTACCCAAGTCCTTAATATAAAATTGTGTGTCAAGAAATTGCTTGAGAAGTTGAATCATAACTTCATCATCACCCGTGATAACCAAATCATCAACATAAACAAGGACAATGGTCAAGAAAGAGCCATGGACCAATGTAAAAAATGAATACTCTGCTTTGGACTGTTGAAAATCAACATCAAGTAGTGCAGAAGAGAATTTAGCAAACCATTGCCTTGATGCCTGTTTAAGGCCATAGAGTGATTTCTTAAGCCGACAAACTAAATTCTCCCCCTTAGTATGAAAATCCGGTCGAAACCTCATGTAGACCTCTTCGTCAAGATCACCATGCAGAAAAAGCATTATTTACATCTAATTGGTAGAGAGGCCAATGACGAATCGAAGCAAGCGCTATAATCAATTCCCTCTGTTTGAGTGTAACCCTTAGCAACGAGCCGAGCCTTGTAGCGCTTAATGGTTCCATCAGAAATATACTTGATTCAGTAAACCCATTTACATCAAATGGGATGTTTGTCAGGAGGAAGAGGAACAATTTCCCAATTGTCATTCTGTTCAAGGGCCTGTATCTCATAAGACATCGCCTCCTGCCACTTGGGAAATTGACACACAACGTCATAAGTTTCAGGTTCTTGTTCAAATGATATGGAGGCTAAAAAAAAACGGTGATTGGGTGAAAAACACGAGTGTGATAAACAATTGGATAAGGGATAAAGAGTACCTGATTCAGTGACCTTAGAATCTGAAGAGGATTGATCAGAGGCCACAATAGCGCAGTGGTAGTCTTGAAGGTAGCCGGGTCGACGGCATTGCCAAGATGGTTGAGGCACGGCTTCGGGTTCAGTGGGTGATGGTGCAGTCGTGGGTGCAAGAGGAGGTGAGGTCGGTGCAAGTACTAGGGTAGAGGGAGGAGGGCATGTTTCGCCAAGGTCGGGTATGGGTAATGGAATTACCGAGGTTTGTTTGGTTGTGGTATGTCTGATTGTTTGACGAAAAGGAAAATCTTGTTCATAGAAAATGACGTCGCGACTGGTAAAAGTTGTTTGGTCTTGAAGGTCATAAAGACGGTAACCTTTGTGGTGTGTGGGATAACCGATTAGAACACATTGACGAGATCGGGGGCCAAATTTATTGGATTGAAGATGGTTGGTAGAAGCGCAACATAATGAGCCAAAGACACGAAGATGAGAATAGGAAGGTGGTTTGCCATAAAGAAGGTGATACAGAGTTTTATTGTGTAAGAGAGGACTAGGTAGTCTATTAATGAGATGAGTAGTAGTTAAGACACAATCCCCCCAAAAGTGAAGAGGCATGCCAGAATGAAAACGCAATGCATGAGCAACATTGAGCAAGTGACGATACTTACGCTCAACAACTCCATTTTGTTGAGGAGTGTGAGGGCAACTGTGCTAGTGGTGAACACCATGGGTGCAAAAAAACTCTTGTATGCGAGAGGAAAGGAATTCAGTCTCGTTATCAGATTGAACATTTTGGACTTTGGATTGAAATTGAGTCTCAACAAAAGCAAAAAAGCGAATCAAAGAATCAATTGCATCAGACTTAAAAGTAAGCAAAAAAATCCAAGTATATCGCGAATTGTCATCAACAATATATAAAAAATAATGGCATATCTTATGTGTATGTCGCAACCAAATTTTTGGGTGATCCACCTAGGATTTGGCTAATGGATTACTAAGCCTAAATTTAGCTCGAGCTCTCCCAAGTTATAGCAATTCGTGACTGAGGTTTAAGTTCTTAACATGCAATTGATTTTTAACTAAGAGTCGCCATTAATATATTTTTGGTGGGTCGATTAGAAATCCAAGTAAAGTAACGGGATGTTTACTTTACTCCTACAAACCAGAGATTTATAAGTTCGGGGACTTGATTATGCTAGATTTCTCTAACGTCATTTCGGTACCTTTTTCTTTTATGTTGAAAAAAAAATGTTTTACAGGCAGCTTGAATTAATTTTAATTCACTTCCCTAACATGTGAGGTGATCATGCAGGTGTACAAACCACCGATTTAATATCTAGATAAAACAATGAATAAATTGCAAGATTTATATCATAGCAACGAAATCATCTGCAATGTTAGATTAGAATTCACATCGACAATCCTAGATATAATTTCTAATTAACACGCAATCACTCAATTTTTTGTTTTTATTTTTTTTAATGAGAATCATACTTTATGCAATGCTACTAATCTAACATGACATGACATGACATAGCAACATGACCTAAGCTATATGACGAAAGTGAAATATGAGCATGCAACCTATCCTAAAGAATGAAATTGATTTATTCTAAGACAATTTTTTTGGTATTTTCCATGAAATTCAAAATTAGAAAATAACAAAAATTATCTATCTAAATTAAGATACTTATATTAAGATTCATATTAGGTCCAATCTTAATTTAAACTAGAATGTTATCCCTTACCTAAAATGCAATCTATCTAGGAAAGAAAAATATCTAAACTTAAAAAAATATGCAATCTTATCCTAATATGCAATGACGTGCAAAGAATGCCATAATTCTAGTTTTTTCCTTTTTCTTTTTATGAAATTCGAAATTAAAATTGCCAAATAATTAAACATGCAATTTAAATTTTAAAAAACTAACATCCTAAAATGAATGCATTTATTTGGACTTTCATTTTTTCAACAGAAAAACTGAAATAAAATCTATATTCTGAATATGCAAGATAACAAGAAATATTATGAAACAAACCTAATCTTAATTCAAACATTTTTTGAAAATTTTCTTTTATGAAAATAAAATTGACTCAACTAACACGACAGCAAATCAGACGAGATAAGATTGATACCCAAAAATTGACGAACTATATCTCACGCATGATATTTGGCTGGGGGCGGAGACGCGATTGCGAGCTGCTGGTGGTCACTCGGGTGAGGAGATGGTGCGGAGACTCTAGAACTTGCTGCAGGGCAAAGGTGAGGAGGCGTTGGGTCCCGCGAGTTGCAGCGGCGGAGATTGGCGGAGCACGGTGATGCTATGCGGGGGTCGGTCACAAGGAGGAGGCTTGGAGTGATGGTGACTAGTGGTAGCGACAGTGGGCTTCGTGCGGCAAGGGAGGCCCGCAGGCGCAGCAGGTCGCACGGTGAGGGAGTTGCAGGCAGAACGAGCGTTGGCAACAAAGCTGGTCACGGCGGGCGGAGACCAGCAGAGGGCGAGGGAGGCATGTGAATAAGACAACCTTTTTCCCTTTCTTTTTATTTTTTTCTCTCACTCTCCACCTATCACACGCCCCTTCTCTCTTCTGCTCTCACATCCACTCTCTCTCTCCCTCTCTGCTCTGCCGATTTTCCCTTTTCACTTTCCTTCACTCTTTTTGGCTTTTGTTTTGTTTTTTCTTCCCAACAAAAGGAAGCCCCCCACAAAAGAGTTTTTCGAACGAAGAGACCCCCGTTTCCCACTGTACATGGCTTTTTTTTATAGAAAAAAAGAATGTGATCTTCTAGGGATATTTCGTATCTTTTTTCAATATATACGAAGATTATCTATGACCTCCCGATCACAAAAATCCCCTTATTTTTCTCATTTCCTGAATATTCTCAACTGATTTTATCACCTAAAGATAAGATTGCAACCCGATTTTCTTAAATTCCAAAAATCCACCGTAATATCATTTCAAATCTCTATTTAGGTAATTTTTGTCATTAAAAGAAAATGGGCTTTGGCCAATTTGTTCGCTTTGTGGGCTTGATCTGGCCTGCCAAGTTAAATCAGAACCACTAATTTAAACCCACCCGTCACCAGTCCAATGAAAAAATACAAATTAAAAATAAATGCACCTAACTTTATATGCTATGCAATTAATATTTTTTCGGGGATTAAATTAACCCCTAATTTTCTATGCAATAAATAAATGATCGGATCGCTAAAATTTAGGTGTCGATAGTGTAAAATAAGAATAAGGTCCCCAAATACCAACATGAATAAGTTCAAAAGGACGTAAAGTAGTAATAGTACTAGACGCAAAAGACAAACGCTTTTGCTTGGATAAATGACAAGCATCACATGGGCCGGGAGGAAGTAGATGATTGCCCACGGCGCTGCTTGTGGTTGGGAGGGAAGCCATGAAGTCGATAACACACATCTCGTGTATGTCCCAGGATGCCACAATGGGCGCATCTTTCTCGGCCACGGGACGTGTTTGTCCATTTAGCTAGGTTGGCAAATGGAGCGGGAGTGCCAAGAGAGCTAGGCTGTCCATGAGATGAGGAATTTGTGTATGGCCGCGGAGCATGGTTGCCATGAGTGCTAAGCAAATTGCTGTTGTGGTTGAACACTTGACGGTTTGATTGGATATGGCGGTGTGACTCATCTTGAAGAACCAGTGCATATGCACATGCAACACTAGGTAATGGATTCATTAGTAAAATCTGACTGATAACATTAGCGTACCTCGGATTGAGACCCATGAGAAATTGAAACAAGCGCTGATTCTCTTGTTGTGTGGTGATGATAGAGCGAGGCAAACAAGAGCATTGTGGTAACGGATCCAAATTATTCAATTCATCCTAGCAGCTTCGTAAGTTGTTGTAGTATTTGGTCACGGCATCGTCAGATTGAGCAAGGGTGCATATCTTTTCGCTTGAGATGAAAAACCCTAGGACCATTCGATTGCAAAAAGTGTTCACGGAGATCGGCCCAAACATCTGCAACTGACTCTGTGTAGAGAACTGTTGGCACTAAATCTGGATGGATGGAATTAAGAATCCAGGATAGGATCATATTGCTCACACGAATCCAGGATGCATAGGCAGGATCGGTTGTGGCTGGTTTTTTTAATTCCCTTGTAACAAACACCATCTTATTCTTGGCGGAAAGGGCAATCTCCATGGCACGAGACCAATTGTTGTAATTGTCACCCGTAAGGACCATGCCGACGAGATTAGATCCAGGGTTATCAGAATGATGCATAAAATAAAGGTTATCCGGCTGCTCATGTGTAGGAACTGTGGTTGAAGAGCTTTGAAGCTCAGTTGTCATGGTGACTTGAGGCCGAAAGAGAAAAGCAATCTGGTTGAATCAGAGGAGATCTTTGAAGCATTCACTAGAAAGTCGGAATAGATTGCGGGACGATCAGGAATGCAGTGGGCAAGAAAACGTTACTTAGAGTCTTGATTGGCACGCGAGTCAAAAATTTGAAATTGCTGGTCAAACCCCACTGATTTTTCTCAAGAACCCAGCAGAGTATACCTTGACTCAAATATTGGTAGACGACACTTGATTTCAGATAATTAGGATGAGTTCGAGATCGACGCTCTACGAATCTGGAGGAGTCGGGGGCCAGCGACTGAAAGAAACCCTAGCGCTCGATCGGAGCCGCTCCAGCAAAGGGAAGCATCAATGTCATGGCTTCTTCCCCGTAGCATCAATAGCAGATGATCGCAAGTGAGAAGGCAGAGAGAGAGATCGTGGTGACTTTGGACGTGAGGGACGGGCTCCAAGGATCATCACTCTGATACCATGTAGAGATTGAGCAAACATTACTTTCATTGATGAACTAATTTACAATATATACATAGGGTTTATGGCTAAAACAATACAATGACAAGTATACCCTTTATTATAAACCTAATCTACCAATAATATGAAGCATACCCATTTAATGAGAAACTTATGTACTTCATGTCTGTCCTGATGATTAACCCTAATTATAAAGAATATATTCGCATCCTGTGTTGTACAATATGTTCAAGTTGCAAATGGACTATAGTTGTATCGTATGGTGTACTCATTTGCTTAAGAAATGGTCTAGTAAAATGTCTTAAGTTAAATAAATTCCGCAAGTCCCCATTGCACACACCATGACCATAACAAGAGGAGGACTCGGTATAATAATAGTAATCGTTGGTTGCGGTACCATCACACAAATAATCTAGGACACGAGCTCTATCAACGACAAACTCATCAAAAGACCAACACTTTTCTCCATTGCATATGTGATAAACCTCTGTTGTATCAGGAGTACATTTCACAATATTGCAAGTGGAGAATAGCCCTATGACAAGGAGTTTCACCATTTGTTGCATGGTGTTCCTAATTTGGCTCTCTAACTTTCATTTTTCTCCTTAATGTTTTGTTTTCATTGAAGCTCGGCTTGCATGGTCTATATAAAAGATGTGCTTCTTATAGGTTTCTCCGACTAGTTTTTGTTTACGAATTCGGACCTTTCTAAGCATATCTGTAGCAAAAATAAGGAAAAAAAAAGACTGATGTTATATATGATTGGATTGGTTTTGAGATGCCGTTATTGGAATATTATTTTTTAAAGTTGTGGCCACATAAAACAAAATTTTCAATTATTAACCCGATAGTATCATTTTTAATATAAAATATTTTTCAAATTAAAAATAACTTAATTAATGTAGCCCAAGTGGGAGAATGTTGGAAATTTCTTATAATATTGGCTTACATTAATTAATTGATTTTCTATTTTAAATAATCGGGTTAATGAATATTCAAATATTTGTTAAATCCTTGAGTGATCTTATTGAATTGGGTTTTGGCATCTATTAATAACGGACCTAGTTGAGCAGCAAAGTATAGGCAATTGTGTTTAACTAAAGCCCGTAATGGGAATGGCCCAATTGACACAATATTGATTAGGGTTTACTAAGTCTCCTCTCTAGCCTATAAAAGAGTAGGTTATAACTATCAGTTGTTTTAGTCCCATTGAAAGCTGTTATATCGAAATAAGTCATAGAGATGAAGATCTGACATTTCAATAGATCTTTGATTATCAGAGTAATATATTTTTCTTCAAGTAAAGCAATGGCTCAAACATGTATGCTTTAATTTCGCTGTGCTTATTGATCTCAGTGTTTTACAGTCATATATAGATCTGATTCTTCTTGATTAATTAGTTGTTTGTGTGAATAATTTTCTACACGACTAACATTGGTTGTTGCAAACTTTTGTTTTTTCTGTGGTCGCTCTTTAAAGAGGAAGAGAGAGTTGCCAGAACGGCCAAAGGGACAAGCAAAAGCAACTCTCATAGGACCATACGGTGGTCCCAAAGAAATTGATTTTCTAAAACTTGAGTTGCAGAAATGTAATTTGGTAACCATGCCAGGTCGTCTCCCATTTCGAAAACGTCCCCCAACTCACAGTCCAACACGTACGGATGTTCTTTTTCAGACAACTATTACTCCTTTTTGGATTTTTTTTTTTTGAAGCAACCCTCATTTGCTGTTCTTAGGGAGTTCATTTCTATGGAGATAATAGCATAAATGATCATTATTCATGGAAAATTTAATTTATTTAATGTGATATTTAAATTTTGATCAAATATGTAATGTCATTTTTAAATCTTTAATTTGTTCGTATAGTCCTTAGATAAATAAAAAATATTTAAAAATTCATGAATCACATTAAACAAATTAAGAATTCAAAAATAAATGTTATAAACCAAAATCGAGACATCGTTTGTGTCATTTTCATTGTTTCCACAAAATATAAAATAGACGGGCTTAACAAAGGCAGGTTGATTTTATTAAACATTTTGGGCTTAACAAAGGCAGGTTGATCTACCAGTGCAGCAAGAATGGTCGATGTCCATTCCTCTTTTCCTTTGTTACGCTTCACCATCTGAAAAGTTTCGGGCTCTCTTCAGGTATATGCGTTCAAGAGACAAGGGCATCCCACTTCATCGATATGGCGAAAAGTGCAGCCAAAGCACAAGGTCCCATCTAATGTAGTGTGGCTCTGCGCGGCCATCTACGTTCTACTTGGAATTCCATTATTGAAAGTGAATGTAGAGTTGACTGCCATAACTTCCATATGCACGATAAGATGGGTTGGAGGACATGCAGTCCCGATATTCATGAGAATGGTCATGGAAGAGAAGCATTTCAATCCCGGCCGTTTTACTTGGGCAATGAAAGTAGAACAATCTGGTTGATAGCATTTCTGTGCATATGTTATATCTGCTCAGTGTTTCTTTTGCTGACTCTGTGTCCCATTACTTGGGACACATTCAACTATGTACTGGTTGCTTAAGGTGCGGGTTTAAGTATAATAATGCTTTGATGGGTGTTTGATGTCCGAAGATGGTTTAAGGGACCTGTTAGGAACATTGATGCGCAGAGCGGAAATTAATGATCCGATGCTCTTGTATCCTATGTTTTCACTATGGTCGCCCCTAGAATAATTTGAAAAAAATTCTATTGTGTTCTGCCCCAGGCATATGTCATGAGCATTTGTACTTTATACCTTCTTAGTGCAAGACATAACCACTTAGTTAACATTCCAAAAGAGCACGAAAGCTCGAATTTGTTCATGGCGCAGAATTGCATTTCCTGTCTGCACATCACTCAATAGTCTGTCATATATCTTAAGTCAATCGATGAGAAAGTTTTGAAAGTTGATGTAACTGCAAAATATCATCCCTGGTGCATCATATTAAGTTTTATCATCAGCATATTAATTCGTACATAAAAGACTGTTGTCTGCCAGGGCTCAACATACTTATAACCTACCTCAGTCCCCGGCACCATAGGAAATCTTGCTCTATTGCGATATTACACTAGAATGACGAATTAATCCCCAGTCGAGTGGCGTACCATAAAGAAACATATACGGGAGCCAATTCTACATGGCTGCAGAAGTCGAGCTCTAGATCTGAAGGGGACGGCCCCTTATCAGCCCAGGCAAGAGCTCGATGCCACATCAATTGATGCTGTTAAAGAGAGAAATCTGTGATTTCGTTGCTCTCCATTCTTTTAACCATAGACTAAAGCTCGAATTCTTAGCCACTACATCAGCGGACACCTCTTTATCGTCAACCAGCTTCATTGCATATGTTTCAAACTCATCTAGTCTGTCTCGAAGGAAAGCCGGGTTGTTTGGGTCGCTCTGCCTCCTGATTTTGTCCAGCCACTCCTTTGCTTCTTCCATCCTTGCCCAAAAGCAAGTGTCCTGGGTTGAGCTTGCATACCTCATTCTCCTATTGCCCAGTTTCTTGGTAACAACTCTCTCGGTCCACCACTGATCGAAAATTTTGTATCTCCTCTCTCTTCCATTGCTTCTGTAGTGGCCTTTTCTAAGGTGCATCCCAGACCGATAATACTCTGCGATGTCCAATGGCTCCACAAGAAGCTTATATAACTGCGACGCACTTACCCATTCTGACCTTTCGTGCAAATCGTGTGGGAGCTCTTTCCTATCCAACATGCGTATGACCTCATCCCAAAAGGCTGCAAGCTTGAACCGGTTCATGTTTACATGGGACTCTCTCTTTGAGGCCCCTCTTTGCTTGAAAGAATCATAGTATCCTCTTTGCTCATCAGACTTGTCACAACAAGATTTATACCACTCTATCTCCACCCTATAAGGAGTGATTTTGGATAGCCTACTGGCTAAATTGGCGGCGTTTAGGTTTGGGTGGCGCCCCATTTGCCTCGCCATTATCAAGCAATCTTTTGCCAGTCCAATGAATGCCTACAAAGTAGAGGATCAAAAATCTTTTAAACTTAGTGGAATTGCACCGAGTAATAAAAAGCCAAGAATGATACAATTACAAATTGCGATCACTTGATGATCCAAGGTGCCGTGTCCCTACCTGTTGAGAGGTCCCCGTGGAGTTCAAAGCCATTGAAAGACTTGCTTCATAGCTTGTTTCAGAGAGATCTCCTTCCATGAAGCTTTTGATTAAAGATTGATGAGTAAGTCTCTCAACATACCACCCATACTTAAGGTGCTCCTTAATGATACAACTTGAAGAGCTTATTCTTAGCATCAAATGCATCATCTTGTTGACAGATGCAGCATTGTCCAAACAAATCACGCCCTTGTTTGAACAGAACAAGTAATTCCCTAAGGGCCAAAATGACCTCCCTCCCAAGGCTTCTCCCATGTTGGCCAGGCGCTCCATGTTGGCCATAGCGAAGGAAAATAACCAGACTTTGTCTTCTTCAATTAATTGGAGGTTAGTGAAATCCATAGAGTTTGGTGACATCATAGACGTGTACCATAATCTTATGAGGGCCTGCCACTGGGGAGTTAAAACAAGTGATTGGTTGAGAGATAACATCGGCATTATATCATGCGTCAACACGATGTTGCAGAAGCTGCCGTCCCATCTTTCGCTGATGATGGCTTGGGAAAGTGACTCATTGCCGAGGAAAGGAGAGCCGAAACCAATGCATAAGACCGAGATGGGAGGGAAGATGGATTTGAGCTGGGAGAGTAGCCAAAGAGCTGTGAGGAATGCGACCGATCCTCCTATGGAATGGCCTGTGATCACTATTGACTTGGTTTTGGCCAGCAAGCTACGAATCTGCATCCATATATAAGATTTCCTAAGATCTAGTCAAATGCTTCCTAAAAAAATCTTGATTACAACGCTTCAAAAGCTTTAATGAAAAATTAAATTGACCAGATCATGTTAGACTAGAAGAGTTATGGGAATAGACTGGATAGAAAATCATTGGTCATATTGCAATTGCTAAACTTGCGGAACTGTTTGTTATGCTATTAGAACAACACTAACATGTTCAACAAAATATGTGAAGTGTGCACATATGTTTTAACACGTGTATAGAATGTATTTATATGTATGGCTTTTGTATTTGAATAAATCTTATGAGAAGAGTACCATTCATGACCAGAAGATCTGTCTCATGAACGGTTCGGTTTGACATTACTCCAAACCAAAATAATCGGATTCACAATAATTCAAAATTTGGTCCTAGAGGTTATCATGGACTAAACGGGCAGTGAGACCCGCTGCCCAAGGTTGATCAACATTGACAGGCCCGAAGGACAATATCGCGGGCCTGAGCTTGGCCAGCTCACTTCGGACAGCCCATGCCTTAATAAAATTAAATATTTTAATCGTGGAAAAGAAAGAAAGTTTACAAATGAAAAGGGAAAGGGCTGGCGTAGGGGTGGCATGCTAAGTCCAGACTGACTTTATCTTTTCATGACTGTCTGATCGTTTGTGGGGTACCTTTTTTTCTTTTCTAAATTTAGCAAAGATGCTGTCATGAATATAATAAAGAAAAGTTGCAATTGGCCTGGCTTTGAACATCCGGGCGTGTGGCTTGCTAAATCGAACCAAAGTGCATGGATAATTTGTGTCATTTTATCTTCTTTTTATTGATGATTAAACTAACATTAGGTGAGCACAAAACTTCGAGCCTATGAAAAAGCCTAGAGAACTTTTAGTTAAGGGTATCAGTCATGATTTTTCCTGAAATAGTCATTCGAATATTCAATTTTACTACTTTTAAGTTAAATTACTATACGAGAATGGTGATTAGTAACTTGACATTTATACATACCTATAAGAAAATTACAATTATCAAGAATAATTACATGGCAAATTTGAGCTATTTTACTATGCTATTTTTTAATCACTAAGGCTCCATTTTTATGATGGGTAATAATTTTAAAGAAAATGTTTTTTGGATTTTCTGGCACTTGTTTAACGGAAAATGAATTAGTCAAGGAAAATGTATTCTACTATTGGAAAAAGAACACCTTCAAAAATGAAGAAAATGTTTTCCACTTTTCAAAAAGTGAAAAACATTTTCCATAGCTTTTTCCACTTCACTTTCTTTCACTAAAGAATTTTTTTTTAATGTTTTCTTTTATGTTTTTTTTTTAAAAATTGAATTTTTTATTTTCTTTCTTTTCTTCTTCTTCTTCTTGTTCTTCTTAGCCGATCATTGGCTATGGCGACGGCTGACAACCGGCCTTTGGCGAGCTCTAGCCTTGCCTAATCTGGCAAAGCCGAGCTTGCTCGAGGCTGGCAAGCTCGGATCTCGCCAGATTTGGTGAGTTGGGTGGGACTCAGATGTCGCTCGATTAGGCAAGGTGAAGCCTTGTTGGCCTAGGGTGAGGCCGAAGCTTGCCAATGGTCGGGTTGTCATAGCTAGTGATTGGCTAAGGCGAAGGAAGAAGAAGAAAAAAGAAAGAAAAGAAAAAAAGGAAAGGAAAAAAAAAAGCAAAAGGAAGAAGAAGGAAAAAATGGAAAAAAATTCAAAATTGAAAAATCGATTTGAAAATAATAAAAATTATTGAAAATGAGTGCATGTAGGAAAATATTTTCTTTAACGAAGTTTTTTCTTCAAATTCTTCTTGATCAGTAGTAAAAAGTATAATATGTGAGAATTCTTAATTCATGAGTTATAGGGAGGGACTTACGTCACCACAAACAGAGACTAAAGCAAGTGTTGGATTCTCCGAATAAATTAAATACATACATTAACATATGTTCTTTCTCAATTCCATCTCTACTACAGAACCAAACATGAGAGTTTCTTCTCATCCGGCTCATTGCGAATCTATTTTTATTGACCAATTAGAATTGCCTCCCAGGACCTATAATTGCGACAATAGAAAATATTTTCTAATTCATTTTTAAAGTTCAGTTGAATATTGAAAAATATGGTTATTTTCCCGAAAAAAATGATTTCCTTGAAAACAATTTTAGGAAAACGCTATATTTTTTCGCGAAACGAATAGAGTTAAAGTACTGAAATTTTCACGTTAAGAATTCTATAGGTAAATCACTCAATATAAGAGTAAATTATGAGATAATTGTGAATATGTTACAACTGTGCAAGTATAAGATCCATAAAACGACCAAAAAGAAAGATTGACCATAAGTATAATAAACCTTACAAAAGCTTTAGATAATTCAATAAATTTATGATGAGAGCTGTAAGCGATGTAAAATTTAACTTTATAGAGGAGTCAATAGAGCAGATGGGCAATAGAAGTTGCCAACCTCGTCTTGAAAAGAGGGAGTCTGGTGACGAAGGAAGAGTTGGAGCACTCCGGAGTGGACCATGGCCGGCTCCTCGCGATCGAAACGGTATTTCAACTGCGCGAACAGCCCGTGGCCGGCCGCATCCAGCGACACCAGCATGCCGTAGTTAGCATCCCAACCGAGCACCGGCAGCTCTTGAACGCCAGAGAATGCCACGTACCCCACGCCCTCGACTTGCTCCACCACAAAGGCACCACACCCCGTCGCGTTCGCAGTGCTGCACAGCCTCCACGCCTCCTTCAGCAGCGGAGTCGAAGCCAGGAAAGTCCCCAACATCTCGCTCGTCTCAAACCTTTCCAAGACGACGAAGAAAGAGGAAAACAAAATAAGGAAAGAAAAAAAGAAGCAAAAATGTTAAAGGAAGAAACGGAGTAGCAGCTGGAAACATGGGAACTCCGGAAATCGAGGTGAGCAGGAGAAGGGAGTAGGCTGTTACGATGAAGCTTCGGTGTCCATGGTTTCCTCTTTTGCCGGTGGAGTGGGAAGTGAAATGGTATATTAACCCTGGGTTTGTATCGTCTGAAGGATGGCTGCCTTGTTAAGTGGATCAAGTCGTGGGAGTGGGGTGCTGAGTCGGAGACCCGCCAGGACTGTTGGCCAGGCCTGCGAGTCGGATCTTCCTGAAGATGGGACTTCGATGTCCAGAGACAAGGAATGGAACTCGCAGACAAAAGACGGGAGAGAAATAATGGAGAACGCGAAGGAGGTCGTCGTCCAGTAGGGAGAAGGAGAATGTGTCCTCTAAGAAAAGCGGAGGGAGAGGAAGGGCAAGCTGGCCTGGTGGTCCAAGTGCATCCAATATTTTCTCGGGCTTTGCTAGTATAACAGTCCTTAGGGTAATGTGAGAATAACAATATATTGTGAGTCACAAATTCTTGAAGAGGTGGGTCCCATAATAATATATAATTATTTATGATTTGATTTTTTGTGGTCTAGAATAGACTATTATTCTCATAGTACATTAAAGACTGTCACGCAATTATACCTCTATTTTCTCAGTCATCTAAAGTCATAACTCAATGACCATGGTATGGAATGGACGGGGACATCATGGTATTACCTAACGAAGTGAAATTATCGATCATAATACATAATGCGAAGAAATAAATATTTATGGAAGAGAAAAATATTTTGGTAACTCGACATAAGGAATGTCATTGAGAAGGAGATCCAACTATTCGTAATAACCTTCCCCAGCTGAGGGCATAACTATAATTTCTTTAGCCAACGCGACGAGATATTTATCACGTTCTCCATTCCTCTATGAGATTCGGGAGACGGGCTGGTATGGTCGTCGAAGTACATTTCTGCATGTCCCGCTTTGTCACTCATTTTCTTTTGAAGCATTATACGGTCGCGAGAGATGCTTTTGCTTGTACCTTTCTCTGGCTGCTCATGTAACTCTATTTAAGCGCCGTCTCTCCGTCTTCCTTTTTATACGCAGATCATAGAAAATGAGTTTTTGTAATGAGAAATGCTAGCCATAGCGAAATTGATTTCACAAAGTTGGCAATTGATCGATGTGTTAAATTGATTTGTTTATTTGAGTGTCAACTCGCAACTTGCTACGTTGGTCACTTCTCGCCGCGCACTTTACTTTCCTCGTTTTCTTTCCCTTTCTTCTTCTTCCGAAGACTTCCTCCCGAAGACTTCCTCCTTTCAGTCCGCTGGAGAGGACAACAGATTCGAGGTCCACCAGGGTCGGGTAGGCAACGGACGAGGCGAAGGTGGAGATGAAGGCGGCGGCGTGGTTCGGAGGGCGTGAGAGGAGTTGGACGGGAGGTGGCGGTACTGGAGGTTGGAGAAGAAGCGGGCGAAGATGGAGGCGGAGATGGAGGCAACGTGCGGAGGCGGCGGCGTCTTGGAAGCGAGAGAGCATTTTGAAAAAAAGAAGAAAAAAGAGTGGGTCCGTTCTTTGTATCAGAAAATGGAGAAGAGAGAGGAGAGAGGGTGAAAGGAGGAAGAAGAGGAAGGCAAGAGCCAAAAAGAAGAAAGACGAAACAAAAGTAAAAATATTAATCAAAAAGAGAGAGGATGTAAGGGTTCTAACGTGGGCCCAAAATGACACCTTTCAGACATTGAGGGCTTGTGTAATATTGAGATGTCTATCACTTTTGCACCTACTGTCTTCTTGTGACACGAGGAAGCAGCCGAAGATATCATCATCACCCTCATGGCATGGAGATAATATTGGGTGGGTTTTACACTGGGTTACGTCAAATCCGGGGGAATTGAAGCAGGGACAAAACCCGGATTCGAAAGCCAACAAAGCAGGCGGATGAAGAGAGTTGAAGCGGGAGCTCAGAGACACAGGGGGCCATTTGGACGTCATTTTGCTGTTTGTTCGGGAACTTTCTCTGTGAAAAGAAGAAGGAAAATGCAGCTCCTGAAAGTTTAATGGAAACTCTTCACAAGTTTGCCTGTGAACCACTTTGAAGCGTGTTACATAAATTACCTTACATTATTTAGCAAGTGTTTGTGTCGTTTTATCCTATTCCTTTTTCCACTTACGTTTTTGTCTTAACCCCTTCTTTTCCTATGGCCTATAAATGGTAGTGACGTGTTTTACGTGCTACCATGGGATTTGATGAACAAGATGCGCTTTGCTGGATAAGAGCTCCGTTGATTCTTCCCAAAAAGTGAGGGGTTCGAAACCCAATGAAGACATTTGATGTCTTAAGTGTGGCACTGGGGTGGTAGGTCTTCCATTAGCGTCATTCCAGGGTTTACCCGCCGGCTACCGGCTGTACGGAGTTCCCTGGATATTAAAAAAAAAAAAGATGCGCCATTCCTCATGTCATAAGCATTCTCTCGAGGCTCTGTCAGTTTTAATTTAGTGTGACAATAATAGCTTGATGTGATTTACAAATTTTTGAATGAGTGAACTCTATGATAATTTATAATTCTTTGTTATTTATTTTTGGTAGTCCAAATTAAGGTGAATTAAAGACCATTGCTCAAATATTTTTCATTTTTTTTTGATGATTAAGAACACTGATTTATCCAGAGAGAAAAGTGGGTATGTATTTGACCATGAGTCGGGGGACATTTTCGAAACGGGAGACGAGCTAGCATGGTTGCCAAATTACATTTCTGCAACTCCAGTTTTAGATATTCCTTTTCTTTTGGAGCACCATGCTCAGGAGAGTTGCTTTTGCTCGTACCTTTCTGTGACTGCTCTTGCAACTCTATCTAGCGCCCTCTCTCCCTCAACTTTTTTGTACGTGGATCTTAGAAAATTAAGTTCTCTGACGAGAAATGCTAGTCATAGTAAAATTGACTTTACACAATTGGCATACAAATTATTGTGTTAAATTTGATTTGTCTATTTGCTACATGGGTTCAAGATTGGCCATGCTTTGCATATTTGATTGGGCTTCATTGACTCCACTAAATATGTTTTTTCTTTCCAATTATTACATAAATTAATCTTTGATCGACTGATTTGACCCCATTAAATTTTCGTCAACACAATCACTAAGCTAAATTCCTATCAATTTGACTATGATGTTATGCGATAATTTTGAAAAAGTTTTTCAGATAATGTCTAGCGAAACAATAAAGATAAATTCAAAGGTAGAGAAATGGCCGAATAAGGCAATGTTTGGTAGTTGGTCAATTTTTCATTATTTTTATTCTTTTATTTATTGGAATAATTTCTAAAATAAGTCCTTTTTTTTCCTTTTTTTTTTCTTCCTTCTCTAGCGACCGATTAGAGCCGAGGTCTGGCAAACGCATTCTAATTAAACAGAAGTGAGATAGAGACAGCGTGCCCAAGTTACGTTGCTTTTGCATTGGGATTTGTTGGAGTGGGGAGTGGACAGCATTTTTAAAAAAAAAAAAAACTTTTTTTACGATTAAAAAGGCTACACTTTTTCTGCACATGAACTCCAAATCAGGGGCTTGCGTCCGTTGCCATTCATGGACCAACGGCTTCCTACGGCTGGTCGGCTAGGCTACACGAGCCCCCATTCGGATGAGCAACGATGGATTTCTCCGATTGCTTGACTAGGATGGGTGATGCCAGATTTGGAGGTCTCCACACTGGATGAACAACGATGTAGCCGACCGCGAGCCACATTGGAAGGGGTGGAGATTTCGATGGGACGGTGCCATCTATTCCTCCCAGTCCTCCGCCCTGCTTCCTTCGCCAGGATCACGCTCCTTTCCAGCCTCCATCTCGGCTAGCCTTTGTACCTGCCAATTGCTCTTCGGCTATATTTTGCAATCCACCAGGGCCTCGCCACAGCGGGTGAAGATGGCTGTGGCCTTACCCGCCGTGGGTGAGGCTGCCTTCGCCTACAGCCAGGAAGCCTACAGCCAGGAAGGCCATGATGAGGCTGGCAAGGGCGAAAAAGGAAAAAAAGAGAAAGAAGAGGAAAAAATAATAAAATTCAAAAAAATATTATTAAAAAATTATTCATGTTAGTATCGGTTAAATGGACTGAATTGATACAATTGTAAAATGTTTAAGATTGAATTGACAAAATAAAGAAAATGTTTAGGATTAAATTGATACAATTGTAATAGATTTATGACTTTTTTTGGTGATTCTCCCATTTTATTGGGTATAAAGTGAAGTTGGTGAAGACCAATGTTATGATATGAACTTTAAATGCAAACCAACGAAATACCTCGCAATGTGATGATTCCTGGCATAAACGTATCTGCTCCAAGAGTTGAGGATGATTCTAAGTCGTCCTTTAGAAGTGAGTATTGAGCCTCTGGCTTTAGCACCAAAAAATGGAATGAGTTGTAAGATGCTTTGGATATTTGTATTATAATATGTAAATTTAGGGTTTTTAGTGATATAAAAAAAATATCAAATATTTTTTCATAATGGAAATAAATCGGATTTTTTTTTATAGTATTAATACTATTTTTAACATTATCCAAAATATAAGATGTAGGCATAGATGATTTAGAACATCAAATAATGCGCATTCTTTTAAGGGAAGAAGCTATAAGAAAAATCTCAAATCATGCCTATAGTGACATATTTACCTTGAATTTTTTTTTTTTGGGATGCCAAATACTTCAAATTATGCCTGTTGCGATAAATTTACCTTAAAATTTTTCTTGTAATATAATAAAATCCCAAACTTATATCGATGCAATACATTTACCATCTTTTAATGTTTCATTAAATGATTTTTTAGAAGCCGGGGAATCTTGATATTTTTACCCTCGGACAAGGTTTCACTAATGACCCATTAAGTAAAGTTGCCAACCACTGGGGCCCTTCCATCTTGGAAGGGGGGAGGGTTGGGGGTTCAAATCCCCACATTCTCAGGGAGAATTGGGGTAGGGACGATTTCATTTCAGGAGTGGGTTTCGACTCCCACGCCCTGCAAGGAGGCAGGACAAAAGTCTGAGAGTGAGTATTAGAGTAAGATTAGCGTAGGACCGACAAAAAAAAAAAAAAAAGTAAAGTTGCCTAATTATGTTTCATTGACCCAAGAAGATGGCCGAATCATCATGAAAACAATTTGACATCTTGGATGCCTCCAATATAATATAGCAATCGAAGCCATTGCATAAATATTTGAGAATTATATGACGTCGATTGATATCTATCCCCTATTTCAAACGTGGAATAGGATTTTGTATAAAAAGTTTCACCATTACACATGGAAGGAGACATTTTATCAATAGGATCGATTAATTTAGAAAGATGGTATGCTGACGTGGAGATTACAAATTAAGTTCGGACGACATATTCTTATTATGGTTAAAAAAAATTGATTACTTGTATAAGTCTCGACGTGCTAGTTACGAATTAATCACTTCTTAGACTTCTCATGCATGACGTGTCTTCTAATATTATTTAATAATTGACTGGTTCGAATTTTAATTTTGCTATTTTAGTGATACCCTTCTCCATTAATCATGTTAGACAGATCTGTTTGGTAGATTTTATTAATTGACTGAGAAAAATGGAAGAGACTATCTTTAGTAAGATTGCAAGCTGCGTCTTCTAATCATAATAGGTCAATAAAACGTGAGGGCCATTAAGGTTAATTGCAAGCAAAAATATAAAAGTTCTTTGGCAGGCGGTCAGGGGCACGAACATTCAAACAGGTTAAGCAGGGCATCATTACAAGTAAGCCAAAATTCAATCTATGATATTGAAAAATTCGTCCGTTCAATCGATTACTTGAGGCCTCGAGTTTAACCGAGAAAACTAATTTTAATTTGTGGGAAAATTACAAGGTAAAATGCATATTTGAACTGATTTACATGGAAATAGACATACAACTGATGATGTATTTAGAGTATAATTCCTGAAAATAGACTTCCCGTTTAGAAAGAAAGAGCGCTTGGCTATAAACCTGAACCGAAACCTTATTTGCTGTCTTGGCTCTTTGTGTCTCAACTAAAAGTCAGAGTCCACAACTGATGGTCTAAAGTTCTACAAGGTGAGTGGATGTGTGCAAAAAGGAGATTAAGAAAGGGTTCTTTCCCTTCAGTCGCATTCCTGCCTGGAATCTATCACAATCCCACTTTATGAACTCCACTAACATGATAATAGGAATGTTGCATTCCCGAATCACTAGAAATCTCCTTTGAATCAATCGTTGTCTACAGGAGGAAAATCTTGTCGCCACCCAAGTTCACATGGACAGGATCAATTATAGCATTTATGCGAAAACTGCATAATTCGATAATTTAATTGCAGTCGGTCTGCGAGTCCCCTTCCAGGAAAGTCTCTCCTTCAGTCTAAGTCAATGACTAACTTCAGACATATTTAAAAGCAAATTAGGTGATTGCCAAGTGTACCATTACAAACGACTTGCTGAGACAAGGGGACCTAGTAATAAATGCAACCGGGACCACTCCACTTGTAATTTAGTAACTCAAGGAAGAATATAAGTAGGCAATAATTGTACTTTACACAGTGGACGGCAAATTAATAATAGATAGCACTAAGCCATAGAAATGGTAGTTCTTGGGGATAGCGCTGTATAAAATAGTAAGATTCACCGTCTAGGGAATAGTCTGGTATTGGCCATTATATTAGTACGTATTTGTATTGATCTGCCCTCGGGAAGGTCGCGAGGAAGTAGACTACTTTAAGTCATTTTTAAACGATGCATTGCATTGCCTTCTTAGAATGAGAGTAACGTACAAACAATGAAGAACAATTACAAATTATAAGATTGTTCATGTTCCTATAAGTTAAGGAGAATTACCATACATGAAGATAATTTATAAGGACATATAGGAAGAAATCAATTATTGAGGACTATTAGCAATATTAAAATATTTAATTGATTCTGGATATTTATCAGGATTAGGCATTTTTCTCCTTTGGTAGAGCATATTCTTGATTAATTATATTTGATATTATATTATTTCATTGCCTTAGATAATTATCTCATATAGTATATATATAGGCTCATGTATTCCTCATTACTACATATTGAAATTTATAGAAAATTTTTTATTCCTCTCTTCTACATTTTTCTTAACTTGAAATCACATGCACTCTAGAAATTTCCCCAATCTTTCTACTTTATCATTCTCAGCTTTGCATTCGTTGCAAACCTAGTAAAATAAATCCACCTTGATAGTGTTCACCCAAATGTCTCATTCGCGTTTGACCAACTGCCATGACGTGTTACAACGTCGGCGACGCATCACCAAGTTGAACTTTTCTTTTCCGCTGAGGTACTTTTTGACACTATGAAGACACATCTTCCCACAACAACCCTTGCTTAGTAGTGCCCACTTGTTGTGGTCACGCTAGCCTTATTGGCCTCGTACTATCTTAGCAGCAAAGTTGACCACAAAAGGAAGCATGCTGTTTGGCTTAAATGCCTCGGATTCTCGACTTTTCACTTCTTGTTTGGAGAAACCAATACCATCACCAAACTCATAGTTGTTAGACGAGCAACATACTGAAATTTTCTCATCAACGGAAGCTTGGACCCATCACACACCACTTCATCTCAGATCCGTTGAGCTTATTTTAATTGAAGATTTTTGTGACGTTTGAATTATCATCAAAATCAAGTTGATTTGTTTCAATTCATCATCTTGTGTTTGAGGGGATGTTAGTAATATTATGTTAACTTGATTTTGCATATCTCTCAGGAATATACATATATCTCTTTTGATAAATCATATCATTTGATTGATTATATTTCCTTAGATACCATTTCATATAGTCTATAATTAGGTTCATGTATTCCTCATTACTACATATCGAAATATAATAAAATTCTCTATTCCTCTCTTCCGCATTTTTCTTAACTAGGACGATTACCAAGAATCGCCCATTATCCTCGTGGGAATCGAAAAAATCGAGAGACGAAAGCAGCATCTTCTGCTTCAATTCATCAATGGAAGCATGACGTGTTCGAGAGCTTCAGACGGGAGAAAACAAGGAAGACCTTCGCAGCCCACTTTTTCACGTTCTGGGGATCTACTATTCAGGGGACAATGACAAAGTGGAGATCGAGATCTAGCCCAAGCTGCTTGATGCGATTCGCCACTCCAGGTTTTCCCTCGTCATGTTCATCAATAACTAAGATGGCTCCCGGTGATGTCTGAACATGCTAGCGGAGATCCTTGAATGCAACAAGAGGTTCAGAGATCATCTGGTGTCGCCTAAGGCCGACGACACCATCTGAGCCAATCACGACACTGCACGAATCGCAGTGTCGAGGATCTAAAAGGGACAGAGATGGCCGCCGACAGGGCGTCATGGGTCGGTGATTGGGTGACAAAGGTGACGCAACGACGTTCGGCGATAGCACGGCGAGGTGAGGCGATGTCAATGGCAGTTTGACAGGCGGCGGCGGAAGGTATGAGGTCGTGTTTAGGACAATGGTGCAAAGGTGGAGGGGAAGAGTGAAGAATTTATGTTATTCAAGTTATATTCGGATATTTATCAAATATTGTATAAGATATTAAAAATCATGTCATTATTTTTTTCAACAAAAAAGTCCGAGTAACCAAAAGCAGCCTAAGGATGTAGCATTTTCATGTTAGATTAATCATTGTATATAAAGGTATATTATTAGTTATAAGTGCAAATAAGCTATGATTGTGCAAGTTTACAACCCTTAAAATAAAAAAATAAACCACAAGTGTTACCAGCCTCACGAGAGCTTTAGATAATCCAAGAAATTTAGGGATAAGTAAAAAAAAAAAAAGTCCTAAACTTTTTTGCACTAGGGCTAATTCAATTTTAGATTTTTAAATTATAATAATTAAATTTTAATTTGTCAATGTAATCTATCCGGCCAATTTTAGCCAGAAATTGTTGATATGGACGTGACGCACTAATAATGACATGGATAAATTTTAAAATTTTAAATTATTTTTATGAATTTTTTTCTGTCTTTTTATTTTACGACTTTTGGTGAAGATTCAATAAAGCAAATGATAGGCAATAGAAATTGCTAACCTGGCCTTGAAAATCATTGCGCGAATGACGATGAAGGAAGAGGTGAAGCATTCCGGAGTGGACCACGACCGGCTCCTCGCATGCGCGAATGACTTTCCTGACTTCAACGGCGCGAACAACCCGTGGCCTGCCGCCTCCAGCGGCACAAGCATGCCGCAGTTCGGATCCCAACCAAGCACCGGCAGCTCTTGGACGCCTGAGAATGCCACAAACCCCCACGCCCCCGCCTTGCTCCACCACGAAGGCACCACACCCCATCGCGTTCGCAGTGCTGCACACCCTCCATGACTCCTTCGGCAGCACTGCGAACGCGACGCTCGTCTCAAACCTTTCCAAGACAACAACAAAAACAGAGCAAAGGAAGAAACGTAGTTGTAGCTGGAAACATGGAAACGCCGGAAATCAAGGTGAGCAGGAGAGGGGAGTAGGCTCTTAGGATGAAACTTCGGTGTCCATGGTTTCCGCAACATCTGGAAACGTGCATTTACAGAGTTAACCTCGGCATGATATCGTGCGTCATAGACGTGTACCAGAATCTGATGAGGGCCTGCCATTGGGTAGTCGAAACAAGTGATTGGTTGAGGAGATAATACCAGAATTTTATGACGCCTGCCACTGGAGAGTCGGAACAAGTGATTGGTTGAGAGATAAACCTCGGCATGATATCATGTGTAGACGCAATGTTGTGGAAGCTGCCACCCCAACTTTCGCAAGGGATGGCTCGGGAAAGCAACTCGTTGCCGGGGAACGGAGAGCCAGAACCGATGCATAGGACCGAGATAGGTGAGAAGATCGATTTGAGGTAGGAGAGAAGCCAAAGAGCTGTGAGGACTGCGGCTGATCCTCCTATGGAGTGGCCCGTGATCACAATCACACAGTATTTCGAACTTCGGATCCAGAGGCTTACAGAATCTCGACATACTGGCGCAGGGACATCTCAAGAACGGCGAAAATCGCTAACCTGGCTCTGGTGATCAGCACGGATGATAATGAAGGAAGAGGTGAAGCACTCCGGAGTGGTTTATGACTGGCTCCTCGCCGTCGTAATGGATTTCAACAGCGCAAACAGCCCGTGGTCTGCTGCATCCAGCGGCGCCAGCATGCTGCAGTTCGGATCCCAACCGAGCACCGGCAGATCTTGGATACCAGAGAATGCCATGTACCCCACGCCCCCGACTTGCTCCACCACGAAGGCACCACGCCCCATCGCGTTCGCGATGCTGCACAGCCTCCACGCCTCCTTCGGCAGCGGCGTCGAAGCCAGGAAAGTCCCCAATATCTCGCTGGTCTCGAGCCTTTCCGAAACAACAAAGACGAAAAGATGAATAAATAAAAGAAGAAGATAAAGTTAAGGAAGAAGGGAGGAGGAGAAGGGAGGATTCGTTACGATGCAGCTTCGGTGTCCATGACGATAAAGATCGATCCGGGCAAGGCGGAATCAATATCAAATATCAACTTTGCTTTGCTTTGCACTGGAATTAGGGGTGTGCAAAAGAATCAGGACCTACCCAGACTGGAATTGTCGGGAACTGGCGGTTCTTGAGAGAACCAATCTGGTTCCCGGTTCCAATTTATGAGAACCGGTGGGTACCAGTCCGGTTCCCGATTTCATGGGCGGATCCACCCATCCGGACCGAACTGATTATATTATAATAATATATTAATTTTTAATATTAAAATAAATTTCAAAATTAATAATTAGCAAATCTAAATTTTAGGGCTCCATCTCCTTTCATGGTTTCCATGTTTTAATAAGAATTTAGTAAAGTGTGTAAGCTGCCTTTCAGCAACTCAACCTTTAAGCCGGTTCGATTTAAAGAAAAATATTACTCGATATGAAAAGTACTCACGGTGAGATTTGGAAAGCGATATTATTATTGGTAAGACTGGTTTCATGGATCCACCCGGGAATCGGACCGGACCGGTGGTACGGTTTTTAGGTGGATCCATGCAATAACGGGTCGTTCCCGGTTCCAATTTTTTGGAACCGGTCCTTAGCAGACGGTTGCTGGTTCTAGGCCGGGAATCGCTCACCCGAACCATGTACACCCCTAATTGGAATGATCCCAATCCCAGCACATGGGTAGGGGACATTTATGCTCTCATGTGGTCAAATTGCAATACTACCCTTCCCTTCTTTAGCTGCAAAACTGTCGTGCCGATTGACGTACTCACGTTTTGGGCCACTTAATGGATCGAGCACTATCGAAAGGAATGAACTTTAATTAATTTGCTCCCTACTCGAAACCGAGATAAAGTATTTTGTAACATAGTTTTTTTCAAATGCTTCTGGGAGGATTTTGGGTCAGGTTCTTTAACTATGAAAGCCACGACTTGATTTTTTTTTTTTGGTTTATAATGCAGAACTATAACACCACGTGATATGCGATTTATGTGCACCTAAAAGGCTTAGATAATAGCAACATCTAGGTTTAAATTTTAAGACAAAAATCCCAAACTGATACATTGATGACAAACAAAAGATAAAACTCTAAATCAGTACACCCGGCATCTATCACGTATCATCCAACTCCACAATCCAATAGTAAAATTTAACTAAAATTAACGAAAGATGGTAAAGTAGATTATATTAGTTTAGTTAGTAGCAGACCCATTAAAATGAGTCTGAAACTCATATATTACCCATTTAAAATATAAATGGGTAATATATGAGTCACTTATATCTTGAAAAGAGTACTTGAATGGGTTTAAAAATTAAAAGCCTAAAATAAATGGGTTTTAAATGAGTTAGACTTAAAACCCATTTTCAATGGAAGGCTCACACTCTTTCTTTCCCTATTTAGCCTTATAGAAATATTTTGTTATAAAAATCAAAATTATAATTATTTTTATATTTCCTTTTTCTTTTTCTTTTTTCTTTCCTTTTTTCTTTCCGTCTCTTCTTCTATCTTCCTTAGCTAGTGGCTAGCACGGCTATGATTGACGATTGGCCAGGCGAGGCTCAAGCTCGTTGGCATTAGGGGGAGCTCAACCTCGCCATCGTTTGGCAACCTGGCGAGGCTCGAGCTTGTTGGCATTAGGCGAGCTGAGCTCGCCTATGGCTAGTCACTAACCGTCATTGTGGCTACTGACTAGCCGTAGAACAAGAAAAAGAAAAAAATAATTAAAAATTATATCTCAAAAAAAGTAAAATAAAAAATAAAACTTATTTTTAAATTTTTTAAAAATAATTATAAATTCTATTTAAAAAATAAAATAAAAATATTAAAAGGAGTTATGAAGGAAAATTTAATCATATTTTCATGCTAAATGATGGAAAATATTTTCTAATTTATTTTCAGATTTTAGGGAAAAACCAAAAAATATTATAATTTTCTTGAAAAGAATACTTTTTGGAAAATATTTTCTAAGAAACAAACTGAGGCTTATTTTTAAAAAAATAATTATAAAAATTGTTAAATAGATTTGTATTTGCGTGAAAGTGTTTTAGCAATACCACTTAAAAAAAAATCATAAAAAATAAGTTTTCGGTTTAGTTAAATGAATCGGATATGGGTCAAAAATTTTGCACTAGGATAAATGGATCATAGATGAGTTACGTGGATCGATTTGGGTTAGACCATTATGACCCAATCCAAACTTGCCTCGATCCATCCGTTTGTGTTGGTGCTAAAAGTTGGTCTATTAGGCCCAGAGCTAAAAGGAGTTCATTAGGCCCATTATGAAATAGGGCTGAGATATACTAAAGCTTTGGGATTAGTAACTGCTCAGGATTGAGAAGATAAGAATGGAGACAATTCCAAAGATCTGTACCAACGATAAATATGGAGTGAAGTAGTGATCAACGTGCTACCAAAGTCTTTGGAAGTAATTTTAAATTTGAAAAGCTAAAAATTGCCAAGGAGCGATTGTTCTTAGATTAGCCTCTAATAGCCGAAGGAATAGAGTTGTAAGGACCTTTTGATAAATCCACAAACATAAGAATAATTGTCTTTTGCCTTATCTTTTTCGTTTATTGCACATTTATCTCTTGTTTATCCTTTAGTTTAATGCAAGTAAGCTAAAACTTTTTACTTCCTTTCTGAAACTACACATGACCCTATCCCAATAACAAAAAGCAAAAGACTAGCCGCTTCATAAAAGATATTTGTAGGGGAACATTTTCCCGACGAACAGTTTGACATGTCTAGTTAGTAGCCTTCGGTATTAAGGCTTGAATTTTCATGTGCCAGCACTAGTACTATATTAAATCTTGGGAAATTTCGCAGCAACTCACGGGAGGTCAGTAAAAAGTACTTTAGGGCAAGGGCTTTTGTTTTCTTTTCGATATCGCGTTGTCTTTTATTATGTCGAATGCTTTATGGTCCCGTGTAACGATTTACAATATTAGAAGGAAAAAAATTTCAACCCTCCGATGATTTGAAAAAAAGTAACTGACCAACAAATAAGAAAAATTATTGACTATAAGATTGCCAATGTTACTATTGGTTCAAGAAAACTACGACATATGAGGACAATAAATCATACGAACAGTTGAGGAATGTTACGATCATAGAGTTAAATTATTAAGAAAAGAATAACAAGATCTACAATAAATTCAGGTTAATTACGATTTTTCATGGAAAGTAATGCTCAGATATTCAACCTTACAAGACTTGAAGGTTAATTACTACGTGTGACATGTGATTACTAACTTGTCCTCTACAAGGGCTTACAGGAAATTACAATCATTAACGACAATTACCAAGCACCGCTACCATTATTAACAGTCAATCAGAAATGAAATTGGAAAAAAAAATTGGAAGAAATAGGATCATCAACCGGGAAACATCAAAAAAAAAAAAATTTTAAAAAAAGAAAAGGAAGAAATACTGATTGATGAAGTCAAAATTGTTGAAATTGGTTGACGGCTTGAGAGATAGAATATAGCCTCATCGACGTGGGTGACGTTGGGCTTCTTCACAAACAAACAGGTTTGTTCCCGCGAGTCGACTGTACAAGAAGAAAATCACGAGCGAAGGGCTTTCGACTTCGATCAAGCTACCGATCGGGGAACCCTAGGGATATGGAGATTTTGCGTCCCTGCGATTCAAAAGAGTAGGGGTGATCGATTCTCAGTTCGGTCCGGTTCCACCTTGGAACCGGGAACCGGACTGGGAGCACCGGTTCCCAAAATTGCGAACCGTGGACCGGACCATTTGGTCCTAGGACCGGGAACCGGACCGGTCCGGTCCAACAAAATCGGCTCTACTTTTTTGCACTAAAGAGTGACCGCGCTCCGGACCAATCAATTCAATTCGGTTCTCGGGCGATTCAACGAAACTAATCACACATGTTCCCATGTGCAAAATATTCAAACTTCACTTGCGTGATTCACACTTCGTGTGTTTCACACTTAACTTTAACCATAAAGGCCATGAACAATTTGGCTAAAGGTTGGACTTGGCTTAAATTGTAATCCTATAAACAAGTAACGTGGGGACATTTTAATCACTAGAAGTCAAAAAATTGTAATCTTATTTGCTAAAGAGTATATCACCTAATTTCCTCAGGCAGGCAGAACAAAACACAAAGCAAGGATCATTCAACCACTCATCACAAAATCCCCAATAAATCAATTAAAAAAGAAAGAGTCTCTTACTTTCCCTCTTTCTCTCGATAACTAACTTGCTAGTACCACTCGAGGAACCCTGAAAACAGAGAACTCAAGTCACAGCCCACGTTACTAACAAGGAGATTTTTTCTATAAATAAAAGAGTAACGAAAATGGTTTTAATGGTCTTTTGGCCACATAAGATGTTCCTAGCTCAAATTGCAATTTTGGTTGCAATAAGTAATCATGTTTATATATTTTATTAATTCGATGTATATAAATTATATATTAAAAAATTTGGTTCGGTCCGGTTCCCACCTTGGAACCGGGAACCGGACCGACCGGCTACCGGTTCCAAGATTAGGAACCGGGAACCGGACCGCCGACCGTGAGAACCGCCCAAAACCGGCCGGTTCGGTCCGGTCCGGCCGGTTCCCGGTTCGGGCGGTTCCCGTTGCACACCCCTACAAAAGAGGGACCTTTGTCGTTTCCCTGATTTGATGAGAAGAGGAGTGGAACTGTCTGATCGATCTATCAAATGTGCTGAGGATGTTTTCTGTTCTTCAGTCGTTTGTTCGTTGGAGACAACTAAGAAACCTGAATGATCGGCGTCGTGGATCTAGCTAATAAATCGACCCAACTTGAGTTTATACATGAGATATAGTTACATGAATGGACTTTTAGTTTTGCTCAATATGCAATGTCACCCTAGAACTTTTAATCTGTTGAATTTGATCCATAAACTTTAGTTCAATATACAATCTTATCTTCGAGCTTTTAATTTGTCCAATGTGATTACTGAGGTTTTAATAAATGTCCGACCTATTAATATCCTTGAATTCCATCTAGATCCCACATTTAGACTTAAATGAGATTTGGAGATATTGAGAACTTGATTAGTCTCAACTTATTTTCACCGCTATACACTCTGCATATTAGTCCATAGGTCAAATCGGAGCTAGTATTGCAATGCATCCAATAATCCGCACGATACCATGACATCAAAAAGGGGACCTTTGCGCATAGATCCAGGATTTATGAGGGTGGCTCGCGTTTGAGGTGTCCTAACAATATAGTAATGATATCAGAACAGTCAAATGGAATTGCCAGAAAATTACCAAAAAGGTTCGGGTTTAAATTAAAACTCCAGCAAGACTGGCCCTTATATTTGGATTCAGGCACGGTTCGAGCCATGGGACGACCTAAAAGAAACCAAATGGTCAGATCTTTGATTTTCATATTTCAACCTGTCTGCCATTGGTGTCTTTAGCAGAACATTCTATGGTTTAACATGACTTATGGTCCACTCACAGATATGTCCATTCTGGCTTTCCGCATATCTCTTGCTGACCAAGCTTAAATCAAAATCATTCCAGCAACAATGTCACCCCGCAACAACATTATGGCGAGAAGCAACTTCTTCAGTTAGCTCATTTCTAAGTCGAGTACAGATTAGACACGAGATCAAGTACCATCCAGGATGCTGTCCACAGCATCACTGATGCGCAAAGCCAACTCCTCATTCGCGGCACTGATTAAAGTGCTTGTACTTCTAATTTCAAGTGTAGATTCACTAGGAGCATCGATGCGCAAGATACGAGCGTCGCTCGATCCATCTGTAACGTGTTTTCTTGTAGAGATCCGCCAATACCCATCTCTGATGAACGAGCCAGGAGCCTTTGCAAGTCTAGAGCCCCCCAAAGCCACGGGGGCTCACTTTTTGAGCAGGATAGCTCATCACTAGGTAGAATCCACCTTCTGGGATCACTCATAAAGAGGTTTCCTTTCAATCTTGTGATGCTCAAATTTTGGTCTTCAAGTTTTTCCATTGTAATTGAGAGATAAAGTCTGCTGTGATTTCTAGTTCTGGATCTTCCTTCAGGGTGGGCAGCTTCAATGTCTCATTCAGAGAGTAGTGAAGGACTGAGTACGAGTCTGCGACTGGTGATATGATCAGCTGCCTAAAATCTTCAGGTACCTATCTTCAATAGAAAGTGCAAGAACAGAAAAGTCATCGATCTGAAGTACCATCATCAGAAAGAGAATGTATGGAGGATTAGGTGATATTACCACAACAAACTTCAGTTGCGATACATTGAATAAAGGTTGAACCTTCTTCAACCTACAAGTGTGGCCAATCCATGAGATAATATGTGCAAGCATTATAATTTCACAGTTAATGGACATGCATGAATGCAAAGCAATTGGACCGGTGGAGTTGTTCAGTCTCATGAAGAAAAGGCAATATAGCTGATGCATGGTCCTTATACTATTCCCGAAAGAAATGAACATCGAAGGACATTCATCTTCATCTCCTTCGGATCACAAGGCAAGAGAGCTATATCACTATCCATGCCCTCCTGCAAATTGAACGAAAAGGTTCTGCTCGTTGAATGGTTCTATTTGCTGAAAAATAGGAAAGAGAGAAGCACTTTCCGTTGTTGGATGAGTGATATAATATATTAGCACCTCCCAGATAAGTAATGATTTTTCATCCCCATGCCAGCATCTGAGCAAATGAACAGCTGGGCTAAGTCACAAACTCCAGTGAGGACAAAATACAATGCACAGCTCCTGCCAAAGAAGTCTGCACCCATTCTAACAGCTATCAGAGGTTTCGATTAGGTGACAAGTTGCCGTACAAGTCAAAAGAAAAGGTTACCGTACAATAGCTTAGGCGAGTAAAATTGCAGGATACACTTGCAGCCTTTCTCCATCCAAAAGCTCGACATTGGCAAATAATGGCTCACAGAGAACAACTGTGAAGGACATAAACTCAACAAAAAATATGCTTTTAGTAGGGATGTAAATGATCAGTTAGAGACTTCCTAAATTTATAAATCATATGCCCTCGTAAGCATACCTTTTCTTGCCGTTGTTTGCACACCAACTCAGGTATTATGTCGGTATATGCCAATAACTCATCTGCTAGCGATGAGATAACAAATATGGGAACCTATGGAGAGAGCAAATGGTATTACAAGGACTTATTTTAGTTATAGGACAAAGAACTCTGAAAATATTGATGCCTTTTTCATTCTGGAATATCTCATTCAGAAGTACATTGGACATAGACTTCACTTGCAGCAGTAAGAGTGACCAGAACTCTAGTTTACAAGACTAAAACTGCATGATCACCTAGGAGATAACACTGTCAGGTTGACCACAGCTCATGTTTTATATAGCAAGACAATAGGAGGATTAAGTTTGTTGCTCTCTGTGGTTCTGAAGCAGAATATCGAACTGCTGTTTGAAAGTGCAAAAGGAGTTCCCACATCTTTACATTGCAAAGCATATCACACAAGCAAGACGAGTAAACTGAATACACAATCTGCAGAATCAGCAACTCTCTTCGAATTAGATAGGTTTACAGTTAAAAATGTGGCGACAGCCAATTGGACTAACTAATACACCATCAAATCCTAACCAGATGAAGACATGCTCGGGGCATCCAATGCAAGTGCCAAATATTGAGTGATTATAGTTTGTTCAGGGTTTTAGCAGAGGGTTTAAACATAGCACACTAATTTATCACCTGACTTTTTGAAGGTGCAAATAAAAGAAACAACGTAATCATAAAGTTCGGTCTAGGTGATTTTCATCATCCCCTAATGTGAATCGTTGCGGAAAGATCGTTCTATGAAGGCTCGGATGGTGCGAATTGCGAACCTTGACCTCCAATCGAACCTGTGATTGACAATCTCAGTATGAACATGACCTATTGATGAACGCGTGTCAACCAACTAACGTTATAGACGCTACGAGTGAAAAAATTCGCTATCTCGCTCGATAAGTCGAATCGATTGCCACAAGAAAATCTTGATAAGGTCAAGTCCTCAAAAGAACGGTAGAAGAGAACCTCTCAATTCTTATCCTAAAAAATAAAAATATATCTGTGTCAAAGAAATTCAGCTAGTCCTTAATATAGGCATTCTAGCAGCCACACAAACCCTAAAACCGACCCTAGAAATCTAATGCGCAATATTCTAGAATATATATAAACAAGAAGATATATATATATATATATGTGTGTGTATGTATACATATACATATACATATGTGTATGTATACATATACATACACATACATATATATTTGACTTAGTCAAATATTTGATGACTAGATAATTAAATTGCGTCAAGATTTCCATGATTCTTCAAGATTCGATCTAAGGTCATCTCCATGCCAAAGATTACGCCAAAATTTCCAAGATTCTTCAAGATTTGATCCAAGTTCATCTCCACACCAAAGATCACGACCCATGATGCCAACAACTTGCCTAAATTGCTTGGCCCGCGCTCGAGTAATCGAACCAGTAGAAATAGACAATGGGTCCCTAGCACATTCTCCTCGATATGGCTCGATGTCCACATTATTCCCTCCCTCGTGCAAAGGATTTACCCTCAAATCATCACTTGCATCGAAAAGAGTTAAGTCAGAAACATTAAATGTAGCACTAACGTCATACTTACCTGGAAGATCAAGCTTATATGCATTATTGTTAACTCTTTCCAACACCATGAATGGTCCATCCCCTCGCGGTAATAACTTAGAATGTCGTTGCTCAGGAAATCGCTCCTTGTGCATATGAACCTAAACCCAATCGCCGGGTTCAAACACCACTTCCTTGCGTCCTTTATTGGCTTGCCTTGCATATTGCTCAATATTGCGCTCAATTTGCGCGCGTCTTCTCATACAACACCTTGACAAATTCAGCTTTCTTTGGTCCATCTAAATCCACACACTCATCAATAGGTAAATGGGTTAAATCTAACGGAGTTAACGAATTAAAACCATAAACAACCTCAAATGGTGTAAATTTAGTAGTAGAATGCACGCTCCTATTATATGCAAACTCAACATGTGGCAAACAATCTTCCCAAGATTTTATATTCTTTTTAATAATAGCACAACAATACCCCTAAAGTTCTATTAACTACCTCGGTTTGACCATCGGTCTGTGGATGACAAGTAGTAGAAAATAACAACCATGTTCCTAGTTTTTTCCACAATGTTTTCCAAAAGTAGCTAAGAAATTTAGAATCTCGATCTAAAACAATCGATTTAGGCATGCCATGCAAACGTACAACCTCCCTAAAGAACAAATCAGCAACATGAGATGCATCATCAGTTTTATGATAAGGTATAAAATGAGCCATCTTTGAAAACCGGTCAACAACCACATAAATAGAATCTCTACCATACTTAGACCTAGGCAATCCTAACACAAAATCCATAGAAATATCAATCCAAGGATGCGTTGGAATAGGTAATGGTGTATACAAGTCATGCGGTTTAGTTGTAGACTTTGATTGCTTCCAAGCAATGCATCTCTCACAGACACGTGTGACATCTCTCTTCACATGTGGCCAATAAAAATGTTCATGCAGCACTTCATAAGTCTTATTAATGCCAAAATTCCCTATTAAACCACCACTATGTGCTTCTCACACCAACAATTCCCGCAAAGAACACTTAGGCAAACATAACTTGTTTTCACGGAAAAGATAACCTTCACACATATAGAATTTATCAAATGCAGTATGTTCACATGCTTCAAATACTCTCCCAAAGTCATCATCATCAATAGATAAGCCCTTGATATGCTCAAAACCTAAACACTTTGCTTCTAAAATAGTTAGAATCGCATACCTTCGAGAAAGTGCATCGGCTACCACATTCTCCTTACCTTTCTTGTACTTGATCACATATGGAAAAGTCTCAATGAACTCCATCCATTTGGCATGTCTTTTATTCAACTTCTGCTGCCCTTTCAAGTACTTCAAGGTCTCGTGGTCGGTGTGGATCACAAACTCTTTCGGCCATAAATAATGTTGCCAAGTCTCTAAAGCTCGCACTAAAGCATACATCTCCTTATCATAGGTAGGATAATTCAATGTTGCTCCACTCAATTTCTCACTGAAATAAGCTATGGGATGCCTTCCTTGCATCAACACGGCTCCAATCCCTGTACTAGAAGTATCGCACTCTATCTCAAAAGTAGCACTGAAATTCAGCAAAGATGACAACGGACGATTAGTCAACTTATCTTTTAGTAGATTAAATGCTTTCTGTTGCTCTTCTCCCCACGTGCAACCCATGTGCTTTTTGATAACCTTGGTCAAAGGTGCGGCAATGGTGCTGAAATTTCTCACAAATCGCCAATAAAAACTCGCCAATCCATGAAAGCTACGCATCTCTCCTACGGTCTTAGGCGTTGGCCATTCACGAATTGCTTTGACTTTTTCTTCATCGACCTGTATGCCATCAGCACTAATAACAAATCCTAGAAATACTAATTTGTTAGTAACAAAAGAGCACTTATTTAGATTAGCATATAATTGCTCGGCCCTTAAAACCTGCAAGATAGCACGCACATGCTCAATATGGTCATCAGGGCTTCGGCTATATATCAAGATGTCATCGAAATAGACAACCACAAATCAACCAATAAAAGCACGCAAAACATGATTCATAAGTTGCATAAATGTGCTCGGTGCATTAGTTAATCCAAATGGCATGACTAACTACTCATACAATCCATACTTGGTCTTAAATGCAGTTTTCCATTCATCACATTCTTTCATCCTAATTTGATGATAGCCACTTTTCAAATCGATCTTAGTGAAAATGCAAGAACCATGCAACTCATCCAAAATGTCATCTAACCTAGAAATAGGATGTCGATACTTTACCGTAATGTTCTTAATTGCTCGGCAATCGACATACATTTGCCAAGTTCCATCCTTCTTTGGCACCAACAAAACAGGGACGGCGCACAGGCTAAGACTCTCTCTCACATGCCCTCGCTCAAATAGTTCACTAACTTGCCGCTGAAGTTTCTTTGTCTCCTCGGGATTGCTTCGATATGCGGGTCGATTAGGTAATGGCGCACTAGGAATTAAGTCGATTTGATGTTCAATGCTTCGAATCGGTGGTATCCCTCCAGGAAGTTCATCAGGAAAGACATCTTCAAATTCCTATAATAAAGACACAATAGGACTAGGCAAACTTGGGTCAAGATCGTTAGTAAAATACAAAACCTCCTTGTACAAAAGTACAAGTATTGGTCGGTCTAGAATTAAAGCTTTCCTCACATCACTCGATTTTGCATAAAAATTCTTTTGCCTATTTTCTTTTCTCTTCTTTTCCCTTGGTTTTTACCACAATTCTCCTCTCGACCTCTCCTTTTCCTTGCGTCTTAGATACACCACGCAAGCCCTTGGATTTCTCACCTTTTCTCTCTCTCTCTCTCTCTCTCTCTCTCTCTCTCTCTCTCTCTCTCTCTCTCTCTCTCTCTCTCTCTCTCGGCTTCTCGTTGTAACTTTAACTGATCTTGATACACCTCACTAGGTGTCATTGGTACCAAAGTATAAGTCTTTTGATTCATCACCAATGAATAACGATTAGTATACCCATCATGATGTATCTTTCGATCATATTGCCATGGTCTTCCAAGTAAGACATGACCTGCTTGCATAGGTACAACATCACACTCTACCTCGTCCTTGTATCTTTCTATCTCAAATGGAATTCGAACTTGCTTCGACACTTTCATCTCACCACTATCATTTAACCATTGAAGTCTATAAGGCCTAGGATGCTTTGTCGTTTTAAAACCCAACTTATCCACCATAGTACAACTTGCCACATTCGCACAACTACCTCCATCAATTATGATGCTACAGATTTTACCATTCACCACGCATCTTGTATGAAACAAGTTATCTCTTTGTTGGTGATGCTCCTCCTCCTTTACTTGCACACTCAGAGAACGCCTAACCACCAATAAGTCTCCTTTTATAGCCACTTCTCCATCACTACAATCCTCAAATGATGGCATCTCATTATCCTCTTCTTCCCTTTCACTTTCGGACTCAATAACACCATGTCCAGTCATGATCATCACCCTCCTATTAGGGCATTGATTCGCCATATGACCCCTACCCAAACACTTAAAACATTTAATCTCACGAGTTCTAGTGTTAGGGTTTTCGGTTTTACCTGAAGCCAGATTTGTTCCAACTTTACCGTCCCTCTCCTTCTCCTTTGAGGTTTCGGTTTTGGTGTTGTTTCCTCTCCAATTCGGCTTCTCATCTCTCTTCCAATTGGATCTCCAGTTCTGATTTGAACATCCTCCACTCTTGTGATTTCGGTCCAACTTCAATTGCCACTCAACCTTGATGGCTTTGTCCACCAATTCCTCCAATTCAACACGGTGTTGCAGCTCCACCACCCTTGCTATGTCTCAGCTCAAACCACTCAAAAATCTTGACATTGTGGCCTCACAATCCTCCACCACATTAGCACGGATCATGGAAATCTCCATCTCCTTGTGATACTCTTCCACACTCTTATTGCCTTGTGTGAGATTTTGTAACTTTTGAAACAAATCTCGATGGTAATGACTTGGTACAAAACGCCTTCTCATCACCGCTTTCATCTCATCCCACGTCTCTATCAGTCTTTCACCATTGCGCCTTCTACTAGTCACCAGTTGAACCCACCAAATTATAGCATAATCAGTAAATTTAACAGTTGCAATCTTTATCTTTTTGAGCTCGGAGTATCGTTGGCAATCAAATACCATCTCCATGCGTTTCTCCCACTCTAGATATGCATCGGGATCATTCTTTCCTTGGAAAGAAGGAATCTTAATCTTGATATTGCCAAGTTCATTATCTTCTCGGTGTCTAAACCCTCGGGCTCCATTCCACCTTCCAAATCGAGCATCTCGATCATCCTCCATGTCGACCTCATCATCATCATAATGCTGCTGCCTTCTAGGTTGTGTTCTAGAGGCGTCTCGCTGATGTTGCAGCCTTCCTCGGGGTATCTCTCAGTCACCATCAACCCTCATGCCATTCCCCATCAATTCGGCCACTAAGCTCCTCCACTATGGCCCTCAATTGCTGGATGCTTTTGACGAGTGCTTCATCCCTTTGTATGGAGTCAACCTCCCTTTGATTCACGCTTTCTTCACACGATATATTTTAGACCTGCAAGTAAACGTTAGTCACAAAAATTCTCACCAATCGCTCCCTTACGTGTTTCTCTTAAGGTGTTTGTCACTCCCCTCGTCTTTAATTCAAGTCTAGGCTTTTTCCACCATCAATTAAGTTTACACACTCTTGCCTTTTCCCTCTCGTATTCTCTTTTCACAACCTCTTTATTGGACTAAAAAACCCGTCTCTCAACCCCCTCACGACAATCAATCAAACTAATCAAACTAATCAAACAAGATTAGATCACTGCTGATTTTGTTTTAGCAAGTAACAATTTCAAACCAACAAGTACAATTTTCAAAATTTCAATTGAAACGCAAATCACTACTGATTTTGTTTCAATCGGTCCACTAATAAATGAGTTGCCTTCTTGATTTTTTTTTTGTTTAGCTATTTTTTTTTTTCGAATCTGTTTTTTTTTTCTCTTGCGCACTTTTTTTTTGTGCGTTTTCTTTCTCTCTCCTTTTTTTTGAAGAACTTTCTCTTTTTTTTTTCTTTTTTTTTATGAACTCAGATACAATTTAAGATGTTAGGAAATTTTTTTTTGAAACTAACAGCAAACAACTACGTATGGAAGCACAAAACCAATCAGATCCCTAAATTGGCTAGAATCGAAACCTTAGCTCAATAAATCTCAAATTGCTGAATATAAACAAAAAATTAAAGATAAATAGACCTTGTAGAAGTAAGCTCTGATACCAAATGATGTGAATCGTTGCGGAAAGATTGTTCTATGAAAGCCTGGATGGTGCGAATTGGAAACCTCGACCTCCAATCGAACCTGTGATTGGCAATCTCGGTATGAACGTGACATGTTGACGAACGCGTGTCAACCAACCAATGTTATAGACGGCACGAGCAAAAGAATTCGCTATCTCGCTTGATAAGTTAAATTGATCGCCATAAGAGAATCTTGATAATGTCAGGTCCTCAAAAGAATAGTAGAAGAGGACCTCTCAATTCTTATCCTCAAAAATAAAAATATATCTGTGTCAAAGAAATTCAGGTAGTCCTTAATATAGGCCTTCTAGCTGCCACACAAACCCTAAAACCAACCCTAGAAATCTAATGCGCAATATTCTAGAATATACCTAAACAAGAAGATATATATTTGACTTAGTCAAATATTTGATGACCAAATAATTAAATTGCGCCAAGATTTCCATGATTCTTCAAGATTCGATCCAAGGTTATCTCCACGCCAAAGATTACGCCAAGATTTCCAAGATTCTTCAAGATTTGATTCAAGTTTATCTCTACGCCAAAGATCACGAACCATGACGCCAACTGCTTGCCTAAATTGCTTGGCCCGCACTCGAGTAATTGAACCAGTAGGAATAGACAATGGGTCCCTAGCACCTCCTCCTCGATATGGCTCGATGTCCACATCACCCCCCTCCCAAAAAAAGAAGAAGGTCTAGGTGATTTTCTCGTGCAGGAACACAAATGGTTCGAGCTTTTTTGATCACCATCATTAAGTTCATTTCAATTGAAATTCAAACTCTATGCTTGTAGCATCAACTTATCTGATATTCGCTGAAGTAAGAGAAGACTGATGTTACAGTATGAATTTTAAATGCAAACCAATGGAATACCTTACAATGTGATGATTCCATGCAAATAGATATCTACTCCAAGAGTTGTAGGAAGATTCCAAGTCGTCCTATAGGAATGAGAACTGAACCGCCGCCTTTAACAGCATCAACTGCACATGAGCATATAAAGTTCAATTTGTCCATTTCCTCTGAGCTCTCATTAGCATGAAGTAAGAGCTCCTCCAAATCATTGGTTTCATCACAGTAAACTCACAGCTTAATTTCTTAGATGCCAAGTGTCAAAATCTACCATATTAGCGTTAGGGAAATCCCTTATGATGTTTTGAAGATGACAAAATAAATCAAAGGCTATTAACGTGTTTAACGGTTAAGTAATAGACCATGCAGATGATTGAACATGTAGAGGATATTGTCAAAGTCTGAAGATGGCCAGAAGACTGAAAGTAACACATGTCCAAAGTATATTTTGAAGATTTCCAGACTTTTGTGTCAAAGTCTGAAGATTGCCAGACTTTAGTGTCAAAGTTTGTTCTACATTAGATTTCTGCACACTCTGACAAATTCCAGACTGAACGTGAATGAAGAACTAGAAGACAGACTCTATGCTGAAAGTCTATACTTAGAAAAATCAGAAGACAAACTTTATGCTGAAGCTGAACTGGGTATAGATCCTAAAGCTAAATCTGTTCAGAAGCAGAATTTGTTCAGACCTAGATTGCAAAGTCTATCGCACTCAGACTTAGATTGTAAAGTCTACTACTCTCAGATTTTACATCCAGATTCGACAAAACGTAACACAAGCCTCAAAGATATAACGGCTAGTGATCTAGTTTGGATTCCACATCAAGATTGATTTGATTGACTCGATCAAATTGATTGACAATTAGATCTTGAAGACAAGAAATTTCTATACGAAGAAGCTTTACTTATGGAAACCAAGATTTCGTTTGTATGGGCGATCGAAATCAATTTGGGATTCGATCTTTGTCACTCAACGGCTACCAAATCTTTTAAATACAGAGCTGTCCAATGGGTATATTGGAATATGATCCTCGAGATGCTGTCCAACGGCTAGTTTGTAAGTGGAGTATTTAAGGAGATGAAGGACCGATGAGCAAGTAAGAGACGGAGTGTATAATTTATAATTCCAAAGTCTAAGCAACTTTGATCATACACTTGTCTCTTGTGAGCTTAAACGTTTGTGATCTCAAGAGAAATACCAAAAGAGTGACTTAGTGAGATATTGTGATCTACTACTAAGTGTTTGCACTCAAAGTTGTAATCTCTTGTTGATTGCATAGTGGAATCCAGCCAAGAAGGTTGTTAGCGTGGGAGAGTGGATGTAGGCTTAGATTAAGCCGAACCACTATAAACCTTGTGTTCTTATTCTCTTCCCTGAATCTCTTTATTTTGTTCGTAGTTCTATTAACTGCTAAAGTCTGATCTCGCTCAAAGTCTGCTACTCTTCAGACTCAGTTTCGAAAGTCTGTTGTTATTCAGACTCAGGTTAAAAGTGAAGGTTTTCACTGCATTTTGCAGAATCTGTTTTTACACATATTCACTCCCCCTCTAGGTGTTCATATTAACACTTTCAATTAGAAAAAAAATGAAGAGATGGAAGAATCAAATAGCACTACATTATATAACCATGCATTTGGCCAGAGTATTCACAACCCAAGAGAAAATATACTCAATAAAACAGGTTACCTTGAAGTTGAAGAATCCTCGGGAGCAATGTAATTACTACCCTCGTTGGCAGTTTCCACGAAATCCAAAGATGAAAAATCTGAATATATTAGAGTGCAAGTTTTTGGTGTCGAGATCTTGCTGTATAGTTTCTTGGTGCTTTTTGGCTTTAGTCAATTTAATACTTACCTTTGACCCAAAAAAGACAATGAGCTTCCTATGGACTAGATTAGCATGTAAGATGAGGTCAAAATTAATTTCACCAAAAAAAAAAAAATCTGAATATATTAGCATGTTGCATGATCGAAGAGTGTTATAATTAAATGCCAAAGCATGACCAAGAAAAATTTAGAGTTCGAGACAAATCCTATCAGTCCATCAAGATATCTTGTTGTCCAATTACAAGCTCCTATTTCCAATCCAGAGCTGATTGGTTTGATACTTATTGTGCGATTGTAGCAATCTTGCTAAATGGGTGTGGCTCATGCGCGTAGATGGCAACGTTGCCCCAAGAATTGGAGCTGGACAGGTACTCAGACTCCAAGAATTGCAATCTTGGATTAAGGTACGCACTTGTATGTACAATGTACAACGAGGTATCATGGACATCAGACTTGCAAAAATTGCTGCGACTGTCCATCCATTGTTCGAGTAAAATTGAGGTTGATCTTTTGTTGGGATTGAAGGTGGATAAAGCAGGAGCGACTCTGCTGTTTGAGGAGCCAAACAAGGGGGGCAACAATGTGGGAATGGTGGAGAGTCCAGTTCGTCTTGCAAGCCTCGGCGAATTTGGCAGTCCTCCGTTTGTTGCGGACAAGCTCGTACAAGCTGAAAAGCCCAAAGTAGGTGCTTTTGTCTAATTGCTTGCTTTGTTCTAAATGTGGTTTGTCTTAAAATATGGCGTCCAAAGCCTCTTATGTTTTCGAGTGATGGACCATGTTGGTAGTTTGTTTGTAAAACAAACAAAGAGGTGCATTGTCCTACATCGAAAAGATGTGAGTGCACACATGAACAAGATTTGGCACTAATCAATGATAATACTGACAAAAAAAAATTATAATTATTTTTTATTTATTAAAATTCGAATTAATAATTATAAAATAACTATTGTGTCCTATTGAAATAGTGTGATTGTTCATAATAAAGTGACGGTTATTTTTTAGTTATTTAATTTCGAATTTATTATTTTTGCCTAACGATTATTAGACACTCTTACAACCTTGGAAAGTTGTGTTTATTTGAATGTAACTTCTTCATCTTTAAAAGGCTGTATCTGCTCAAATATTTATTCAACATTTGTGTTCAATTCTTTGCAAACTTTCAAGTCTTTTCATGATCTTCCTCTTCCCACTTTTAATTTCTTTCGAAAGAATATACAGTTATTGTTTCTAATTATTTCCCATGAGAGGCTTTGGAAAAATACTAAAATTGCTATTTAGTATTCTCATTTGAGACTTTGTTGTATCCAGGAGAAAATTTGCCGATTATCATTAACAACGTTATAGGGAAAATAAATCCTTAAAAAAAATGATATCACGCCTCAAAGTTCAACTTGATTGCTCTAGAGATCCGACTTTTCTACTCAATTCGAAAACTTATTTTCTCCAATAATTTTAAGGATTTATTTTGCAACAATGTAGTCAAGTGGATGAAAGTTATGAATCAAGCATCGGTTGTCAACGCAAGCCTTCATTGTCTGATCTGCGCGTTCTTTGTCCATTCACAAAATCAATTGGATCTTCTGGTGGAGTTACTGAGGATCAAGGAAATCCGGAGGATCCGTGAGTCTTTTCTTTTCTTTCCTTCACTTTTTGTTATTTTTGCGCACGGTGATTGGGGGACTCGATGACAAGAGAGATTTCGGCAAGAGCGATCCGCAACGAATTATGCGCACCGTGTGGGGTTCGATTTTATCTAATCCCGACATGGGTTGTGGGTCGCCATGAGGAATGTGCCAAAATGCTAATCTGAGAGTTCCTTCTTCTTCTACTTCTTCGTTCTCTCTTGTATGTTTCAATGTTTCATTGTTTTGTTACTGCAATTGGGTGTCTACGATTTGATTGCTCTTCATTTGGTAGACAGTGCTTCCGTTTAACTGTGAATGCTTGGCTCGCTTCTGGAGATTCTCAGTCGGGGATCCTTCGATTTGAGAGAATCATTTCGGGATGCGACCGGGGTTGGTTAAATATGATCCCCACGCATTTGACTTAATTTTGCTTACGTTTCTTTGTTGTTAAGACCGAAAATCTGAGCACACATATATATATTTTTATGGATTTGGTCTCTGATTTGGGTTCATCAATGCCAAGTTTTATCCATCGGTTGACGTACACAAATTATATGCTGAAGTTATTATTCTGCTCCGACCTTTACATTGGTTTCTAGAGTGCATGCATGTCGAGAAGTTGCAAAGATTGAAAGAATGTCTTCTTATGGTCTCGTGAAATCATAAATCTATTGGTTTATGAGAGTGGTAATGGTCATTGTCGTGGCATCAAATTTTACGGCACTAGAACTTGGCAATTTCCGTATGAACATTCGTTGATATTTAGTGTAACAGATTTGACATTATTCTATGATCAGTAAAGAACGTCAAAACTAATGTAGTCAACCCGGGGCACTTTAGGATGTCTACGTGGACTCCATGTTATGGTGAAATGATGCAGTCTTGCATGCCAAATTCTTTAGGTATTAAATGTGCCATCATAATGGTTAATAGCTTGCTGGAAATTAACCGTGTGAACATTTTGTATATAAGTTTGCACTCATTTTGAGCGGGTTGAATCTTTTGCTGTGGATTTTCATTGAAAATGAATAAATATGTTGTACGACCATTCTTCTTCGCGTCATGGGGTGCTTCATTCCCAATGGGAAAGGTGGAGTCGATATAGATCTCTTGGATGCCTCTTAAAATAGTCTTGAAGTGGGGGTATTTGAAGGGGACTATGGAGCCAATGTGATTCGAATCATTGAGACAAAAAAGTATCTAACTTTCATTTTAAAATGAAAGATTTGAGTGAAGTAGATACTACCTTAAATATTAAAATTAAAAAAATTAGTGGGGGTTATTCTTTAAACCAAAGTGATGACATGGAAAAGATGTTAAATAAATTTAAACATCTTGGCTTCAAAGAAATGATTACTCCATTTGATTCAGTATTAAATCAAATTATAATATTGGTAGAGCAATAGCACAGTTTGGATATGCGAGTACTATGGGACCTTTAATGTATGCGATATATTGTATTAGACCTGATATTACTTATTCAACATGCAAGTTGAGTAGGTATATTAGTAATCCAAATATAGAAATGGGGGGGGGGGGTGTTATCTTATTGTTCTATAATAATCCGGCTATATTAGAAGGATACGCTAATGCTACTTGGATTACAAGTGTGGGAGATGAAACTTCTGGATGGATTTTCACATTACGTGAATGTGTTGTGAAACAAATGTGTATAATTCAATCAACTATGGAATTTGAATTGTTGTTTTAGTAACAACTAGGAAAGATGCTGAATGGATTAGGAATTTGCTGTTAGATATCAAGTTATGGCCTAGTCCTATGCCTCATAATTCTATCCAATATGATAGTTATGTCACTTTGATAAGAGCTTATAGTAACACCTATAATAGTAAGTCTAGACATATTAGTTTAAGATATGAATATGTGAGACAATTAAAAAATGGTACCATAACAATTGTTTATATGAGGTCAAGTAATAATACCAAGAGACATGACAATAATGACCTCACAAGAAACATGGTTAAAACTCTTTAATTGAAATCACCAATAATGATAACTCGATCTTTTTCTAGACAATCACTAGTTACGAGGTTTAATGGGTAAGAACAAATTATTGAATATGATTGTTTGATACTAACGGTAGCTCTAATATGATAAGTCAATATCGTCCGTTACGTTTTGTAAGTTGAATTAATTTCTTAATGAAGTATAATATAAATTTGTAATATTTTAATAGTAACAAAAACACATAGTAGATACTTCACATATATGAGCTTTAGAAGTGGTGCCGCTTTTTACGAAAGTTAGGGTTATTTTCTAGAGAGCTCATAAACAGGATCAATCACAAGGCCATGACGGTGTGGAGTAATATAGAACTTCTTGCTAAAACAAGAGGTTATACGTATGGTATGTCCGATTCTATTATATAAAAATACAAGTTTAAAACCGAACTACTTGTTACTTTGATAGAGTTTTAAGATACTTGCACTAAGTAAAAGTCTAACTCGAAAGAGACTTTTATGTATGTATATTAATCTCGCGGAAACTTTGGTTTTATATTTTTAACGTTTTATTTATATTTTTGTTTTATACACAAAAGTGGGGGATTGTTGGTAGTATGTTTGTAAAACAAACAAAGAGATGCCTTGTCCCGCATTGAAAAGATATGAGTCCACACGTGGACAAGATTTGACACTAATCAACTATCATTATTTTTTAATTTATTAAAATTCGAATTAATAATTATAAAATAATTATTGTGTCATATTGAAACAATGTGACTGTTCATAATAATAAAGTGATAGTTATTTTTTAATTATTTAATTTCGAATTTATTAATTTTGCCTGACGGTTATTAGGCACTCTTATAACCTTTGAAAAGTTGTGTTTGTTCCTATATAACTTCTTCATCTTTGAAAGGTTGTATCTGCTCAAATATATTTATTCAACATTTGTGTTCAATTCTTTGCAAAACTTTCAAGTCTTTTCATGATCTTCCTCTTCCCAATTTTATTTTCTTTCAAAAGAATATATAGTCATTTGTTTCTAATTGTTTCCCATGAGAGACCTTGGAGAAATACTTAAATTGTTATTTAGTATTCTAATTTAAGACTTTGTTGTATTTATGAGAAAATTTGCTGGTGACCATTAGCAACATTATGGGGGCAAATTTTAAGTAATATCACGTCTCAAAGCCTGACTTGATTGTTCTAGAGATCCGACTTCATTATTCAACTCAATTCAAAGCCTTATTTTTTTCTAATAGACTGCTATCGTAGATAACTTGGTTTTTGGTAGAACTGCTGTAGATATTATGTTTGGAGCTGTCTCATTAAGAGGAAACATCAAAGTGAAGTATCTTTCTACAGTAGATTTTTTAAGTTTGCTACATAATTATTTTGTCGTATGCATGGTCACGGTATCAGTTTCTTGCTCAAAAGGCTGAAAATATTAGCTTCATATCTAGATCTAGATAGATGAACTCTTTTGTGAGTAAATAATTCGAACTCGATGGTCTACACAGTGCATAAGAGATGATCGACATGATGAGCGAAAGAGAGACAATTCTGGGCTGCAGAGATAATGGCAAATGTTACATTATTCTCTTCAATATTGACTGCCTTATGAGGCGTGGTTGCTCACAGTCCCAGTTCAATTAAGCTACTTGTTACTACTTGTTACACCAATTGTTAACCTGACATGGTCCGTTAATTTCAATAATTGGCCAGATCTAAAAACGCTCGGAGCTTCCATTTGCTCAAAACGCTCTTTTTCCAAACAGGAAAGTAGGAAAGACTTTGAAGTGATTGGAGTGGCGGAAAGATCGGGCCATGGAGGCTTGCCAGTTTATGAGTTTCAGTACATAGTGGACAGCACCAGGGGAGGTATGAAAAAGGATCGTTTTGGCTGCCTTTGTCACCTCAAAGAAGCTCTATCTGTCAAACATCGCTCACTTAGACAAGCCAGAGAACCCGCTTGACACCCAAAATAAGGATGTTGGAGGAAGCTCTCCATTCTTTTGATGCTGTTCTGGGAACATGAACATTAGTGTCCATCACGACATGACTATTTTCTCGATGTCGCTCTGAATACGGTCACTGATACCTGAGGTAATGCACTACTGAATTGATTTAGTTGAATAGGTATCGATCTAACGGAACGAGAAAACGCAACATGGTTTGTGCTTGGACTGTGGCAGAGAGATTGAACTTATGACCTCTTTGGTCCAAAAAACTATTGCAGAATTTGGAATATGTTAGCTTAAAAATATTAATATAATCACATTCTTCTGTGTCACTCCTTGCGCATCTTTGTGTCGTGCAACATACGGTACTTACTATGATTATTTGGCAGCTTTTTCGTGCAACTTAAAATGCTACTTGACTGCGAAACTTCGTCATTTAAATCTCATGCATCAGTGAGGGCATTTCAAGAATTTTTTTTGGGCATTTCAAGAATTTTTTTTGGGCATTTTTGTCTTGTGGAGAGGAGTAAACAACATATCTTTTGAGCACCTTATCTTACAAGTTAAACTAGTATTACAGGTGGCAAAGCTCACCTCTTCAATGACTCTGGCGATACGTTCCAGAAAGCAAACGGTATCATTCTTTACATTCTTAGACGAAGTAAAAAGTGAGGTGATTTTTGTAAATAGCCTCTGTGCGGCATTATATCATTCTTGTGTTTCCACATACCTACAAGAATTTGTTATGTGAGATTTCTCAGATTCTTTCTTGTGTTAACGTCATTAATTTGTTAGAGAAAAGAGGTCCTTCTCATATTTCGTTTTCGAAACTTTTCAAATGAAGAAGGTAATTAATAACATATTAGCTGAAATGCTTGGCAAATTTGAACCTTAAAAAAAAGATTCTTTGTCCTTCTGTTTCAAGAGACGATAGCACAACCGACCCAAGAAGACTAACAAGAGCACTTTATAGAAGGGAAAGCGGTGCATGTCGAAACCTAGTTGCTGGTCTGTTTTCCAATAGTATTTAAAGGAAGTTGGGAACAACGTCCTTCAAAGTACCAAATGTTTCATTGTCCTTGATATAGGTTTTAGTTATGCTAATTGGAGGGTTTCTTTCGAAGAAGAAGTTCATGCTTTTTTGAGATATTTAACGATCTTATTTTTGTGAACTTTTAACAGACGACCGATTCCTTTTATTTTTGGGCTGCCCATCTCTCCAGCCCCACTCGGGGTCCATTTGCTTCATGGGGTTGCGCTTGACTTGAAGCCATATAGGCCTCATTTGACATCGATATTCTGGTAGATTCCGTATTCTGTTTCATGTTGCATTACTTCTTTGAAGTATCTATCAAATTTGGTGAGTGAATTGATCCCCCGAGTGATTTCGGAAGGCATATGGAGGATCACAAACCCTTCAGAGCATCATATTATTGTGCACTGGCACAAACAAAGATGCCGGCTACCTTGTGCCAAAGTGTTTTGTTCTTATGCATGTACATGGTTCTTACTTTCATATGGACAGTCCTTTAACACATTCGTGCTTGAAGTAATTGCCTTCATTGAAGTGATCTCAATGTGGTGGCAGGTATATTAAAAAACTGGAGCATTTTCTATCAGTAAATGTATTAATAGTTTGTATGGACTAAAATGAGTGTTGAGACCTAAATTTTGATGACCCGATTAGTTATTTATTGCATTAAAAATTAAGGATTAATTTTTAAGCCTTAAATAAAAATATTAATTACATTGCATATAATTTTAGATACATTTATTTTTCTTATTATTATATTCGCATTGGATTGGCAATGATGAATGATTTTTTTTTTTTGGTCGGACAATGATGGATGAATTTGAACGAATGGTTCTGAGTTTAATACACACAAGAATATTCGATTTTTTGATGCGATATATTTTTATTTAAAACAAAAAAAAAAGTAAGAGGGAATAAATATATTCGTTAAATATTTGGAACGAAAATTCATAATCGAAACAAGATTAAAAGAAATATTGTGCATATATTCATTCACAGCGAGATCAAAAGGGAGAAGGGCAAGAAAAGGTCTCATATGTGGACGCATGTCTGAGCAATGTATCATTTAATAATATTTGATTCACAGAGAAGGAAGATCTGCTTGTATCTTTTAATATATTGAGTGATATATTTATTGTTGTAAAGCAGGGAAGATGGTGCCGAGGGAGAAGTCCACACGTCCAAAAGGAAAGAAGAAAAGGACAAAAGAATAATATTTTAACGGAAGTTTTCCTTTCTTGATTAGACTTTAAAAAGTAGATTTCTCTTCCGTCTTTTGTTCAACAGGTCAACAAAATGTTTTTTTTCCTTTCTCTGACAATGTGCAGAGGGAAAAGAAAAAGGAGGAGAAAAACGAGTAGAAGAAAGAGAAAAGTAAGAAAAGAATAAAGAAAAAGAGGAAAGAGGAGAAGGTGGGGGCAGGGGGGGTTCATCTTCTTCGGCCGTCTGCAACTTCCCACGCTTGCCACCCACCCCCGCCGCTTCCATTCTTCCGACAAGCTACTACGCCATACAAGCTTCGACGCCATCGCCGTCGTTGCTGCCTCAAACGCCGCCGCTATCCCAAGCTCGACCGCCTCGACGACGTTTGCTGCCCCTCGGCAACGCTTCCGACGGCCTTTGTCTACAGTCACGGAGTTGCCATCCGAGCCCCCGACGCCAATCTCCGTTCCCGCTTGTGTCCGAACCAAGTCGATTCCGCAAGCTTTCTATTCTCGCAGGTTCATTGGTCGTGAGCCCGCTACTGCTCAGCCTATCTCGACGCAAACCGTTGTTTGTGAATCCTTAGTGCCGGTCCCGTTTTGGAAGCAAGTAATCCAAATAAGGTAATTTTCTTCAATCAAATTTCATCTTGATATTATCGCCTAAATTGAAATATTTGATGCTAATAATTAAAATCATTATAATTATTAATATGATTCGTAAGACTTCGGATTAAAATTTTAAAATATTTTGATTTTTCTTGCGTGTTGTGATGTTTAGGGCTAGAACAATTGTTAATTTAATCCATGAGACAATGGATTATTATTTTCAATTATTTTAACTCTTTATTCGAATTCTCGATGAATATTTTGAGTGGATTAGATATAATGCTTATATTTGATAATTGCTTGTTTTCGAAAAACACCCAAAAAATCAAATTGTGTATTAGATAGGATAGTTTCCTAAGTTAGGATGGCACGTTTTAGATTAGATTGTATATTAGAATATATAGGATTTCTAGTTTGAATAGGATTGCATGTTTAGATAATTCTAAAATAGATTCTAGATAGCATTTTGTCCTAAATAATACTTGCATGTTTAGATAACATCGCATCTTTAAAATAGTCTTTTGAGATAGGATAGGATTTAGGTCAAATTAATCCCTAAACTAGATTAGATAACTATTCATTTTAGATAGTTTAATTAGGGTTTTTATTAACTTTGAATTTTAATGTAAAAAGACAAAAATAGCTTGTGCATGTCATATAGGTTTTAATTTCAAGACAAGAGAAAACCCAAGAAAATAATTTATTGCTTTGGTGTAATTTATTTGATTCAAGTGTTTAATAATGGTTGCACACTCGCATGATCATCTCATTGCATGATAGTGATTTAGGTTAAAATCAATTCAAACTGCTTGCAAATATATTTTTTTGAAAATGAAAAGAACAGTATAAATTAGAGAAATCTAGTGTAACTAAGTCCTCTACTCAAATTCTCTAATTTGTAGGAGTAAAATAATTCTCCTGTTATTTTACTTAGATGTCTAATTGATCTATCATAAACTTATTAATAGCGATTTTTAGATAAAATTTATTTGCAAACTAAAAACTTGAACTTAAGTCGCAAATTGATATGAGCTTGGAAGAGTTCGAGCTAAGTTTAGACTTAATAATCCATTAGATCCGAGGCTAGATCGCGACAATAAGTGACATATGATATTATTTCAATTACTAATCAAAGCTTCGTTTCCTTTTCCCTTAGTTAATCGGCAAAATTGTCGGCGGAATTGTCATAGTTATAATGCTTGCGCTCATAGCATTGACTACACAGTACGTCTTTTGTGTTCGGCCATTTCGAAATGGCTGAAACAGCTGAGACATCAAGCGAACCTTATGCGGTGATTCTAGCTTTTCTTGTCAGTCAGTATTCACTTTACGGGAATGATGCGGTTGCGCATCTAACTAAAGAAACTAAAGGCGCTGACAAGAATGTCACATTGCCATTCTTACCAGTCTTGGGATCATTTCAGTGTTTGTATGGGCCTATATATTGGCTCTTACTTTCAGCATTCAGGTAAGGAACTCTTCATATCTACTTATTAAGTGAAAATATTTCTTTGTTGGAAGTAATGAAGTACCAAGTTGAATGTGGAAAAAATTTGCAGCTTCGGAAGACTGAACACACAAATTTACCTCATGGATTTCTGAGTTATTCCAGTGTAAAATCAGGAAATTGAGTAGACTTGTTGCTGTTAAGCCAGATCTCACATCACCACGGAACTCCACTCCGCTACCTTTTACCAATATTGAAGTCAGCGACATAGTATGTCTAAATTTGTACAAAGAGCAGGGGAATAATGCATATGTACTTTTTTCCCCTTCTTCTGAACATCGTTATTAAATCTATGCTTTGATTTGCTTTTGAAACTGTTTCTACTGTATTATGCCATGTTTTGCATGATGATACTTTCAGAACTTTTGACTATCTATATGATCGGACCAATGATACGACAGGTGTGCTCCATTCCAGCTCAAATACTCTATGATGCGGTCCATGGGTGGTGTCGCATTGCTTCTGCTGCAGTCATCTTGCTATTCATTATATGGGTTCATTCTTTTTAGGTGGGCTTTCCATCATTACCAGTGCAGCAAGCGTGGTCGGTATCTATTCCTCTTTTCTTTTGTTATGCTTAGTTTCGGGTACTCTATCTATCGATACGTTACCTGTTCACCACGGCTCTCTTCAGGTATATGCGTTGTCAAGAGACAAGGGCATCACATTTTCATTGATATGGCAAAAAGTGCATACGAAGCACAAAGTCCCATCTAATGCAGTGTGACTTTGCGCAGCCATCTGCGTTCTACTGGGAATTCCAATATTGAAAGTGAATATAGTCTTCATTGCCATAACTTACAAATGCACGATAGGATGAATCATAGGATACGCAATTGTGATATTTGCGAGTATGGTCATGAAAGAGAAGAATTTTAAGCCTAGGCCGTTTTACTTGTGCAAGGCAAGTAGACTGATTAGTTTGGTGGTGTTTTTGTAGATGTGTTATACCTACTCAGTGTTTCTTCTGCCGACTCTATATCCCATTACTTAAGACACATTCAACTATGAACAAGTTGATTGTTTAGTGCTTTGGTGGGTGTTTGATGCCCGGGGATGGCTTAATGGACTTGCTAGGAACATCAAAGCATAGAACGGAAAGGTATGATCCGATGCTCTGTATCCAATGTTTTGCTATTGTCAATTGGTTGCCCTTAGAATGATTTGAAAAAAATTCTATTGTGTTCTACCTCCAGCAGATGTCATAAGCATTCGAACTTGATACCTTCTTAGTGCAAAACATGACCACTTAGTTAACATTCCAAAAAAGCATGAAACTTGAATTAGTTCAAAGCACAGAACTAATTTTCCTATCTTTGCATCATTCAATAGTACCTCATGCATCTTTGGTCGATCGGTGAGAAAGTTTGAGAATTGATGTAACTACATAGTATCATCACATGTGCATCATATCAAGTTTTATCATCAACGTATTAATTCGTACATAAAAGATTATTGTCTACTACGGCTCGACACACTTACAACCTACCCCAGTCCCTGGCACCATATGAAATCTTTCTCTATTGTAATATTACACTGAAACGACGAATTAATCCCCAGTCGAGTGGTGTACAATGTCAAAGAAACATATACGAGAGCCAAGTCTTGTGGCCATGGAGGTGTCGATCCTCTAGATCTTAAGGTAGTGGCTCCTTCGTGGCCATGGAAGCCGAGCTTCTGGATCAGAAGGGGATGGCCCCTTATCGGCTCGGGCAGGAGCTTGATGCCACGTCAATTGATGCTCTTAAGGGGATAAATCTGTGATTTCAATGCTCTCCATTCTTCTAACCACAGACTAAAGCTTGAATTCTTTGCCACAACATCAGCCGACACCTCTAATCCTTTAACCTTCTTCATTGCATAAGTTTCGAACTTAATGAGTCTATCCCAAAGAGAAGCCAGGTTTGCTGGTTCGCTCTCTCTCTTGATTTTATCTAACCACTCCTTTGCTTCCTCCACCATTGCCCAAAAGCAAGTGTCTTGGGTCAAGCCTGCATACCGAGTCCTCCTATTGCCCAGTTTCTTTCTAACAACTCTTTGAGCCCACCACTCACCGAAAATTTCATATCTCCTTGCTCTTCCATTGCCTATGTAGTGGCCTTTCTTAAGGTGCATCCCTGATCGATAATACTCCGCAATGTCCAATGGCTCCACAAGAAGCATGTAGGAATGCGATGCGTTTACCCATTTTGACCCTCTGTGCAAATCGTGTGGGAGCTCTTTCCCATCCAACTTCTCTATGACATCATCCCAAAAGATTGCAAGCTTGAACCGGTTCATGTTTATCTTGAACTCTCTCTTTGAGGCCCCCCTTTGCTTGAAAGAATCATAGTATCCTCTTTGCTCATCAGACTTATCGCAATAAGCTTTATACCACTCAACCTCTGCCTTGTAAGGAGTGATTTTGGATAGCCTAATGGCTAAATTAGCGGCATTTAGGTTTGGCGCGCGCCCCATTCGCCTCGCCATAGTCAAGCAATCTTTTGCCATTGGTGCAATGGATACCTGCAAAGTTGAATGAATCATAGAACTTCTAAACTAGAGGAATAGCACTTAGCCTAAATTGATACATTTATAGAACTCGATCACCACCAATCGAAGGTGCCATTTCCCTACCTGTCGATGAGTCCCCAAGAAGTTCAAAGCCATCAAAAGACTTGCTTCATAGCTTGATTCAGAGGGATCTCCTTCCACGAAGCTTCTAATTAAAGATTGACGAGTTAGTCTTTCAACATACCACCCATACTTAAGGTGCTCCTCAATGATACAATTCGGAGAGCTTGTCCTTAGCATTAAATGCATCATTTTGTTGACTAATATAGCATTGTCCAAACAAACTGCACCCTCCTCTGAACAAAACAAGTAATTCCCAGATGGCCAAAACGACCTCCCTCCCGAGCCTTCCCCTACCTGCACCAAGCACTCCATGTCGGCAGTAGTGAAGGAAAATAACCAGGCCTTGTCTTCTTCAGTTAATTGGAGGTTAGCGAGATTCATAAAGTTTGGTAACATCATAGATGTGTACCAGAATCTTACGAGGGCTTGCCACTGGGAAGTCGAAACAAGTGATTGGTTGAGAGATAACCTCGGCATTATATCGTGCGTCAACACGACATTGCAGAAGCTGCTGCCCCATCTCTCATGGAGGATGGCTCGGGAAAGCGACTCATTGCCAAGAAAAGGAGAGCCGAAACCAATGCATAAGACTGAGACAGGTGGGAAATTGGCTTTAAGCTTGGAGAGGAGCCAAAGAACTGTGAGGAAGGCAATTGATCCTCCTATAGAGTGGCCCGTGATCACTATTAACTTGGTTTTATCCAAGAAGCTATCAATCTGCATACTCAATAAAGAATCCCTAAATCTGGTTAAACGCTTTTTGAAAAATCGCAATTACAATGCTTCAAAAACTGCACTAAAATTCAACTTTCATTGGATCATGTCAAATTGGAAGAGTTTCTCGAATAGATCAGATAGGAAATCATCAGGTGTACTGTAATGGCTAAACATATGGAACTATTTATTAAGCAAGCTAAAACAACACTAACATGTTCTGCAAATAATGATAAGTGTGCAAATACGTTTTAACACGTGTATAGAATGCATTTATATGTATGGCTCTTGCATTTAGATAATCTTGTGAGAAGAGTACAATTCATGACCAGGAGATCTATCTCATGAATGAACGGTTCGGTTTAATATAACTCCAAACCAAAATCATCGGGCTACAGTAATTCGAAATTCGGACCCAGAGGTTATCATGGACCAACCGGGCGGATAGACCCACAGCCCATGCTTGATCAACGTGAATAGGCCCGAAGGACAAAATCGCGGGCCTGAGCCTGGCCAGCCCACTTTGGCCACTTCATGTGGAGTAGGAAGAAAGAAAGAAAGAAGGGAAAATGTCACAAATGGTCCATGGACTTTTACTTAATGTGCAATCTTGTCCCTGAGCTTTCGATTTGCTCAATTTGGTCCATGAATTATCGATAAATGTTCGATTTAGTGATTCTGTTTAAACCGTTAACGGTGTTAAGTGATGGCCGTTTTTCATTTTTTTTTCTTCTCTCTTCCCTCCGCTAGCCCACCATGGCCGGCGGAGGGAAGCCGACGTTCGACGAGGGTCGCCCTCGCTGGCATCGAGTGAGGGCTGTCCTCACCAGACGTAAGCGAGGGCTGTCCTCGCCGAACGCAGGTGAGGGGCGAGGGCTGGCCCTGCCGGTGTCGGGCGAGGGGTGCCCTCGCTAGATCTGGCGAGGGCCGTCCTCACCCGACGTAGGCGAGGATGACCCTCGCCTATGTCGAGCGAGGGCCAGCCTTGCCGACGTCGGGCGAGGGGTGCCCTCGCCATATCTGGCAGGGGCCGTCCTCACTGGACGTAGGCGAGGGTCGTCCTCGCCAAACGCAGACGAGGGTGGCCCTTGCCGACGAGGGCGAGGGCCTCCCTTCCTAGATCTGGTGAGGGCACCCCTCGCCCGATGCCGGCGAGGGCCGCCCGACGCCTGTCCAATGAGGACGGCCCTAGCCAGCCCAGGCGAGGGAGACCCTCGCCAGACGCTGGCTTCCCTTCGCCATGGCCGGCGGAAGGAAGAGAGAAGAAGAAAAAAAAAAGGAAAACAAAAAAAAAAGAAGAAGACCAAAATGCCCAATTCCGTTACTTTAACTAACGGAATGACAAAATTGGTCAATTTTTAAATAGTTAGGGACTAAATCGGACATTTATTGATAGTTCAGAGACTAAATGGAGCAAATCGAAAGCTTATGGACGAGATTGCACATTAAGTAAAAGTCCATAGACCATTTGTGACATTTTCCCAAAAAAGAAAGAAAGAAAGCTCGTAAATAAACAGTGAATAACGTGGATATCAGGAAATAGAAATTGCTAACCTGGCTCTGGAAATCAGGGCGCGAATGATAATGAAGGAACAAGCTGAGCACTCCGGAGTGAACCATGACCGGCTCCTCGCCATCGTAACGGCATTTCAACGGCGCAAACAGCTTGTCGCCTGCTGCATACAGCGGAGCCAGCATGGTGCACTTCGAATCCCAACCAAGCACCGGCAGATCTTGGATGCCAGAGAATGCCACGTACCCCACGCCCCCGACTTGCTCAGCCATGAAGGCACCACATCCCATTGCGTTTGCAGTGCTGCACAGCCTCCACGCCTCCTTCAGCAGCGGCGTCGACGCCAGGAAAGTCCCCAACATGTCGCTCATCTCAAACCTTTTCAGAAAAACAAAGAAAAAGGAGAAGAAAGTAAGAAAAGAAAGCAAAAGTTAAGGAAGAAGGGCGGGAGGAGAAGGGAGGATGTCGTTACGCTGAAGCTCCGGTGTCCATGATGATATCGATTCGGGCAGAGCTACAAGGCGAAAGGATATCAACTCTCTATGCAGTGATCCATTCCCGGCACACAGGCCGTGGAGGCTTTATTTCATGACGTGCCCGTGGTCAATTACAACTCCGCCGTCCGCTTGTCTGCTAAACACGGTACTGATTGACGTGACTAGCGTTTTGGGCTGTAATGGAACATGCGTTCGAAAGGCAAAATGTCTTCCTCAGAAATTGAGATAAAATATTTTTTGTGATATGGTTTTTTGAATCTTCTACGAAAGCAATAGCTTGAATTCTTTTAATGCTTGGAACCATAACATCACAGTGACATGTGATTCATCGCGATGATGTGTGATTCATCTACTCGACTCATCCTATTCTTTTAGTGCTTTGAACCATAACATCATGGTGACGTGTGATTCATAGTGGTGAGTTGTGATTCGACTACTTGATAGCTACTTTTAGATTTTTCTTAAATTTTTGTGCCCAATATCGGCAATGAGTGTCTAGATTCGAATCTGCATGCACCAGCACTAGTATTAATACTGAATCTTTAAAAATTTCGCCGCATCTCCTCTCCTTGTCAATTGACCGACATCGGCAATGAGTGTCTAGATTCGAATCTGCATGCGCCAGCACCATACTGAATCTTTAAAAATTTCGCCGCATCTCCTCTCCTTGTTAATTGACGGGAGGCAATAATAAAGGTACCTCATGGGATGAGGGCTTTCGTTTTCTTTCGTACCTTCATTTTTCCTTCTATCTAATGTTTTAATCTCGTCATTATACCCGATTTAGGACTAGCTTTGTATTCACATTGTCAAAGATTTGTCCAGCTAGAACGACTTTTAAATTGTTATTTTTGTGTTCTTGATATAGTATTCGAATTTTGACATGTATATTAATTTTGTACACTCCGAAACTTGTGACATCTTTTAGAATCTTGCGAAACTATTTCAACTTCCTAAAACTAAAAGGAGTACTTTTTATTCCGGTGAAGCCGAATAATTTACAGTTTTCTTTCGCTTAATCTCATGGCTTCTGTCTTAAATAATCAATAAGTTACTATGATATTTAATAGACTCTAAAATTCACCTAATACAGGTTTAGTAGTTGTCGCGACCCAATTTTTCGGGTTTGTCACCTAAAACTAGGTTGATGGACTACTAAGCCTTTAAGCTTAGCTCGGGCTCTCCCAAGCCTATATCAAATCGCGACTAAAGGATTTAACATGCAAAAGATCATTATCTAGGAGTCGCCACTAATCAGTTTAGGGTAGGTCGATTAGACACCTAAGTAAAATAACGGGAGGATTATCTTACTTCTACGAACCAGAGATTTTGGGTACGGGGACTTGGTTACACTAGACTATCCTAGTGCCCTTTCGGTACCATTTCTAAAAAAAATATTTTTCAGGCAGCTTGATTTGATTTTAATTGAGCTTCCTAACATGTGAGGTGATCATACATGTGCGCATACCACAAATTTAACACATCAAGAAAGCAATTTAAATAATGCAAAAAGCATACCTTAAAGCAACGAAAGCATCTGCAATGTTAACTTAGAATTCACATCAACAATTCTAGATATGATTCCTAATTAACAAGCAATCAATTTTTTGTTCTCACTTTATTTAATGAAAATCATGACTTGTGCAATGCATGTTACTATTCTAATATGAAATGACGACATGACCTAAACTATATGACATGAAGAAATGCAATAATTAAATGCAATCTAAATGATCTAATTATAATGACATGCAATACGATGTAATGACATACCAAATTATTTAAACTAAAATGACATGCCTCATGCAATTTAATACGCAAGCTATACGTCACGTGGCATTTATTAAATGGCTTAATCTAATGACATGAAAGTTCTAATTAAATGCACTTAAATAAAGTAAATGACATGCATTTGATGTTCCTATTTTTTAAAATGCAATCTATCCTAAAAATTGAATGAATCTACTCTAAAACAATTTTTTTGTATTTTTCATGAAATTCGAATGCAAAAAATGATCTAGCTAGATTAAAATTCTATCTAATTTAAACTAAGGATTAGATCATATTAAATCCTAATTTAAATTGAGACATTATCCTAATCTAAAATGCAAATTATCTAAAAAAGATGATTTAAATTAAAGATGAAACATGCAATTCTAACCTAATATGCACAATGATTTTTTTTTTGCTTTTCTTTATGAAATTCGAAATTAAAACTAACACATAATTAAACGTGCAATTCGAATAAAAAAAAAACACTAACAACCTAAATGAAATCCTAATTCAAACATCTTTTTTTATTTTTCTTAGTGATAATCAAAAACAAAGATTAAATCTAACAAGCAAGATATTCAAATAGATAGATGATTAAAATAAACGAAAAAATAACCCGTTGTCTCACGGGTCAAATTAACGATTATTTTTAACCCTAAACATCAGACAAGAAATCAAAATAATTAAAAATCTAATCCGAAATCTTACGAATCAAATTAATAACTATAATGATTTAGCAATTTAAATATCATCAAAATGCCCAAAAATTAATATAATCAAAAAAATGATCCGACGTCTTACGGACCAAATTAATAATTACATAATTTTGGGCAACACCTTAACGATAATGCCTAAAAGATTTTACGAAAATTGCATCCATTATCACAATATAAATTCCTAGACTAAAAAGAAAAAAAACTATCAAACAACATAACCAAAACATAACCTAACAAATAGAAAGAATAAAATAAACAAAACTATAAAGGAAATAAGTAAAAGTAAAAGTAAAAAGATAATAAAAAAAACTACCTAATTCCCTTTTCTTTTTTCTTTTTTGTTTTTTCTTGTTTCTCCCTTCCTTCCCACGTGTGACCGTGGAGGTCACCGTCAGTCCGGTGAGGGGCTTCGACAAAGGTGAACCGGCGGTGGTGCTGGGCGGCGCTCGGGTCCTACGGGTCGGAGCGGCGGTGGAGCGGAGCTGGAGCAGATGCGTACAGCGGGGGGAACGGCTTTCGCGGCTGAGGTGTCGTGCGGTGCTCGTCGGAACAGCTCGGATTCGGGGCTCAGGCGCGGCGGGCGGCGCAGGTCTGAACAAATTGCGAACAGAGCAGGTCAACGGTGGTCGGCGGCTTCGTGGGTCTCACGGAGGTCGGCGCGGAGACTCGGGATCTGGTGCTCGCGCAGGGAGGTGCAGCGACCAGCTCAAACTCGGTTCTGGTCGCGGGTCGGCTGTAGTGGTGCGGCGGCGACCGAGCTTGCGGGTGGAGGGCGGTGGAGCGGCTTGGCCTCGTGGCGATCGGCGCGGCGGTAGGCGTCCCGGCGTTGGTGAGCAACGGCGGCCGGTGCTCCACGAAGGAGAAGCACAGTGCTTCCCTCCCCCTTTTACTTTTTCACCCGCCCTTTTACCTTTTGCCTTTCTTTGCTTTTGCTTTCTGATTTCTTTTTTGACTTCTTCTTTTCACATTTTCCTCTTCTCAAACGCACGATGGCTCCTTGCTTTCTCTTCTTTGTGTTTTTTTCTTTTTCTCTTTGACTCCAAAGAAAAGCCAACCCCCTTAACCTCTCGTACACATAGGGAGAGGAATTGGATTTTCAAAATTTTCCTCGAATCAATCTTCGCAAATCTTTTCACACATTTTTCACCTATTGATAACGACCCAAGATTTTTGATAAGATTACTCATTAATTCCAAATCCTAAAAAGCCAAATCGCAATATTTCGTAATATTCGTTTTTTTTCACTTGCCCTATCCCGGAAAATTTCAAAATTTTATTTTCTCACAAGATAATTTCTGATCATTTAAAAAAGTTTGGCCAATTAATTTGAACCCATCCGCCACTGATTCAATAAAAAACAAAAAAAATGCAAATAAAAAAATAAATGCAACCTAAATCTATACGCCATGCAATTAATAAAATTAACCCCTAATTTTCTAAATGGGCTGTCAAAATTTAGGTGTCAACAGTAGTCAATAAAAAGAAATGCCTAAACAAGTATGCCCAAGCAACTAGAGGAAATTCTATGGTCTAGACTCCAGTCTAACAATTTGCAAGAAGAATCCCGTACGTAATTTGGATGATTAAAAGGAAAAAAATTTCAACCGTCGGATAATTTACAAAGACTGTAACTAACCAACAATTAAGTAAAGTTACTGACCGTAAGATTTGCCAATTTTTTCTATTGATTCAGGAAAACTAGAATATATGAAGACCATAAATCACCGATGTGGCTTTTAAGTTTACAAACACTGAAGAAACGTTAGAATCATAGAATTAAGTTATCGAGAAAAGAATAAAATGTTCTACAATAAATTTTGTCACCGTGAGTTTGAAATCAAATCAAATAGCGTCCGACAATTGACACATGGCAGATGAGGTGGCGTTTGACGGCTATCCGTGGTGAATCTTCTCGATCTAGTTAGTCTAAGAGCAGCTAGGATAGTGTTGACTTCTTGAAACGACACGCGAAAGATGAAGAATCGGAGGGGGAAGACAATGCGGCTGGTTTGTGAAAATAATAAGCGAGAGACGCAGCCTATACGACTAGTATCATAGCATCAAGTGGCCTATACGGTTGGCATAGGAAATAATTACTGAGTGATGCGGTCTGTACAGCTTGCATCGAAAGAAAAGCCACCCCATGATAAGAAGGCTCGACTGGGCAACGCTGTTATGGTTGCCGTCGAAACATGACCATCGCGGAATGGATCCATCAAGTGCCTCCTCATATTAAACTTGTGGGCACAAAATGGATACCGTTGATTAGCAAGGATGGAGGATTCATCTGGGTATGCATTAGGATGCTCGGGAAGCATGGGTGCACTGGGTGCGTAGTGCACCCGATGCACTAGGATTGCATCAGAAAAGAAGCTCTGATAACATGTAAGACTTTATAGTCTATTATCAATTATTCTAAAACTTTAAGGGGTTAGATGAATATACAGTTCAATATTTAATTATTCCATCAGAAATGTAGAAACAAAAAGAAAGAGAGAGAGGGAGGGAAACAACTAGGATATTCAACCTTATGAGAATTTAAGGTTAATTACCAAGCACCGTCACAAACATTTTGCATTTAATTAGAAATGAAATTTAAATGCAAGTGTGAGATTTTATGAGATCATTATTAACTGTTCTAAGGCGCAGTTTAATATTTAATTATTTTAACATCAAGAATCGGCAAAATAGGAAAAAAAAAAAAACTGGAAAAACCAATCGAGACATGTCAAAAAAGTTCCAAAAAAAAAAAAAACGAAAAGGAAGAGAAGGAAACCTATTGCTGATATAGACCGTGCTTGCGCCTCTTGGTCTTGAGAGATAGAATTGCCTTATCGACGTCGGCGATCTTGGGCTTCTTGACAAACAAATTCCCCATAAATTAAAATCGAACTTACGTGATCAATGCTTATTGATGAAGTCAAAAGTTGTTTGATGAGCGAGGGACTTTCGACGTCGTTTGTCTGGTTTGGTAAGAAGGGGAACGGAAACTATTTGGTTGATCTGTCAAATGTGCTAAGGATGTTTTCTGTTCTTTGTTCGTTCGTCGGAGGCGGCTAACGAATCCGAATGACCAGGGTCGTGGATCTAGCCCGATAAATCAACCTGACTCGTTTTTTATTTTATTTTTAAACTCGACTTGAGTTTAAATATTAGTTAATTACATAAATAGTTCATAAACTTTCGTTCAATATGCAATGTTGTCCTAAATTTTTAATACCCAATATGCAATTTTCTCTATAAACTTTTAATTTGTTCAAATGGTTTAATACATGTTTCAAACATCTATACAAAATTCAAGGATTTCATTAAATAAATTAAAAATTCAAGTTGGTATTGAACAATGAGCCAAAGTTTAAGAACCATTTGTATTATTTTACATTTTCAACATCGAAATCCAAACTCAATCATAAAAATGAATCTGAAACCTCTGCCAAGACCGTCAGAAACAAAACTTGGCTTGGCCGAACATATTGTTTAAATTGATGATGAATTATAAAGTTCACATTCAAGAGAGGATGTTATGCTTTCAATTTGAAGTGCGATGAACCACTGGGGTTTGCCATAGTGGCCACTCTTTCAACATGGAAGGGGGAGGTGGGGGATCGAATCCCCACTTTCTCAAGAGGGTTGGGGTGGGGACGAATTAGTTTCAGAAGTGAGTTTCGACTCTCACGCCCTGCAAGGAGGTAATGTAAGAGTTTGAGAATGAGAGTTAGAGTAGGAATAGAATAGGAGACCAAAAAAAATTTGAAGTGCGAAGAAATCATAAAATGAGGACATTTAAATAGCAGAGTTAATTGGGTCCCAATGTTGGGAGATTTACCAAGTGAACCCTATGCGGCTCGTGCCCAGCAGGACTTTCTACGGGGTAACTCGAAACCAAAATCGAGCGCGCATTTAGACCTAAATGGGGTTCGGAGATGTTGAGAACTTGATTAGTTTCAACTCATTTCCATACCCGTGCACTTGCATATCGTTTGCTGGTCAAATTGGAACAAGTATTGCAATGCCTCCGGTAATTGGTAAGACACTCATAACATCCGAAAGAGTTCTTACGCGCTTAAATGCAGGAATCATGAGGGCAATCCACAAGACACTCACAACATCCGAAAGAGTACCTATGTGCTTAAATGTGGGAATCATGAGGGCGGCTCATGTTCGAGGTGTCCTAACAATGTATCAATGATACCCGAACGATCAAATGGAATTGCCAGAACACTACTGAAAAAGTTCAAGTTATATTTCAATCGAGACTGGTACTTAACATTTGGATTCAGGCACGGTTTGAGCCATGATATCACCCGAAAGAAACCAAATGGTCAGATCTTTGATATTCATATTTCAACCTGTCCGCCATGCCATGCTGTGTTTAGCAAAATATTCTATGATTCCATACTGACTTATGGTCGACTCACAGATATGTGCGTGCTGGCTTTCAGTATATCTCTTGCTCTCCAAGCATAAATCAAAACATTCCAGCATCAATGTAACCCCAAACAACATTATGCTGAGAAGCAACTTCTTCGCCATGCCATGTTGTGTTTAGCAAAATATTCTATGATTCCATACTGACTTATGGTCGTCTCACAGATATGTGCGTGCTGGCTTTCAGTATATCTCTTGCTCTCCAAGCATAAATCAAAACATTCCAGCATCAATGTAACCCCCAACAACATTATGCCGAGAAGCAACTTCTTTGGTTAGCTCATTTCTAAGACACGAGATCAAGCACAATCCAGGATGCTGTCCACAGCATCCCTAATGCAGAAAGCCAAACCCTCATTCGGAGCACTGATTAAAGTGCTCGTGCTCCTAATTTCAAGTAAAGCTTCACTAGGAGCGTCGATGCACAAGATACAAGCATCGCTCGATCCATCTGTGCCACTGTCTTCTTGTAGAGATCCGCCAATACCCATCTCTGATGAGCAAACCAGGAGCCTTTGCAAGTCTGGAGCCCCCCAAAGCAACGGGGGTTCACTTTTTGAGCAGGATAGCTCATTGCTAGGTAGAATCCGCCTTCTGGTATCTCTCATGACAAGGTTTCCTTTCAATCTTGCGATGCTCAAATTTTGGTCTTTCAAGTTTTTCCAACGTAATTGGGAGATCAAGTCTGCTGTGATTTCTAGTTCTGAATCTTCCTTCAGGGTAGGCAGCTTCAATGTCTCGTTCACAGAGTAGTGAAGGACCGAGTATCAGTCTGAGACTGGTGATATGATCTGCTGCCTAAAATCTTCAGGTAACTATCTTCAACAAAAAGTGCAAGAACAGAGAACTTATCAGTCTGCAGAACCATCATTAGAAAAAGAGTGGATGGAAGGATAGGTGATGTTACCACGACAAGCTCCAGTTGCAATACATGGATTAAAGATTGAACCTTCTTCAACCGACAAGTGAGGTCGATCCATGAGATAAAATGTGCAAGCATAATATTTTGATAGTTAATGCACATGCATGAATGCAAAACAATTGGACTGGTGGAGTAGTTCAGTCTCATGAAGAAAAGGCGAAATAGCTAATGCACAGTCCTTACACTACTCCTGAAAGAAATGACATCGAAGGACCTTCATCTTCATCTCCTTCGGATCAAAAGGCAAGAGAGCTATATCACTATCCATGCCCTCCTGCAAATTGAACAAAAAGGTTCTGCTTGTTGAATGGCTCTATTCGCTGAAAAATAGGAAAGAGAGAAGCACTTTTTGTTGTTAGATGAGTGATAGAATATATTAGCACCTCCCAGATGAGTAATGATTTTTCATCTCCATGCCAGCGTCTGAGCAAATGAACAGCTGGGACAAGTCGAATACTACAGTGAGGACAAAATACAATGCACTACTCCTGCCATTGAAGTCTGCACACATTCTAACAGCAATCAGAGGATATGATTATGTGACAAGTTGCAGAGTCAAAAGAAAAGGTTACCGTACGATAGCTTAGGTGAGTAAATTGGAGGATACACTTGCAGCCTTTCTCCATTCAAAAGCTCAACATGTGCAAATAATGGCTCGCCAGAGAACAACTGTGAAGGACATAAAATCAACAAAAAATCTTCTTTTAGTAGGGATGTAAACGATCAATTGGAGACATATATAAATCATATGTCCTCAGTTACATACCTTTTCTTGCCTTTGTTTGCACACCCACTCGGGTATTATGTTGGTAAATGCCAATAACTCCTGCTACCGACCAGATAACAAATATGGGAATCTATGGAGAGAACAAATGGTATTACAAGGACTCTTTTTATTTATAAGACAAAGAACTCTGGAGAACCATTTTTCCGAAAATATTGATTGCCTTTTTCATTCCGGAATATCTTATTCAGGAAGTACATTGGACATAGACTTCATGTGCAGCAGTGAGAGCGACCAGAACTCTAATTCGCAAAAGCAATTGCAAAAAATAAAATACTGAGACCTACATGATCACCTAGGAGATAACACTACCAGGTTGACCATAGCCAGTGATTTTTATCCAGCAAAACAATAGGAGGATTATGTTCATAGCTCTTTGTGGTTCTGAAGCACAAGATCACACTGCTGTTCAAACGTGAAAAAGGAGTTCCCACCTGGTTACATTGTAAAACCATCACACAAACACGAAAAGTAAACTGAATATACAATCTGCAGAATCAGCAACTCTCATCAAAGTACGATTGGTTTACGGCTAAAATGAGGCGACAGCCAGTAGAACTAACTATACACCATCAAATCCTAACCAGCTGAAGACACACTCAGGGCATCTGATGTGGACAAAGTGCCAAATATCGTGATTATAGCTTGTTCAGGAATTTTACGGAGGGTTTAAACATCGCATACTAATTGATCACCTGACTTTTTTGAAGGTGCAACTAAAGGAAACAATATAAGCATATAGTTTGGTCAAGGTAATTTTCATCATCCAAAAGAAAAAAAAAAGTCTAGGTGATTTTCTTGCATAGGAACACAAATAGTTTGGGCTTTTTTATCACCATCTTTACATTCATTTCAAGTGAAATTCGAACTTTAAGATTGTAGCATCAGCTTTATCTGATATCCACTGAAGTAAGAGAAGACCAATGTCACAGTATAAATTTTAATTGCAAGCCAATGGAGTACTGTATAATGTGATGATTCCAGGCAAATAGATATCTGCTCCAAGAGTTATAGGATGATTCCAAGTCATCCTAGAGGAATGTGTACTGAACCACCGGCTTTAACAGCATCAACTGCACAGGAGCATATAAAGTTCAATTTGTCCATTTCCTCTGAGCTCTCATCTGCATGAAGTAAGAGCTCCTCCAAATCACTGGTTTCATCACAGTAAATTCACAACTTAATTTCATAGATGCCAAGTGTCAAAATCTACTGTATTAGAAAAAAATAAAGAGCCAGAAGAATCAAATGGCACTACATTATATAATGATGCATTTGGCCATAGTATTCACAACCCAAGAGATATATATTCAATAAAACATGTTATCTCGAAGTTGAAGAATCCTCAGGAGTAGTGTAATTACTCCCCTTGTTGGCAGTTTCCAAGTTATCCAGAGATGAAAAATCTGAATATATTAGCACATCGCACGATCGAAGAGTGTTATAATTAAACTCCAAACATGACCAGGAACAAATTCAGAGTTCAAGACAAATCCTGTCATTCCATCTAGATATCTTATCGTCCAATTATAGGCTCCTATTTCCAACTCGGAGATGATTGGTTTGATACTTATTGTGCCATTGTAACATGCCACTTCCGCATATTTAAGTCTTTGAACCTTCTTAACACAATCCTCTATGTCAGCTGCATTGATGGGCACTCTTCATCACTATCTCTTAAAAGGTTATTAAACAAACAAAAATGCAGTTTCTTGGAAGAAAAGTAAGGTGTAATATGCAAACAAGCGTGGTCACAACTCGGAAGATGCAAGGACACCAATAATTCATAATCTTCAATGGCTGAAGCTTCTGACCACAAGATGTGAGCCTTTGATGCATGAGCAATCGAGAAATTCATCTAACAAGAAAGGGCATTTTCAGCCTTGGCTGCAGGACAGAACTCCCAACATCAAAATATAAGCCACATCTCAGGAGATTATAGCGTCTTCTCTAGGCACGCCAAGCCGATTGCTGCTACAAAGTTTGGGGTCTATCCGGACTAAGGGAGGGGCAAAGTAGAAGAACCAGAATCCTGAGTTCTGCAAATAATTACAATGAGGATCTAAGCCATGATAAACTATCAAGCCACATCTTGTATGCGATTTAGCTATAGAACAGAACTACCACACAAAGGGCTGTTCCTTACCTATATAATGGCATCCATCCACCAAGCTCAATCCCATCACTGCCCGATACTATCTCCTTCAATGCAGAAGGACATGATTCGAGCTCCTACCACTTCATCCAGTGAGGACTACTGGATTCTTTAGACCCATACAACTGCTTGAATTCCTCATGCATTGAAACAAGGTCCTCCATCATAAGTTTCCCAAGTTTCGCTGCTGCCTCGGTTACATATACCTAATGTAAAAGCACGAATCTTTAAGCAAGTCACAATCGTTTAATGCACAAGCCGAAGACCAAGCGATAATTAAACTAACACTCAACCATATGCGTAAAAATTACTCCAGATTCAATCAATGAGATGAAGATTACCTTCATTGAGAAGCCCTTCACTCAAGTAAGAAAAGGCAACCCGAGCATTCCAGCAGGGCCCGAGATCAACACTACATCGATGAACGAGGGATTCCACAAGTGCAGGTTCGCCACAGGTTTGTACCACGGTTTGGAACGAATCAAAGCCTTTGCATTCATGGGTTTCTCAGTATTCTCCCTCTCTTCATTATCAGATTCACAGCCATCGGACTCATCAACTGAATGTTCCATATCTTCTTCATCTTGCACCAGAAAACCCAGGAGGTTTGGGGGCGAAAACAGTGAGACCAGACAGGTCTAGGGGACAATCAATCAAGATCCTAAACCCACAGACGCTCAGCATGTGACGTGGAGGAGAGTAAAACCCTTTTACCTCTGCTCAGGCATGTCTGCATAAGAGCGTATATGTCGAATTCAAATTAAACCGAATGTGAGCCCCAGATGCGTTGATTGACGAAAGAAAGTGTGTTACAATATCAGTTAAAGAGAGAATTACCAACTTCCTGAAGCCAGACCAATGTGAAGAATTTAACAGGTGATTCACCCAAAATTTGTAATTAGAATGAGAAGATTTAACGCAAACTCAATGCTCTTGTCCTTGGGTTTTTGGTTTTGGCTTGTCACTCTTCAGACGAGAAGGAAGAAAAGAACGGAGACCGGCAAGCTCTCAACATCCACTCGATTCCCACTGTTCTCGACTCTTACGGGAGCAGTGCCTCGAGCGCGGGAAATCAGAGGCGGCGGACCCGCGAAAGAAAATCGAGCCAAAACGGGAGCAGTGCCTCGAGCGCGAAGTTGGGGGCAGTGGACGGCGACCAGATGGCGAGACACAAGACCGTGGTGTTGGTTGCGCGAGAGAGAGATAGAGAGGGGCAAAGGCAGAAGGGGCAAAGGCAGAAGCGAGTAACTGACCGAATTAAGAGAGAGAGAGAGAGAGAGAGAGAGAGAGAGAGAGAGAGAGCCATAGAGAGTGAACTCGAGCACGGCACCTTAAGCGGTGGACGGCAGCCAGCCGGCGAGACCACGGTGGCGGGCCAGTGGTGGGCAGGTGGCTGGCAGGCTGCGCGAGAGAGGGAGGACTGGACTGAGAGCGTGAGCGTGAGGGCGGGAGAGAAGGGTTTGCTTTTCTTCAAATTAACAGGTAAAAATTATAAACGAGGATATGGAGTTTCATCGTTTTCTTAAGTAGGAGCATGAAATGAATACATCTCAAATAAATATTTGAAGTGTTCTTATTTTCTCAAATAAGATAATGAAGTGGATTTCTTTTTAAATAAGCGCTTGAAGTGTTCCTAATAATCTCAAAGAATAGTTTGAACTTGAATAATAATTTCGTCTTTAAATTTTTCATGTTTTTCTACTATTTCTTTTTCATAAAAAACTTATAAAATGGAAAACATAGGTGGGCTAATGCCCCATCGTTGGAAGCAGGAGGGGGCGGCAACTCTCTCCTAGATTTAAGGGAAAGTCACCTGCCCTTGCCCTGCAGTGGGCAAGGGTTGTCAATCCTCACGCAAGCTTGGCGACCCTTGCCTAGCAACTCCAAATCTGGGGTGAGGTCCGAAGGCGCTAGGTGAGGGCTGGCGACCCTTGCCTAGATTTTGGAGAGGGTCGCCACACTCTCCTGCTTTTAGCGAGGGCCTACTAGCCCTCATCTCTAGTCGATGAGGGTCATCGGCCCTCGCCCAAGTGATAGTGATCGTGCCAACTTTCGCCACCGCCCCATCAGCAATGGGGCTGTGGCCATAGGCGCTCTCTCCCACTCATGCTTTCCTTTATCTTTATCTTTTTTTAATTTTTAATCCAATTTTAATTTATGTTTGGACGATAATATCTTTGATCAACTAGAATATTGTACTGATCAACAAGCTAGCAAGGGTAGGCTCTTATTTGAAACAAGCATAATCATTTTAGATATTTCTTTTGGACTAATATGATTATTTCAAATCTTTATTTGAAATAAGGTTCATTTTAGGCTCTCATTTAAGAAAATGAGAGCACATCAAGCTCTTATTTGGAATTTTTACCAAATGAAAAGCTAAAAAGAAATTTTGGCACTTACTATTAAAAAACAGTCGAAGAAGATGCACGCGGGGTACTGTTTACTTGAGTTCTCTCTACTGGGTGAACTATGGCATTGTTCATCCAGAATAATCTTTCGTTCACTCTCGGAGTTCTAGCCATCGGCTTGGGCTCAAATTTGGAGGGTAGGTCCCTCTGACTTTCCTCTTGTTATTCACCGAAGGAATTCCAGTGGGTCGGCTTGTAACTCGAGATCTCCTCTTCCCTAGGTGTGTGCACGAGTTCAGCCCAGTGAATTGGTGTTTCGATTGCTGTGGGAGTTCCTGTGGTCGTATTGGGCTCAAATTTGGAGGCAGAGGTCCCCTTGCATCCCTTATCATCCCCACTAAACTGTTTTGCAGCAGGTGGCCTAGAAGTTCAAATCTCGCCATTTCTGCTCCCCAGTTCCTACTCATCCGATGGTCTGGTGTTTCGGTTGCTGTGTTAGTCCTGGTGGTCGGTTTGAGCTCTTATTTGGAGGCTAAGGTCGCCTTACTTCCATTATCATCCCTACCAAATCGTTTCCCAGCAGGTGGCCTAGAAGTCCAGATCTCGCCTTTTCAGCCTCTTGAGTTTTGCTGCTGCGTTTTCGGGAGTCTGCGGCGTTTGAAGCTTCTTGCTGGGCTGGTGCTGTGCTGGTTTATCTCTTCTAGTATCTGACATTGTGCTGTTGAAGTTGTGCCTGGTAAGTTTACTTCCATCCTATGGCTCTCCTTCGGTTTTGAGAATTCTGCACGCCTATTTGTGAAATGACCTCTGCTATTTCTACTACAACTGGACCTACCCGAGAAGCAAAGCAAGATGCAGGAACATCAAGGGGTTGCAGCCCTTCTCATCAGGCTTGTGGTAACCCTACTCCGGTGCCTCTTATCCGTGAGGCTCCCCCCAAACCCCCTGTTGTGCCGAGAGACAAGTAGAAGGGTCGGCTGAAGCCAGCTCGAACTAGCCAATCGCAAGGAAGAAGCCGCGGCCATTCCTCCTCCAAGGGGCCTCAGCCTCCTACTCAAAGACCAACCGATTTGAAGGTTCCCCCTACTTGATCGTGGGCGAACATGGCTCGCCTTGCTGCAAAAGGATATGACCTATCCTACGTTCCTCCTACCTTCGAGGACAACAAGCCTATTGTTCGCCTCTCGAGGGAGGCCTTGGAGGCTTTGGACCCCTTGTGGAATAAATACATCGTGGGTTATTACATAGGGAGAAGAATGCCCTCCAAGCTCATGGAGGACTCCTTGAAGTTTGCTTGGGGCCTCAAACTTGTTGAAGTTCTAGCGGATGACCTTGGATCTCTTCTACTTCCGTGTCCTGAATCTTACATTCCATAGAAAATCCTTGAAGATGGCTCCCTTATGGTGGCTAGGGTGCCCCTTATTATGAAGCAATGGAAGCCCCTCATGGAGCTAAAAAAAGAAAAGCATGACTCGATCCCCGTGTGGATTAGGTTGAAAAATCTTCCATTTGACCTTTGGTTGGCGCATTCCATTAGTGCTATTTCAAGTTTTGTGGGGAAACCTTTGTACGTTGATGAAAGAATGGAGCGCATGAAGATGGTCTCCTTTGCTAGGGTTTGCGTGGAGCTCCATGCGGGCTAGCCAAAGTGTGACTCCGTAGATGTTGTATTGGAGGGAGTATTGCACTCAATAGCTATTGAGTATGAATGGAGATCGGTGGAGTGCAGAAGGTGTGGATGCTTCGGTCATAACTGTGATGCCCCCCACCAAAACCCAGATCGTATAGACCGCCACAGCGTGGCCAAGATGCTCCTCCTCCGACGGTGGCTAGCCAGCCCCGCATCCCTGTCCCGGCGACGGTAGCCCCACCTGTCCCCGCCCCTGCAACAACAAACCCCTCTGATGAGTAGCAACAAGTGCCGGACCAAGCCCTCACTGCTCAGACTCCGGTTGAAGTCAAAGAGCAGGAATTGCCTCTACAGGCTTGGAAGCAGGTTAAAGCGAAAAAGAAGAAGGCTGCCCTCCCCAAGGATGGTCCCACCTCCCGCCTTAACAATTCCAGGGATGTGGCCTTCCTCCGACCAGCGAGGGCTTCTTCCTCCGGAAAACCCTTGCCCTTCGTCTCCGCACGGAAGCCGGCGAAGGGGCTAATCATTCCCTCGAAGATGGGTGTCACTATGTTTAACCCCGGACCGGAGAGCTCGAGGCCTTTGCTTCCACGAGATAGAGGAGAAGAATCGGATGTCTCGGCTAACCATTCTAGTTATGAGGATGACGATTTGCTCTCCCTTGGCTAGTGGTTTCTTCCAAGAAGATGGAGACGATGTGGGACCGATTGTTAACCTTGATCCCGGATCCTCCCTTTGACATGACTTCAGGCACCAAAGGCCGGAAACCTCCCAAGCAGCGAAGGTAAGTTGTTTCCTTTTCCTCTCCTATATATGTTATCTATGTACATAGGTATTTGAAATATCATGGGTCTTGTTCACCCTACTAGACAAGCCGAGGTCCGCAACCTGGTTTCCTCTTATGGTCTTTGCTTAGTGGGTCTTGTGGAGACTAAAGTCCCTGAAGTTATGTACTCCTCTATTTCTTCGAATCTGGTGAGGGATTGGAGATGGATTTCAAATTATAGCTGTGCCCCCAGAGGGAGAATCTGGGTGGGATGGAACCCCATGGTTGTTAGCTTTAAGGTGTCATCGGTTGATGCCCAGGTGATTCATGGTAATCTCATAGTGCTCTCTACGGGTGTGGAATGTTGTATTTCGATTGTCTATGGACAGCACACTTTTCCTTTATGAAGACCGTTGTGGGAAAGCCTTATCCTTAAAAGTGCAGCTATTCGGGATTTGCCTTGGATAGTAGCATGTGATTTCAATGCCATCAGAGACCCATCTGATTGACTGGGGGGCACGGATAGCTGAATTCCATATTTTGAGGAGTTCAATTAGTGCTTAATCCAAGTTGAGTTAGACGACATGAGGTACGTTGGCTGTCGATTCACCTGGGCTACATCTTCGGGTTACCTGGGGAAGGCACAGAAAATTGATAGGGTCCTTGTCAATTTCAAGTTGAGTCAGGATTTCTCTTAATCGGAGGCTTCCTTCCTTGCACCAGGCATCTCTGATCACTCTCCTATGGTGGTTAAAGTATTAAACCCGATTCCTAAAAGAAAGCCCTTCAAGTTTTTTGACTTTTGGATGGATCATCCGAACTTCAACTCAATTGTCAGATGAATTTGGGAAGAGCCGGGGGAGGGGGTACCCATGTTTAGAATGGTGTGTAAGCTCAAGTCCCTTAAGGTCCACCTCAAGGCCCTCAACAAAGATTCCTTCTCCAACATCTCTATCAGGATGTCAGAAGCGAGGGCTGCGCTGTGGACCACTCAATTTGGCCTTCAGCAAGACCCTAATTCTATTGCCCTTGCAGAGTTGGAAAGATGTCAGCGGTGCTCTTTCTTGGACCTGCGGTCTAAAGAAGAATCATTTTTTAGACAAAAATCCATAATCCGGTGGCTTAAGGAAGGCGATCGCAACACTAGATTCTTCCATCATTATGTCAAGAAGAGGCAGCTGATGAATAGAATCCTCTCTGTCATCGATGAGTCGGGTAATCAAGTTACGGAGCCTCAGCTTGTTCAACAGCACTTTGTTAGGCACTTCCAAGCTCTCCTCTCATTGTGAATAGTGGAGGATAAACCATCAGTTCGGGTGATTCAAGATGCTATCCGGTCCCCCCTTAGTGCAGACCAGGTTAGCTTCCTTGCCCGACTTGTTTCTGATTTAGAGATTCGGGACACCCTCTTTTCCCTGCCTAGAGGCAAAGCTCCTGGACCAGATGGTTACAAGACTAAATTCTATAAGCATAACTGGGAGACTGTTGGTCAGCTGGTCACGACGGCGATGAAGGATTTCTTCGTCTCGGATAGACTCTTAAGGGAGATTAACAACACGATTTTGGTATTAGTACCTAAAAGCCCGAATGCGACCTCTGTGGATGATTACAGGTCAATTGTTTGTTGCAACACCATCTATAAGTGCATCACCAAAATTATGGCCAATCGAATTTTGACAGTTCTTCAGGATGTCATCGAGCCTTTCCAAAGTGCCTTTGTTAAAGGCCGGCAGATTAGAGACAATATCCTTTTGGCATAGGAACTATTTTCTGGGTTTCACCTCCACCCCTATTCTCCTAAGTGCGCAGTCAAAGTGGATTTTAGGAAAGCATATGACACTGTTGACTGGGATTTCCTTGAAAAGGTCCTCATTGCATTTGGCTTTTCGGATCACTTGACTCGGCTCATCATGACTTGTGTGAGAACTTCTAAATTCTCCATTTCCTTGAATGGGGAATTACTTGGCTTCTTTGCTAGCGAGCGTGGGCTCCACTAGGGAGACCCCTTATCCCCATATCTATTTACATTGGTCATGGAGGTTTTATCCGGTATTCTCACCTCTCACTCTTCCATGCTATAGTTCAGGTATTATTGGAGATGCAGATCAACTACACTCTCACACTTATTTTTTGCGGATGATGTCTTTCTTTTTTGTGAAGCCGACTTACCTTTGATAAAGCTCTTTAAGGAAGGCCTCCAAATATTTTCAGAGTGGTCCGGCCATTGCCCGAACACAAACAAAAGTGAGATCTACCTTGCAAGAGGATCTTCTTCTGTGCGGAACCAAATTTTCCTTACCTTTGGATTTAAAAAGGGGAGCTTGCCGGTTCTTTACCTCGGGGTCCCCATCATCACTTCCAAGATTAGCAAGGCGGATTGCTGCATATTAGTCAATTGTATCATAGCGAGAGTACAATCATGGACTCATCGTTTTCAATCCTTTACTAGCAGACTGCAGCTGATCAGATTAGTCATTCATGCCATCCAAGCATACTAGGCTAGTGTCTTTATGCTACCTATATTTGTCTTGGATCAAATTGAATGAATCCTCAGACAATTTCTCTGGAAAGGACCGGAGATGGGAAGAGGAGGGAGGTCTTGCTATACGAAGACTTTGTGACTATAACAAGGCCGCCATGTTAAAACATATTTGGATTCTGTTCTTAGATAATGAATCTTTATGGTGCAAATGGGTTCACTCGACCTTCTTAAAAGGATCAAACTTCTGGGTGGCCAGAAAGCCTACCTTCTGTTCGTAGGCCTAGAAGAAGATCCTCTAGCTCAGGACTGAATTTCGAAGTTCCTTCTATTGGAGGATTGGAGATGGTTGATTAGTGTCTCTTTGGTTTGACAGTTGGCACCCTAGAGGTCTATTGAACTTATATTTTTCAGATGTAGCCATCTACAACTCTGGCCTCTCTAGGAAGCCGATAGTGGCAGACCTCTTCACTGTGGATGGCGATACGGTCAAGAGGATCTTGGATTCTTGGGAGGATCCCCTTCCAATCCTCACCCAGATCCCATATCGTTTTAGCTGGAAGGTTAACACATCCCACCTCTTCATGGTGGCTTCGGCTTGGGAGAGCATTAGAAGGAAGAAAACTCTGGTATTCTAGCATGCGCTTATTTGGAGCAATTCGATCGTTCTAAGGTACCAACTAAACTTTTGGCTTATTGCCAAGCGTAGACTTCCTATCGAAACTCTACTACTTTCTTATGGTAGGATAGATAGTGCATTGTGTCCCTTTTGCAACAAGGTTCTCCACTCCATAAACCACCTATTTTTTGGATGTCGCATCACTACTGGCATTGCCTTCTTTTGGGCTGCAAGATGCAACCTTCCCTGGCGAAATGGATCGTGGGCCGAGAATCTCAATTGGGCCGTCTCCGCACTTGCCAGTAAAGAATTCTATAAGTGCATTGCCCGCTTCTCTTTTGGGGCACTCTGCTATTTTATTTGGAAGTATAGGAACAGTATCCTCTTTAGAGGAGAGACCTTGCCCATTCTAGCGGTGAAGAAGCAGCTCTTCAAAGTCGTCAGAGACAAAGCCATCACTTTTAGGAGTGTGGATGATACGTTTAGAAACAAGAGGCTGCAGCGTAGCTGGGGCATTGATCTGATTATCTTCTTAGCTGGGGACACTTCAAATCCGTTAGGGCCCTAGCCTGTCTAGGGTGCCGAATGCTGATACCCTCATTGTGGCTACTCCTCGAAGTCTTTTCTTTTGTTGTTGGTGGTCTAGGTTGAGATTTGGAGTCTTCCTGGCCTTGTGCGACCCTCTCCGGTCTCTTCTTTTCCTTTTGCCTGTTGTTTAGGCTGTTCTTCGCTTTGACCCGCTCTTGCAGAGTTCTTTTGCATCCGGCTTCCTTCTACTCACTTTGACTTGTTGTCTTGTTGAGTGCAAGTTTTGTGGCACCGGATCTTATGTAAATGTTGGTTCAAAGCTCTATTCATTATTAACTTACCAAAAAAAAAAAGAAATTTGGGTCGTAAAAAAAAAAACAAAAGGCCAAAAAATTGAAAAAAAAAGTTGAAAAAAAAAAAACAAAATCTAATTTGGTAAATTGTTAGATCAAATGTTATTCACGAAATTGAAATCATTTTCTAAATGAGATTTAAACACCAAAAAATATTTTTGATCACATATTGCCAAATGAGGGAGAATTTACCATTTTCTTATAAAATGATTTCTCCAAAAGCATTTTCTTTTATGGTAAGGTTTTTCCCCAAACAAAGGTATCGTAAGTTCATTATCTGTATGATGAAGTCATTTCTTTATTAACTCATTTAGTTGTGTTGATATGAGAATATCTAATATCATAATAATGTTATAGAATGGAAAATGCAAACCTCCACAAGTATTTCAATACAACCCCTAAAATGCAATTATCCATGAGAACACGATGGAAACCTCAATAAATTATGGTAAAATCATTCAAATCGCAATGAGTAACGAATCTATTCAAAGAGCTCCTAATTCATATGAGTGATTTGAGAAGGACAAATTTCTAATTGGTGGTTCGAATGACCTTATCATAGTTTTGAATTTCATTGTGTTAAAAAATCTCTAATTTTTTCCCAATTCCGAAAATTGTATTATTCTTTTTCCTTTTTCGTTTTGTTGGCTAACAACTCATTCACCCTTAGTCATTGGATTAATTGGCAAGCCAGGATTAATAATAAAGTAAAGGGTAATTAATCATTTGGGGTCGACGAATTACTATCATGAAATTATTTTTTTTTTTTTTTTAGGAAGATCAAGTTGGGTGTAGTTAATATAATTAAAAATCATATCCAAATTAATACGCGACTTTATACAGGACCTTTCCAAGCGAAGGCCAGCCGTAATTCTGCACGAAAGAAATGGTCGTTTTTTTTTTCCACATTAAGCTCGCAACCAAAGTACTTCAAGAGAAAAAAAAAATGAAGATTATTATATTTCTTTCCTTTAGAAAGTCAATAAATAAATAAAATAAACAAATAGATAAATGAAAAGTGGGAGAAAATTCGAGAAAAAAAAAATCAGTCAACGTCGACCTTTGCGCCGATCCTTCCCCACTTTTACTGCGATGGCTCTCCGAACTTGCTTGGCGCTCTCGGGGCATCACCTTGTCTTCCAGCTTCGACCCTTTCTATTCCCTCCTTCTCAAATACAATTCCTCATTTTCGATCACCAAACCTCGCGTTCCGACTCAGAATCAGTGTCCTCGCGCGCAATTTTCGGTCTTTTCCCACGAGGACGACACGTTCTTGCCATCGCTTGGGTTGTGGTTTCATTCTTCACTTGGTTTGTGGAGATCGCAATGGCTGAAATCTGCTCCTCTTTCCCAGTTTGTTCCTTGTCACTTGTTCTCCTTTATGTCTTTTCTCATCTTTGTTTGTCAATCCGGTATTATCTTTGAAGTTTTCGGTGATAACTTAGGATAGTTTGTGTGTGCAGTATCTTTTGATACTAAAGAACTTGTTTAAAAGTTATGCAGGTGGTGTCGTTACTCTTAACAGAAAAGATTGTTTATCTGAGCATCATGATCTATCTTGCTTAAAGGAAGGGTACGGTTCTCGGTCTAAAATGGACTCCTCTAGCCAAAACATCTTACATGAATTTTGGAAAAACAAACAGAAAGGATGCTCGAAGTTATGCTGGTGTAATTCTGAACTGCAAAGCTCTTTGCTTAGCTGAAATGTTTGGCAAATTTGAACCTTATGGAGATTCTTTGCTCCTCTGTTTCAAGAGACGATAGCAGAACTGACCCAGGAAGACTAGCAAGAACACTTTATAGAAGGAAGTTGGGAACAACGTCCTCCAAAGTACTAAATGCTTCATTTTCCTTGCTATAGGTTTTACTTATGCTAATTGGAGGGTTTCTTTCGAAGAAGAAGTTCATGCTTTTCTGAGATATTTAACGATCTTATCTCTGTGAACTTTTAATAGACGACTGGTTCCCTTTATTTTTGGGCTGCCCATCTTGCCAGTCCCACTTGGGGTCCAATTGATTCATGGTGTTGCGCTTGACTTGAAGCCATATAGGCCTCATTTGGCGTCGATACTCTGGAGGATTCCATATTCTGTTTGCTTCTTGTTCTGTTTCATGTTGCATTACTTCTTGGAAGTATCTATCAAAGCTTGGTGAGTGAATTGATCCCACGAGTGGTTTCGGAAGGCGTATGCAGGATCACAAACCCTTCAGAGCATCATATTATTGTGCACTGGCACAAACAAAGATGCCGGCTACCTTGCGCCAAAGTGGTTCTGACACATTCATGCTTGAAGTAATTGCCCTTATCGAAATAATCTCAATGTGGTGGCAGGTGTATTAAAAAACTCGAGCATTTTCTATTAGAAACTTAATGTATTAATAGTTTGTGTGGACCATTAAGTGACCTATGAGATTATTTCAATTACTAATCAAAGCTTCATTTCCTTTTTCTTTAGTTAGTTGGCGGAATTGTCATAGTTATAATGCTTCCACTCGTAGCACTGACTACACAGTCAGCGTCTTTTGTGTTTAGCCATTTTGAAATGGCTGAAACAACTGGGATATCAAGCAAAACTTATGCGGTAATTCTAGCTTTTCTTATCAGTCAGTATTCGCTTTGCGGGAATGACGCAGCTGTGCATCAAACTGAAGAAACTAAAGGCGCTGACAAGAACGGTCCCATTGCCATTCTTACCAGTCTAGGGATCATTTCGGTGTTTCAATGGGCCTATATGTTGGCTTTTGCTTTCAGCATGCAGGTAAGGAACTCTTCATATCTATTTATTAAGTGAAAATATTTCTTTATTGGAAGTAATGAAGTACCAAGTTTAATGAGGAAAAAATTTGTAGCTCCGGAAGAGTGAACACACAGTTTTACCTCTCATGGATCTCTAAGTTATTAGTAGACTTTTTGTTGTAAGCCACATCTCACATGGCCACGAAACTCCATTCCACTACCTTTTACCAATATTGAAGTCGGTGACGTAGTATGTCTAAATTTGTACAAAGAGCAGGGGAAGAAGCACATATACTTTTTTTCCCCTTCTTCTGAACATTGTTATTAAATCTATCCTTTGATTTGCTTTTGAAACTGCTTCTGCTGTATTATGCTATATTTTACATGCTGACAATTTCAGAACTTTTGACTATCTATATGATCCGACCAACGATATGACTGGTGTGTTCATTCCTGCTCAAATACTCTATGATGCATTCCATGGGAGGTGTCGCACTGCTCCTGTTGCAATTAGAGGTGATCGGGTCCAGGGTGGATAGGGTCTAGACCTGGACCCTATACCTGACCATGTTATAACCGTTTCCCTTTTCTAGACCCTATACCCGACCTTGTTTGTATTGGACCTTATACCCGACCCACCCTGTTTTTCCAATCCGATTCCTAGTCAACCCTGTTTTCACTGGAACTTGTTTTGCAATCTCCCGATATCCTATATGACTTTGAGTTTCATATTAATAAGCGAAAAAATAATGTAATCTTCCTAATTTGTATTGAAACATTAAGCACTTGTTATAAATAAATACATGAACTTTTTGACTAAACAAAAAATTAAGGATCCACATGGCTAATTATAATAAATAAAATCATAAAACAAAGAATTAGCAACAAACATAGTTCTAATATTAGTCTTATTCCCACAACTATTACATGAAGCTACTCAGTTATGCAAGCATAACTTCTCCTACAAAAGAGAAATTAGGCGAGCTAATTCATGTGATACATAAGAATTTAGCAATGACGAACATCGTCTATCCATCAGACGTGCGAGAGGGAGCCGATGAGGGAGGGAAGCAAGTGAGGAAGAGGAACGACAAAGGAGGAGTAGTGTTGTGCGTGTTTGAGAGAGCAAAAAGGAAAAATGTCGTGTGATTGTGGGAATAAGAATAGAAATCGGGAGAAAAAAAAAGGTTTTGAATCTCTACTTACAAAACCGGTCCGGGAACCGGTTTCCAGGTGGGTAATCACTCGGAACCTGTTCCCGGACCGGTTTAAACCGGTTCCAAGTTTTGGGAACTGTTCCCGACCCTGTTTTCCGGGTGGGCCGGTCCGGGAACCGGGTATACCCGGTCTGGTTACACACCCCTAGTTGCAATCATCTTGCTATTCATTATATGGTTCATTCTTTTTAGGTGGGTTTCCATCACTACCAGTGCAGCAAGCGTAGTCAGTGTCTATTCCTCTTTTCTTTTGTTATGCTTAGTTTCAGGTACTCTATCTATTGATACGTAACCCGTTCACCGCGGCTCTCTTCAGGTATATGCATTGTCTCGGTATGGCAAAAAGTGCATACGAAGCACAAAGTCCCATCTAATGCAGCGTGGCTTTACACAGCCATCTGCGTTCTACTTGGAATTCCAATATTGAAAGTGAATATAGTCTTCACTGCCATAACTTACAAATGCACGACAGGATGAGTCAGAGGATATGCAGTCGCGATATTTGCAAGGATGGTCAGAGAAGAGAAGAATTTCAAACCTGGGCTGTTTTACTTGGGCAAGGCAAGTAGACCAATCCATTTGATAGTGTTTCTATGGATGTGCTACACTTGCTCAGTGTTTTCTCTGCCGACTCTATATCCCATTACTTGGGACACATTCAACTATGAACCAGTTGATTGTTTAGGTATGATAATGCTTTGGTGGGTGTTTGATGCCTGGAGATGGTTTAATGGACCTGCTAGGAACATCGATCACAGAACGGAAAGGTAATGATTTGATGTTTAATATCCAATGTTTCGCTATAGTCAATTGGTTGCCCTTAGAATGATTTGAAAAAAAATTCTACCGTGTTTTGCCTCCGGCAGATGTCATGAGCATTCGAAGTTGATACCTTCTTAGTCCAAGACATGACCACTTCATTAACATTCCAAAAAAGCATGAAAACTTAAATTTGTTTAAAGCGCAGAATTAGATTTCCTATCTTCGCATCACTCAGCAGTCCCTCAGGCATCTTTGGTCCATCGATGAGAAAGTTTGAGAATTGTTGTAACTACATAATATCATCCCAAGTGCATCATATCAAGTTTTATCATCAGCATATTAATTTGTACATAAAATATTGTTGTCTGCCAAGGTTCGACATACTTATAACCCACCTCCATCTCCGGCACCGTAGGAAATCTTGCTCTATTGTAATATTACACTAGAACGACAGATTAATCCCCAGTTGAGTGGTGTACAAGGTCAAAGAAACATATACAAGAGCTAAGTCTTGTGGCCATGGAGGTGTCGATCCTTTAGATCTCAAGGCAATGGCTCCTCCATGGCCATGGAAGCCGAGCTTTTGGATTAGAAAGGGATGGCCACTTCTCGGCCAGGGCAGGAGCTCGATGCCTCGTCAATTGATGTCCTTAAGGGGATAAATCTGTGATTTCGATGCTCTCCAGCCTTCTAACCACAGACTAAAGCTTGAATTCTTAGCCACAACATCAGCAGACACCTCTAATCCTTTAACCTTCTTCATTGCATAAGTTTCGAACTCAATGAGTTTATCCCAAAGAGGAGCCCGGTTTGCTGGTTCGCTATCCCTCTTGATTTTATCCAGCCACTCCTTTGCTTCCTCCACCCTTGCCCAGAAGCAAGGGTCTTGTGTCGAGCCTGCATACCTAGTCCTCCTATTGCCCAGTTTCTTTCTACAAACTCTCTCTGTCCACAATTGATCGAAAAATTCGTACCTCCTTGCTCTTCCATTGCTTATGTAGTGGCCTTTCTTTTGGTGCATCCCCGACCGATAATACTCTGCGATGTCCAATGGCTCCACAAGAAGCATGTAGACCTGCGATGCGGTTACCCATTTTGAACTTTTGTGCAAATCATGTGGGAGCTCGTTCCTATCCATCATGCGTACGACACCATCCCAAAAGGCCCCAAGCATGATCCTGTTCATGTTTATCTTGAACTCTCTCTTTGAGGCCCCCCTATGCTTGAAAGAATCATAATATCCTCTTTGCTCGTTGGAATTATCGCAACAAGCTTTATACCACTGTATCTCCGACTTGTAAGGAGCGATTTTGGATAGCTTAATGCTTAAATTGGCAGCTTTTAGGTTTGGCGAGCACCCAATTCGCCTCGTCATCTTCAAGCAATCTTTTGCGATCGGTGCAATTGATAACTGCAAATTAGGGATCAAAAAATCTTTAAACTCAGGAGAATTGCACCCGGGAATAAAAAGCCTAGATCAATACATTTACAGACCGTGATCACTTGATGATCTAAGGTGTCGTGTTCCTACCTGTCGAGATGCTCCCATAGAGTTCAAAGCCATCGAAAGACTTGCTTCATAGCTTGATTTAGAAAGATCTCCTTCCATGAAGCTTCTCTTCAAAGACTGATGAGTTAGTCTTTCAACATATCGCCCATACTTAAGATGCTCTTCAGTGATACAATTTGGAGAGCCTATCCTTAGCATCAAATGCATCATCTTGTTGACCGATACAGCGTTGTCCAAACAAATTGCACCCTCATCTGAACAAAACAAGTAATTCCCAAATGACCAAAATGACCTCCCTCCCGAGCCTTCCTCAGCATGCGCCAGGTGCTCCATGTTGGCCACAGCCAAGTAAAATAACCAGGCTTTGTCTTCTTCAGTTAATTGGAGGTTAGCGAAATTCATAGAATTCGGTGACATCATATACGTGTACCAAAATCTTATGAGGGCTTGCCACTGGGGAGTCAGAACAAGTGATTGGTCCAGAGATAACCTTGGCATTATATCGTGCGTTGACATGACATTGCAGAAGCTGCCACTCCAACTTTCACGAAGGATGACTCGGGAAAGTGACTCGTTGCCGAGGAAAGGAGAGCCGAAACTGATGCATAGGACTGAGATGGGTGGGAAGATGGATTTGAGGTAGGAGAGGAGCCAAAGAGCAGTGAGGAAGGCGATTGATCCTCCTATGGAGTGGCCCGTGATCACTATTGACTTGGTTTCAGCCAGCAGACTATGAATCTGCATACATATTCAGGATTTCTTAAAATTAGCTAAAGCACTTGTTAACTCCAAACCACAAGCATCGGTTTACAGTCTTCCGAAATTCGGATGCAGAGGTTTACAGAATTCCGAATTACTGGAGCGGGGACATCTCAAGAACGGCGAAAATCGCTAACCTGGCTCTGAAGATCAGGGCGCGGATGATGATGAAGGAAGAGGTGAAGCAGTCCGGCGTGGACCATGACCGGCTCCTCGCCGTCGTAGTGGCATTTCAGCAGCGCAAACGGCCCGTGGCTCGCTGCATCCAGTGGCACCAGCATGCTGCGGTTCGGATCCCAATCGGGAACTGGCAGCTGTTGGATGCCAGAGAATGCCACGTAGCCCACGCCCCCGACTTGCTCCACCACGAACGCACCACACCCCATCGCGTTCGCAGTGCTGCACACCCTCCACGCCTCCTTTGGCAGCGGCGTCGATGCCAGGAAAGTCCCCAACATCTCGCTCGTCTCAAACCTTTCCAAAACAACAGGAAGCACATAAAGAAAAACGAACAAAACAAAGCGAAAATAGGGCAGGAGAACGGAGGAGGCTGTTACGGTGAAGCTTCGGCGTCCATGGTTTCCTCTTTTGCTCGTCGAATGGACACCGAAATGGAGTCTAGACGGTGGAATTATGGTTTGGATATAAGTAAAGGTGGCGGTCTTATATAGGAGGGACTGAGCGTGGGCCAGCAATGCGGGTCCTCTTCGGACAGATCGACGTTTATCTGCCGTGTGGAAGTATCTTCTCCGAATGCAACTGTAATTTTTTGTCTTCTTCCTCAACTTTCTTAATTAAGAAAACCCTCCTCGAAAACCCCAATTTTACCAGCGAAGTCAAAAGTTATTTTTCATCATGTTTCCAAAATACATTTTATTAAACACTACTTGTATTCGATTTCATTTATTTTTAACCCAAGGGCTTTTGCAATTTTTGAGGGACATCTTCTCAGAATCGAAAGGCCGAGAACCCTCCTTTTGAAGCACCATATGCTCAAGAGAGTTGCTTTTGCCTGTACCTTTTTCTGGCCAATCACGTAACTCTAATTAGTGTAGTCAAGTTATAATTGATTTTTCCATTCGCAATTTCTGAGGGACGTTCTCTCAAAACCGAAGGGCCGAAGACCCTTCTTTTGAAACACTATGCTCAAGAGAGTTGCTTTTGCTTGTACCTTTTCCAGCCAATCTTGTAATTGGATTTCTCTTGGTGAGCTCGAGTCGTACCAAGACTTGGATCTTCCTAAAAGTTAGACGTTGATTTCCAGAGATAAGGAAGATAGAGAATGTGAAATAGCTAGTTGTGTTAACTATACAACAACAATTATAATTCAGCCCTCTAATTTCCACAAATAAGGAAGATTTTTATGAATCCATGGATCTTTCTCTATGACATGCGTTATGTCTAAGTATGAAAATATTTTTCTTTTTCCATAAATATTTATACAATTTCTTCTCATTATGTATTCTTGTTGGTAATTTCACTTTGTCATATAATAATTCAAATATTTCGAAATTATATGAGTTGAAAGTAAATTATTTATTAAACATTCAACAAAAAATAGAACACTCTTTAATACCAAACCCATAAGCGAATATAATATACAATTATTGCTTATTAACCATATCCATAAACCATGATGTGATGTTTGATATCATCGTTATCTAAAAGGGTTATGACCCGAGAAGGAATTGATAAACGTCTTTTCTTGGGTCCAAGGAATTCATGCACTTAACACACGTAAATTCCACGAAATTTCTACGACTTAACAACCCGTCTTTTGAAATAAAAAAATTCCCCGGTATTCACCATGGAGGTTTATGACCATGGCTTGCCTTGGGTCAGTCAAGGGATCCCTTGGAAACAAGTGAGGTGATTGCCAAGTGTACCGATTGTGAACGACTGGCTGAGACAGCTGAGACAAGGGGGACCTAGCAATTTATGGACCCGAGGAAGAAAATAGCCAGGCAATAGTTATCCAAAGCTTCCGAATTATAATAAGCACAAAGCACAAAGCAAAAATAGTTATCCTTAAAGATAATACAATATAATATTAAGATATGTCTTGAATTTGAACTCATTGAACGACCGATTCAAAGTTAAAGACAAATCTTACAAATTAGGGAAATTATTTATATATTGAAGATGCGGTCAAGAGTAAAAATGTTATTGACTTGGACTTTTTATAGGATGAAGTTCGTCAATAAAATTTCTCCTATGAGCTATCACGGTTGACCAAGGAAAGATGGAAAAGGACAGCTACACTCGTGTGGATTGAATTCCACTGTGGCTTCTTGACCAAGTTGATTCCATGTTTATACACATATATTTGGGCCAAATTCATTAAAAATTCTAAAACTTATCATGGAAGTGTAACTGAGTTTTAAGACTTGCAAAAAGTGTTTTCAAATCTGAAAACTTATTAAATTAGTTCAATCAAGTCCTTTTGTTTATTTAGCTAATAGAAAATATTAACATGTCTTATTTTATTACTTTCTTAAGACACGGGGCGATGATGTACACCAACCAACATGTCATAAAAAAATTATTATAAAAATAGATAAAGAGCTAATTTACACTCAACTTACTAGTTTGTCTTTTGAGTGTAAGTTTTGGATCCGGAATCCCATCTTTTTGTATAGTTGGTCAAAGTTCAATATATTCTTACCTTACCAAAAAAAAAAAAAGAGAGTTAATTTTTATTGTTTTTTAAATAAGGAAAAGCACAAACTCACCCAGGGCTTGTTTAGGCCATTATGACCACTGCCATAATGTCGCGAAGGGCTAGCGGAGATTGCTTGGGCCTTCTTGAAGCCCATTGACCTCGCTAGCCTCGAGTGAGGGCTTGGCAACCCCTAGCGAGGGGAGAGCATGACCCTGGCCCCAAATTTGAGGGAGGGCTGGTGACGCCTCACCTACGGTGGAATAAATATACATGGGAATTGACACATTAAATTCTAATAGAATAATTGCACATCATTTTGTTCTTCCAATTATTATATTTCATTTTTTTGTCCCTTTCTTCTTCTCATTTCACTTTCATCGTGACAGGCCACCATCAACTAGGGGTGAGCATTGATTCATGGTCAACTTTGGACTAGTCCAATCAGTTGGTCCTAGTTCGGTTCTCAAGTGGACTGGGCGGTCCTTGTTCTTGGAACCCTTGGACCTCGCATTGTGCAGCTTTGTCCTCAATCATTGAACTTAAGGGTTAACCCTGTATATATTATGTATTGCATAATAATATATATTATGTATATATCATATTACACATTATATATAATATATTATATATTTTTGTCTACTTTAAACCATTGTGCCTCTACTATGTTTTTTCTTATGCAATTATGTTGTGTAAATTATAAAGTAGGAACCTAGCCTAGATTCAATCAAAAAAATTAGAAACCCTCTTCACCACTTCATCGCTCACCCTGGCCTCTCCTCTCTTGCCTCACGAGCATACCTCAACTAATGAAATCGCTCGCCTCTCTTGACCCTTCTCTCAAATATAACTCAACAAAAGATTCTATATATTTTATTATCTTAAATTTATATTTGATATGAGTAGGTGTTCATAATTTGGTTGCTTAATGTCGCATCATTGATAGATATGTAATTTGAAAAGGTATATTTGTCGTTTCAAGGAATATAAAAAATGAAGTAAGAAAATAATGGGTTGGTTCCAGATTGACCTTGGAATCAAATTGGACCCATAAGGTCATTTTGGTCCTGGCCTAGGCCCTAGGCTTAACAAAGTTGGTCTCTAGTCTCAAAAATTGAGGACCATGCAGATTGGTCACTAGTTTAAATGCTTGACTGGCCCAACCCAGACCATATTCACCCCTACTATCAACCTAGCCATGAGATTAACTTAACCCTATTAGGTGGCCTCCAATGGGTATGTTGCAGAGGGCACCACCAGCAACCTCTTAGCCACGATAGCTCTTGCAAAAGCGATGCAACTAAGAGAGCCTCTAGTTGTTGTAGTAGAGCTTGAAATTGTTGGAATCACAACAAGGGTGTTTTATGGTTTTTGTTTCCCATGTAAAATCTTTCACTAAACGATGCGTTTTGGTTTTATATAGGAGACTCAGGTTCTATATTGAATTTGGAAAGAGAATGTCAAATGCAAGGATAAATTTTATTCTCGACTTGTTTATACAACCCTGACAATTGATACTCAAATTAATTAAAGACCAATAGTCTCCAAGTACAAATTACACCGAAATTTAATCAACGATGTAACATGAACACAAGTAGCTAGATAGCCTACACTTCGGGCTCAAACTATGCCGAAATTTAATTTACGACATAACTTGTTTTAGGCATATAGCTGGACTTTTTAATCAATAGCAATATCTCTAAATAAGAAAAACAACGCCAAAATTCAATCAATGGGGCTGAGCTTGTGGAACAACACTGGAATTTAATCGACAATGATGAACCATATAAAGACACGTCAAAATTTAATTAACAATGAGAATCTTAACAATTACATCTAAAATGCAATAAAATAAAGATAGTTGTGTTTTCGGGGGCTCTTCATTGAATAGGTTGGGTATTTATAAGGTGAACTGGAAGCCATCATCGGTTACTTCTCCTTGGACGCCACTCTTAGCATTCCTCACATTTTCCTTTTCTTCTTGGCAACTTTATCTATAAGTAACGGTTTCCTAACTCGTCAACGACACTGGCATGACTTGCCCATCAAGTAAATAGCAACTTCGTATTTTTATGCAAATTTCGCGTGGTAGCTATTCTTGCGTGGGCTTTAGTGCTAATTCCCCTTAAATTCCAAGTCTGATGCGTTACACCTAGAGTCTGACACTTGACAATTAATTCCCTTGCCATCGACTCTGGTAAATATGTCTAGAATCCTGTCGATACTTAGCTCAAATACCCTTCACAAACGCTGGAAAAAGATGTTTTCATAAACAAAATAGAGCATATCACCCTTATTATTCCCCCTCGTGGCCAGCATGTGAAAACATGAGTACTTTTGGGTGTCAACAGAGGGCAATTTGGCTGTTCTTGCTCTGAGAATCAACACCTCGTCCTGGGTTGAAATAGTGATGATGGGTCTTGGTGCATTTCCTCGTCCACTATTTTAGTGAGACTCACCGGAAAGAAGTTCAAGTTCTGAGAGTTTCGAGGACTGAAAATGGTCAGAATCAAGAGTTTTGAAGCCAAAATGATTTGATTTTCATGGTGAATCTGTGAGTTTGAGGCTTGTTGGGATTAACGGATCCCCGAAAACCGGATTTGACACTAAATCGAACTCCTAAAACGAATGCGGAAAACAAGCCCGGGAAAAAACAAGTATCACCGATCGTAAAGCACACCACGGATTCGAGCGTACCTTATTAGCCACAAATTAGACACCGACGCCGAGAAGAGGAAGAGAATTTAGCCATGTTCGATCCGATGACGACAATTCGCTTGGTAGGAAGACGGCGTCGCTTCTTTTGCTTACTGTCCTTTTGGAGAGAGAGAGAACGTTGGAAGAGAGGGAGACGTACGTACTGATTATGCAAAAAGGTGCGTTCTCCCTTTCTCTCATCCCTTTTATACCTCCCTCCATCCACGGGCCTTATTCCTGTGGGCCGGGCTTTTAGGCCCAACATGGGCGGACATGCCTTAAGCCCATCACTAATTAAACCATCATCTCCCACTCGCTCATGGTGGGCCGAACATGATTCTCTTTACTTCTCTTCAACATTCATACCGGTGAATAATCCGTGCGACCAGCATACTTTGAGAGCTCGTTGCCATACATCTATTAGGAATATATAGTAGCTCATAATGGGCATCACATTCCGAGTAAATTTAGTATGCAGTACCGTAGATCGATCGATCACATTTATATCTCTCTTAATCTCATTTAAACAATGATATATATATATTTGTATTCACAATTATGATTATCCCAAAGACAGTCATAATTGGTCGACCAGTGAATACAAAAGTACAATGTGATTCTCCAAAATCAGACATTCCTCTTTCCTTCAAACTCTCAATTTCAGTTCAGCTTACTTTTCTAGAAATGTCCCATTGGATCGAATCAACTAATGACCATTGGCAACATTCTAAGATAACAAACACTAAATAGAAATCTTGAGAATAAGTAAAAGTTATGAGGGCACTAAAATTGAGGAATTATATTCCTCAAGAGTCTCACACGTCATAAAAGTTGAGATCAAACTTTTGCCACTCTTATTGGTCGTCTCATGCATACGTAGTATGAAATACGTATTACGGTATTAACTCCTTTCCCATGGAGCGTATGTCTACACCATCAATACCGTACATATGATAGTTCAGATATACCCAATGTCTAACTTGAGTTCACGTATTTACTCATTCACAAAATTCATCAGAACTCACATTTGGCATCATAGACGGATAAAGTAAAATATGTGGGTTATTTTACTTTCGGACATAGTAAATATCATGTCCTCATCTTAATACTTAGTTAAGGCGACATATAGATTTTAAGCTTGAGCTCTCAATTATCACCTAGACAATAAGCTTAAAAACAGTCTCATCTCTATTTATCACACAGTAAATAGAGGCGATTACCCGTGTGAGTGGGCTAATCTTATATTTGTCCGACATACTTTCTCAACTTAATATAATGCACTGAGCATTAAGATGCATAAAGATCAAACAAAGATTCATAGGCATTAATAATGAAACAACACTAGTTCATACATGTGAACAACTCAGGGAAATTACAATCCAATAAATCAGACTCTACGCAATCCTAGAGATTTTACATGACCACAAAACACATTTCTAGGTATTGGCTTTGTCTTAGGATCTGCTACCATTCTATGCGTAGATATGTATTGTAAGTTCACATTCTCTCGTGCAATCATATCTTTGACAAAAATATACTTGGTATCTATATGTTTGGTCTTGCCATGATATTTTGAATCTTTGGTGTACGCTATAGCTGTTTGGCTATCACAATTAACTAATAATGGATTTGCAGCTTTTTCAATAACACCTAAATGATCCAAAAATCTCTTAAGCCAAACTCCTTATATTACTGCTGATAATGCCACGAACTCAGCTTCCATCGTGGACAAGGCTATTCACATTTGTTTCTTACTGCTCCAACATATGGTGCCATTATTCAATAAGAAAACAAACCTAGAGGTAGATTTCCTTTCGTCTAAATCTCCTCCCCAATCAGTATCAGAATAGCCTTCGAGTCGCAGATCCTTTCCTTGATAACTCAGCGTATAATCAGCAGTTTCCTTTAGATACCTCAGTATTCTCTTAATGGCTTTCCAATGTGCTTGACCTGGATTGGATTGGTATCTACTCACCATTCCAACTGCAAAACATATGTCAGGTCTTGTACACCTTATAGCGTACATCAAGCTCCCAACAACACTAGCATAAGGAACATGTTTCATTTGTTCCTTTTCTTGTGAAGTCCTTGGATACAGTTTATGGCTCAATCCTTCACCTTTTGCAATAGGAGTGTCTATGGGTTTACAATCTAGCATACGAAATCGTTCAAGAATCTTATTTATATATGTTTCTTGCGAAAGAGATAACGATCTCTTCGAACGATCTCTTGAAATCTTAACTCCAAGAATGTATGCAGCCTCACCCATATCCTTCATCTCAAAGTTGGAAGACAACCAACTCTTGACAATATTAACAAACTCCATATTGCTTCCGGCAATTAGTATATCATCAACATATAATGATATTATCACAAATGGATCTTTGGATCTTTTGATATATACACAATGATCCTCATCTATCATTGTAAAATCATATGCCATTATGGCATTATGAAAACGTATATACCATTGCCTTGACGACTGCTTAAGGCCGTATATCGATCTCAAAAGTCGACATACTTTTTCTTCTTGGCCTTTCATTATGAAACCAGCAGGTTGTTCCATATATATTTATTCCTCTAATTCTCCATTGAGGAAAACAGTCTTTACATCCATTTGATGTAACTCAAGATCCATACTAGCCACTATTGCCAGAATAATGTGAATCGAGGTAAATCTCACTACAAGAGAAAATGTTTCTTCATAATCAATTCCTTCCTGTTGATTATACCCCTTCGCCACAAGGCAAGCCTTATGCCTTTCTATCGAACCATCAACTTTTCGCTTTATTTTGAAAACCCACTTGTTCCCAATAGCTTTGTGTCCCTTTGGAAGATCAATCAGTTCCCAAACTTGGTTTGACTTCATTGACTCAATCTCCTCTTCTATTGCATGAATCCATTTTTTCTTACTAGGGCGATTTAGAGCCTCATTAATATTTCTTGGCTCATCCTCATCTTGCGGAGCAATCATAAAAGTTTCCCTTTCAATGTCAAAACGTCGATGGGGAATACTTTGGCGATTTGTTCGCCGTATGGGAGATTGTACAATTTGCACATCATTCTCCATTATGCTCCCACTAGGATTAGATAATGATGATGTCGTCTCATCACGTGGTTGTAATTGCGAATGAGTTGAATTCAATTCATCATTTCTCATATTACTCCCACTTGGACGAACTCCACTAATATCGTTATCTTGATCCAAGGTTTCAAATAGGGAGTAATCTTCCCCTATTTCGCCCTTCTTAGGAAATTCATCCTCTAAGAATGTGACATCCCGTGATTCAAATTCAGTTATACTCCCACTTTCCTGCTCACCTATGAACACATACCCTTTTGAGTGTTCCAAGTATCTTATGAAAATACTCTTCTTTCCTCTGGGACCCAATTTTCCAAATTTGTGAGAGGACTCATGTGTATAGGTAGCACAACCCCATGGCTTAAGAAAACTTAAGTTCGGTTTTCTACCTGTCCATAACTCATATGGAGTGGAAGTAACTAATTTGGAAGGCACAATGTTAAGTATATAGGCAGCAGTTAACAACGCATCACTCCAAAAGGTAATAGGTAAGTTAGCATGCGCCATCATGGATCTAACCATTTCCAGTAGGGTTCTGTTTCTTCTCTCCGCAACACCATTTTGTTGAGGAGTATATGGAATAGACAATTGTCTTTCTATTCCTTTTTCATCACATAATTTTCTAAACTTATCAGATAAATATTCTCGACCTCGATCGGATCTTAATGCTTTTATTTTCTTGTCTAATTGATTCTCAACTAGGTTCATAAACCTTTTGAAACAACTTATTGCTTCATATTTATGAGAAATCAAATAGACATATCCGAATCGAGTATAATCATCTATAAAAGTGATGAAATAAACAGCTCCATGCCTTCCCCTCACATTCATTGGACCACAGACATCGGAATGGATTAAATGCAGAGGAAATTCAGCTCTTTTACCTTTTCCAAATGGTTTCCTTGTCGTTTTCCCTTCTAGGTAATGCTTACATATGGGCAAATCGACTTTTTCAATGTTGCCCAACAAGCCCTCTTTGGCTAGTCTATTCATACGCTGTTGGCCAATGTGACCAAGTCTAGCATGCCATACATTCACATCATTATCATATGCATTAGGATACGTGAGAAGGGAATAACAAACATTTGCATTAACATAATCAATATCTAATACAATGAAACCATCCAGAATATAACCACAACCATAGTATTTTGTATTCAAATACAAATCTACACCTCTATTATGGAAGTTCACATTAAAACCAAACTTAACCAACACTAAAACAGACACTAAATTTCGATGAATCTCCGGAGCATACAACACATCATGTAGGAATAAAGTGCGCCCACCACGCACATTCAGTTGGCAGGTGCCAATTCCTTTTACTTCAGCTCTGGAGTTGTTTCCCACATAGATCACTTAGTTCCAGTCGGAACTCGTCGAAATTCCACGAAGGATTCTCTATCCTTCGCTACATGGTCCGTCGCTCCTGAATCTACAGTCCACAAAGGATTAGACTCAGTCAAGAATACAAAACTTGACACATATGCAAAGTTCTCAATAGTACAAAGGGTGTGTACCTTCCTTGGCTCGCGACAATTGCGGGCATAGTGACCCCTCTGGTCACAGTTGTAACATTTCACCCTTGAGATATTCTTCACATGAGAACGTTTTCCTCTCTTCACATGAGGACGTTTTCCTCTCTTCACACGAGGACGTTTTCCTCTCTTTTGTTGGTTAATTCTTGGTTTCTTGCAATAAGGACTTGATCCCTTGCTTTCCCACATATTGAACGAATCAATGCGCTTGCGCTTAGAGCTTGATAATCCTATTGAGCTGAAAGCAACACAGCAAATATCTGTATCCCGCTCAAATGCCTTGTGGAAATCATCTGCTAGCTCAAGGTGACGCATAGCATTCTCAAGATCTTCCATAACATGGTCAAGAGCTTTTAGTGCTTCTTTGTTCAAATCAGCAATTGTGTTCTTAGTTGCTGAATCCATTTATCTGAACATATCAGACATATATGCACGAAATATTAATGCCTATCACTTATGCATTTATTTTGCACAAACACATCATATTAATTAATAATTTTAAGTAAGGTTTCAGAATCAAAAGGTCACTACGTTTCCAATCATCCTCCAAAAATCCTAACTTAAAATTATCATTAATATGATTGTCATAAACAAAATCAATTCTATGAAGCTACAAAAAACTTCTATAACTACCCACAGCTAACTACCCACAGCAACCATCAATAACAGAAAGCAACAGATAATTGACAAACAATATAATAATGATGCTTTCACATAATACAACTAACATATAGGTTGCTACATCAACAACAATCAGATATTTAACATTACATAAGATGTCCACAAAGCACACTTAACAAAAAAAAAGCCATAACATCTAAAACCAAGGCATCAAACAACGGATAGGAAAAGTTTCTATTTGGATCAATTTCTTTTTCTTTTCCTCTGTAAAATTTTCGGGCATTCTTGACAGCCACGGAAAAACAGACGAATATCCCTTAGGATTTCTTCTACGCACATTCATTCCTCGCTTAATCGAAGTCATTCCCTGGGTCGCAGTCTTTGTGGCTCCAACCTGATGATACTCATTTACAAATTCCATTACTAGCTCCTTATAACTAGTAAATCCTTTGACCCCCCATAGGCGATTCAACACTCATTGCCATTCTAATGGAAGAGTGTTCATAAAGAATCACATCATATGAGTATCTGGCATGGGATAACCGTTCCAAATGACTTCTTGAATTTTGTTGTTGACCTCTACAACATGATCAATTATGTCGTCACTCTCCCATCGATAACCATTCAGCTCAGCTATCAACTTAGAAAGCCTTTCCTTTTGTTTATCGGTAATTACGCGAATAGGCGTACGTAACTGAAGGGGAGGCATTGTTCCTGCAACAAATGCAGAACAAATAATGGATTACATATAATCCACATAGACTTAATTGAAAAAGAAACACATTCTTTTCCTTTTTTTTTGTTGGTCAACGGTCAACGGTCGTCGGTCAACGGTCAACAGTCAGGTCGTCGGACTGGTGGGACCGGACGGGCCGGTCGGACCGATCGGCCCGGTCGGACGAACCGACCGCACGTGCCACGCGCGTGCGCGGGCTGACGTCACGCAGATGTCACCCGGCAACCGTCCGGTCGGTCGGGTCGGGGGTTCGATGTAACGGCGCCGATGGCGTCAACATCGTCGCCGTCGACCCGTGCCGGAAAGCCGGCCCGGCGCCGCGCCGGCGACCGGCCGCGTGCGGCATCTCCCGGCGGCGTGCGACACATCGCCAGACTCGTCTCAACGACCCTTTTCTCCCTATGCCATCAGAATTCGATTTCGACTTACGAAAACTCGGAAAAAAGGGCGAACAACGCTCGGGTGTCGGGATTTCTCGACCCGATCCGTACGGCCGAATCACTTTCGCGAAAAATCAATCAGGTCGGGAAAAACGTGAACTAGGGCTCTGATACCAATGTTGGGATTAACGGATCCCCGAAAACCGGATTCGACACTAAATCGAACCCCTAAAACGAATGCGGAAGACAAGCCCGGGAAAAAACACGTATCACCGATCGTAAAGCACACCACGGATTCGAGCGTACCTTGTTAGCCACAAATTAGACACCGACGCCGAGAAGAGGAAGAGAATTTAGCCATGTTCGATCCGATGACGACAATTCGCTTGGTAGGAAGACGGCGTCGCTTCTTTTGCTTACTGTCCTTTTGGAGAGATAGAACGTTGGAAGAGAGAGAGACGTACGTACTGATTATGCAAAAAGGTGCGTTCTCCCTTTCTCTCATCTCTTTTATACCTCCCTCCATCCACGGGCCTTATTCCTGTGGGCCGGGCTTTTAGGCCCAACATGGGTGGACGGGCCTTAAGCCCATCGCTAATAAAACCATCAAGGCCAAAGAGCATGTGCGAAACTGAATCTTGGTTCTGTTTGGTCCAGGGTAAGAGAAGAGATTACCTCAAACGTGAGGCGCCTCAATCGCGGGTGGCAACCTCCATTAATGGAGGTCGACCATTGGGGAGAGAGAGAGCTTGGGCTCATTTTGTCGTCGCCCGGGCACAAAATGGATCTACAAAGGTAATGGCCAGCGAAGGTGCCTTCTTGAAGCTTGAAAAACTGGAACTGGAAATGGAGGTCTTGGCAAAGACTGCCAGCAATGATTCCGACGACTGCCTACAGTCACGGAGGGTTTGTCAGAGCTCGTGGTGTGGCGTAGGAGGTCTGGGTGGCCATGGATGAGTGCCGGTGAACTGTGGCCCAGCGAGTCCGTGCGAAGAAGCTGATGAACAGTGTCGCTCAATGGTGGGGGTAAAAGGAGGAAGAAGAACAAAAAAAGAGAAATGTCAGATTAGCTGATATGTAGAAAAACGACACAGATCTCTGCTGGCGTATATGTCTCGCTTACACGCATGTTTCATCTCTGCTGGCGCAGGTGCCTCTGTCGCGCTTCTCTGTAAGCTTCGCGAACTCTACTTCGCGCTTCGCTATGGTTCTGTTACTGTTTGTGTCAGCAGTACGGCGAAATGTGCGGTAATGTGGCTCGCGTTTCATATTGTAAGTCTTTGATCCTTTAGAGTCGTTGACCTGCTGGATGTGCAATTGAGGAAGTTTGCTGTGAGCCACGCTGCGTTGCTTGCTGACATTGCGCTCTATTGTTGCAACTGACGAGCTAAAAGCCGGTTATTTAATCGGTTTTCTGCATAATGAGGGGCGTTATAGTTTGAGAGTGTCGCGTAAGATTTTTTAGGTCTTCTCACACTGGGTGTTCAGGTCTCTTTCCTTTTGGGGCTTCGGTGCTCTGGTTCTGTCTTAGGGCATTTCTGTGCATTTTAAGGGAATATTATTGCGTCCCTGTTTTTTGTTATGCTTGAAATAAGGGTGTAAATGAGTTAAACTATCTTCTCGTCTCAACTTGTAAATTACTTGAGGATGGATAGAGTTGGAGTTGGCGTAGGTTGCCCCAAATCCACCTTCGGCTCCTCTAAAGGTTGTGGCTTCATTCTCGACTCAACTATGAGCTTCTCAATCCATAGCTGTATTCTGGAGATGCTCTTGGTCTTTGTCAACCCAAATATCATTGGTAACACCAATGGCCATTTTGGGTTAGTGATAATGATTGACTTGTTTCTCATGTCGATCATGGCATTCGCACTATAAAAGAATTCCAAATCAAGATAAGATCATATTCATCGAGGGGATTACCTCAATATTGAATTTTCCCTTCTAGTCACCAATGTGTAGTTCTATGTTTCCAGCAATGCCAATAGCTGGTACATCCTCCGAGTTGATCTCTTTAAATCGATGTCCGGTTGGCTCCACTTAAAATCCCAAACTCTTCGTAGCTTTGCTCAACAAGAACATGTTAGACCGCCCTCATCCAAACAAGGCATAAAGTTTTGTGTTCCTAACCTTGACATCTACGAATGACAAATTAGTACTTGGAGGTTTCTTGGGTGGAGCTTGAGTCTTTACGAAGTTGAGAATCTCTATGGTTCCAAACCACACTTCTCTCTTCTCCTATTTTGGTTTCTCCTCTTTCATAGTGAGCAGTGTCGTGAGTTTGTTCTTCTTTGGGCAATCTCGCGTCCATGGGGACCATCGAGAAAGAAGTAAGGCAATGGTGGTGGCTTCTTCTCCCTTTCTTTGTGAGAGTCACCTTTTGGGTCAATTCCATCTTTGGTGGGTCATTTGAAAGGAACTTCTACCCATGATTTTTGTCATTGATCTTTTCGACCATGGGTAAATTTGCCTTACTTATCTTCATTATGGTGGTGATCCATTCTCCACTCATTTCCGTTGGACTTGGAAGATTTGGGTTTTTAGAATCTAGCAAGAGACTTGGCTAAGATGAGTGCTTTCGAGATACATCGAACATCTTGTTGTTTCAGATCGAGTTGGTCCCAAAGCTTCAAACCATCAATGAATGCTCCAAGAGCTCTATCCTCTCCTAGGTTGGAATTTGGAGCTTGAGCTCAGTGGACTCCTTCATGTTTTCCCAAACCATGCTTTTTTTGTTCAAGGCAATGAAGTTTGCTATGGAGCTTTGATGGGCAAACTTAGGAAAGAAGCAATCTCAAAAATTCTTCGACAAAATCATTCCACGTGTTGATGGGATTGGCACTATCCTTGGTCTCATCATCATTTATTTTGCCATCAACGCATGACATTATCAATTAGGAATATAGAGACGTCTTTTACCTTGGCCATTTCATCTTGAATGCCAACGGAGTCAAAGTATTGTTCCATGTTACAAATGAAGCTGTCCACCTCTTTAGTGGATTGGTTGCCTTTAAACTACTTGAGCTTCGACATATCCACCTTGTGTGCCACTTGAATAGGTATGGCAACGTTTGCTATACTAGTCTTGCATAACACTAGTTCATCTTGAGAGTCTTGATTGTGGCTCAAGGGATTTGTCTTTAAAATGTAAGGGGCCGTGGATTGATTCACGATAGTTGTGAATTTGGGGCGAAGCATTTTTCAACCTAGTTGGTTGAGCGGACATGACAACCTTGCCTCATCGAGTCCGTCCATGAACTTCACCATGGCAACCTTCACTCCAGCGAACCTCTCCTTGAGAGCGGACATGACATTAGTTGAGAAGGCCATCCTCTCGGCTCTACCGCGGGTGTCTTTCTCTTGAACAATCTTCTCTGGGGAAGCTTTACAACAATAGCAACAATGGCAGTCCCTTGGTTCGACATGCTCTTGATCACTTGATATGCTCCTTGATTACTTTGAAAAAGCTTTATTCTACTTGTGATCTTATACAACTTGTCACAGGCCGACACTTGAGATCAAGACCATGCGGCAAGATAGGCTTCTTTTGGTTAGTTGGGTCACCTAAGCCAAACCTTATTCCCAAAGATTGACCACTCACTTACTCACTTCTATTGCTCAAATGTTTGATAATACAAATAAGGGGAGAATGCCCCTATCTATACATGAAGTATTGCAATTATTATTGTCCCAACTACTATTTATCTTATTAGACACAAGACTATATACCCCACTAGGGAACGAGGAAGTGATCTCAAGTAACATATTAGTTTTGAAGTGCTTATCATGCAAAGCTCAAAGCGCATGGGCCATTTGAAACCTCATCGAGGAGTGTAATAGTTAGCTGACCAAGTTGAAAGGAGCTATAGTAATCCATTGTCCATGAGAAATAAACCGAGATGTGAACTGGATTGTGAAAGCCCATCGAAAAGGACCATTCCTCTTAGTTATGCCTACCCAACAATCCCTTTGGGATATGTTTAGGGACTTATAGCGTATGTTCTACGAACTTTGTTGCTTGAATGAATAAAAGTTTTTTTGACCAAAAAAATAACCTGCTCGATTTATGCTTCAATGAATTAAGTCTGTTAGAGTACGTTGATATTAAACCGTGCATTCATCTATTAAATTAGATTTTTAAAATAGTTAGCAATGGTCCCATTAAGTTTCACAAAATTCATGATTTTTCCTTAGCATTTTATGCTAAACATTGTCGGTTTTATATTCCATAAGCGAGATGATTGTCTAAAATTTCTTAAATCTATTGTTTGGAGGCCAATATAGTTATAAAACAATTTAATTGAGCATATTTAATTCTTTAAATTTTGACAATTTGCCAATATAATCATTTCGACTAGTTTTAGTTTAATAATGTTGACATAGACACCGGCTGTTATGCGTAGCACGGTTAAAGCTGAAGATTCACTTTTTCTTTTTTTTAAAACTTTTTTTTCTTTTTCTTTTTTTTTTCCTTTTCTTTTTATTTTTAAGGGCCAACGAGGCCATCAACCATTGGTCGAGGCCTAGGGACCCACATTAGCCACAAACTGAGGATTGTGACCCTTGCCCAATGCCTACAAGGGTCACGGAGAGTGCTTTGTGGCCCTTTGTGTATGGCCGGTGAGGGTCACCAATGGCCCTGCAACTTCTGTTGGTCATATCAAGAAGGAACAGTTAAAAAAATAAAAATAAAAAAATTTTAAAAATTCAGAATTTTTTTTAAAAATTATAAAAATTGTCAACATCAATGCCATTTGTGCCATATAATACAGTCAAAGTTCACACCATTAATTTCTAATCAAAATTAGTAAGAAGACTAGATTGGTAAAATGTCAAGATATTTAAGATTTATTGGCAAAAGAACCCTTCAAGTGCCAAAAGTTGACACAAAATGACACTTAAGTGCCAAAATTTACGAAAGTGACACTTAAGTGCCACTTTTTATGAAAAATAGGACACTTGAGTGTCACATCCGGCGAACCTCACCGGAAATCTTATGTGGCATTTTTTTATTAATTTTTTTGCTTACGTGGCTCACCAGAAGGCTGACTCAGCAAACCACACACAAAAACGACGTCGTTTTGGTATAATTCGAATTTTAACATAATAATTAATTAAATTTAAATTTAAAAAATTAATTAATTAATTAATTTGAAAAAAAAGGGGGGAGGGGGAGGAGGAGGGAGGCAGCCGGCGGATGGCTCAGCCCTTGTCGCCACCGCCAGCCCCCGGCTGACACTCCCCCACCTTCCTGGCGATGGAGGGGAGGCAGCGGTAGCGAGGGCTGAGCCCTCATCCGCCGGCTACCTCCCTCCTCCTCCCCCCATTTTTCAAATTAATTAATTTTTAAATTTTAATTTAATTAATTATTATATTAAAATTCGAATTATACTAAAACGACGTCGTTTTGACACTGTTTAGCCACATTAGCATAGAAAACGATGTCGTTTTGTGCGCAGCTCATCGGAAAATTGCCATGTCAGTATTTTTATCGTATTTTCTCTCCAATGGCACTTAAGTGATCCATTTTGCTCCGATTTTGGCACTTAAGTGTCATTTTCGTAACTTTTGGCACTTAAGTGTCCATTTGTACCAACTTTTGGCACTTCAGAGTCTGGGTGTCAAGATTTATTTGGTCATTTTGAAAGGTTTACGGCTAAATTTGTTGTTGTACGATGACTTGGGACTTTTTAAACAATTATCCCTGATAAAATTAGTAGTCACCGATGGAGATAACATATTTTAAATTTAAAGAAAAAAACCCTCACAAATAAAAAAAAGTTACATCCCTACAATATATTGAAAGTTTCTCTTTAAAATGAAAACTAAACCACAACTAATATTACTGACTTCTAATAGTTTCAAAATTACATTGACGTCAAAAAGTTACTAAGGACACGACAAAGTTACCAACTTAAGATGGGAGAAACTTACTTTGTGATAAAGAAAATTGATCAAACTCTTTATATGCCCTAAAGAAACTATCAAAATATCTGCAGATGGGTAACTTTGTTGCAAGGAAGAAACATTTGTAGAACTATGAGGAAATCACGGCTTTACAGCAAAATGGGGCCCTGTATTCGAATTCGTATTTGCGGCTGGGGATCTACTGTAGAGTAGAATTGGCCTAGTCTTGAATACATCTCTGCTTATGCATGCGTAATGCCAAGCCCAGTGAGCTCATGCTGTTGCTGGCTAGCCAGTAGAATTGGCCTCTTCCTTGTGCTTCCATCTCCTCTCCTTCATAAAAAGTGTTTCTCCAATTCTAAAGAAAACAACAGAAGTTCTTTGATATAATAGATAAAGAGATTGGGTATTTCTTTTCAGACTAATGAAATGAAAAAAATGAGATATAAGTGAGCTTCAAAATAGGGGGGACGAAAAATATATAAGTTGCTATAAAAGCAATGATAAAGAAGATACTAGTGTTTATTTTCTAAAAAAATAAGTTTATTTTCATTAGAAACCATAAAAAGAAAAATAGCCAAGTCAAAGGGAGCTGTGCAACTATGGAAACCATTGACGCAATAAGTGGATTTAGTCATCTATGAGATAGAAGTATCTCTACCCTAATCTATCTATTTTTTGTTTTTATTTTTGAGAATAGAATCACAATAGTTCGACTATAGTAAGGAGAGTCATCAAAACTCTCGTTCTTGATTTAGATATTGAGAGAATTTTCATCTAAACTTCTCAACGATGGTAACATAGTTATTAACCATCGTCCGAATGGGTATTACATATAGGGGGCGGCCGTCATACATATCTTCCATCTACTTTGTAAGCATGTCAAAAGGGCCTTACCTGCAATTTGACGACGGCGGATGCACCTACCCAGCATGCTATCTTGCACGTAAGCCTAACTTAATTTTGCGGTTCCCTTTCTTCATGATATGAGCAAATTTCAAATGGTTTGGGATTCAAGCATCGACGGTGAGGCATCCCATCAATGGTGTACATTGAAATTATTGTGCTTTTGGGATTTTCAAAGACGATAAATAAATCCAGTTGGCCGGAGTTGGTGGGCGTAAATGGGGCTAATGCAAAGGAAATAATCGAGAATGAGAATCAGCAAGTGAACGGCGTGATACTATCGAAGGGAACCTCTCACTCTCTCGATATTTACTGTAACCGTGGATACATTTGGGTCAACGACAAAGGGCAATGCCGCTGAAGTGCCCACGATCGGATGACGGCAAGAAAATGCTGTACTGAATCCCTCCCCACAAATCCCGAGTGTTCTAAAGTAGCTCATCAAGCTGTTTGTATAGACTAAAATAAATAAATAACGATTTCATGTGAATTAAATATGTCGGGTTTAACTTTTTTCATATAACTTTTTCCTTTTCATTCCTCGGTCGCTTTGGAGCAGAGTTAATTCTATTATATCCTAATGTAGAAAAAATCAATTACCTAAGAGGTGTTATTAACCCTCGATTTGAAGATTATAAGCATCCGCTTTTTGACCATCTCTCAAATAGAGGGTGGGTGAAACTAACCTGTGTAAAATTTTCTTTTGCTAACGACATATGTCATAATATTCATCTAGAGAGTACTTTATATTTTTAGTGGGAATATTTGCACCTTTTAGGCCGCATTTAATAGTAATGACAAAACTCAAAAGAGAATAAATTTAATCATATATATTGTGTTTGGTGATACTTGACATAGGATAAAATCAAATATAAATAGGATATAATCTAGATAAAATTTCATCATAAGGGGATATCAGTACGCAAAACCCGCCATAAAGAATGGGAGAGTTGGAATTCTTAAGATCGATCTAAAAGAATGCTTTTAATTACAATTTCTGTCTCAAGAAAGAAAACAAATTAATTAAAATAAATAAATAAATAATGACCAGAAAACTCGCGAAAAGAAAAAAAAAAGTCGGTGAGAGATTATCCACTTTACAGAGCACGCGAGTGGATGCGTGCTTCTCTTTCCATCATCCCCCGACTGATTCAGCGATGATGTCACTGTCCGCGCCATCTCTCCTCCGCTCCGCCGGCCATGGCTCTCCGAACTTGCTTGGCCCTCTCCGACCACCGCCCTCTCACGTCCAATTCCTCATTCTCGATCGCCGCACCTCGCGTTCCAACTCAGATTCACGGCCTTCGCGCCCGAGTTTCGGCCTTTCCCCACGAGGGCGACCGGTTCGTGATGCCAGCAGCTCGTCCGAGCAAGAGGGAGGCGAGCCTGGCGATTTTCTCAGTCCTGCTAAATGGGTGTGGCCCGAGCGCGTCGATGGCGACGTTGCGACAAGAAGTGGAGCTGGAGAGGTACACAGACTCCGAGGACGGCTTCACCCTCCTTTAACCTTCTTCTTGGGTGAAGGTACACTTTTTATGTAAAAATGTACTATGTACTGAGGATGCCGGACGTGCAAGATTGCTGTGACGGTCCGAGTATTGTTTTGAGTACTTGGGGTTAATTTTTTATTTTTATTTTTTTGAAGGTGGACAAAGCTGGGGCGACGGTGCTGTTTGAGGAGCCAGCCAAGGGGAGCAAAAATGTGGGAGTGGTGGTGAGTCCACTTCGGCATGCGAGCCTAGGGGAATTTGGGAGTCCTTAGTTTGTTGCGGACAAGCTCATACAAGCCGAACAGCGCAAAGTAGGTGATTCTTCAATTGCTTGCTTGGTTCTGAATGTGGAATGCCTTGACAGTACGTTGTCCGAAGCCTCTTATGTTTTGGGGCGAATGATTATTTGGTAGATGATTTGGTTCTTGGTAGAATTACTGAGAAGAATTGTGCCCGAGTCCGCAGTTTGCATTCATGGATTTCTCGGTATTCTCCCTTCATTCCCAGATTCACAGCCATAGGATCCATCAGCTGAAGGTCCAAAATCCTATTCTTCTTGCACAGCAGAAAATCCGGGAGGTATGGGGGCGAAAGCAGCGAGAGCAGAGAGGTCTGGGGGACAATAAATCAAGATCCTAAACCCACAGGCACTCAGCATGTGACATTGGGGAAAGTGAGAGCTTTTACCTCTGCTTAAGCATGTCTGCATAATGGGGTATGTTCCAAATTCAAATTAAACTGAATGTGAGCACCGGATACGTTAATTGACAGAAGGACGTGCACTAAGAACACCTGTTAAAGAGAGACTTACCAACTTCATGAAGCCAAATCAAGGTGGAGACTTTTACGAGATAAATTACAGGAAAAATGACAATTAGAACGAGGAGATTTCACACGCACTCGGCGCTCTTGCCCTCGGGCGGAGATGAAACGAAGGAGAGTGAAGGGGTTTTGAGTTTTTCACTCCTCAGAGGAGAAGGAAACAGAGCAAAGGCCGAGAAGCTCTCAACAACACAACGATAATTTTATTTATTTATTATTTAAGTTGTATTCGGAAATGGAAAATCCAAACCTGGACAAGAACTTCGGTACCCTCATTCGCCGTTGGTTCTTGGCTTTAGCGGTGATAGGGGGTTAATAATAAGCAAATAAATTATTCTTTGAAATCTATAGTATCGTCAAGGAATATTTTTTTGTTTTAATACTTTATAGTGAGAAAAGAAGATTTGATCTATTGGCTGGGGAGTTTTTTTTGACAACTTGTTATAACCCAAGTTAATTCGCAATATTATATGAGATCTTTAAAATTAAGGCCAATTGTCATTCTGGATAAACTCCCAACCGTAGTATCATAAGAGCAAAGGATGAGGGTGATTATATTTCTGTCCTCTAGAAAGTGATGATGATGATAATTTGGTTTTTGGTCAAACTGAGAAGATTTGTGTAGATATCATGCTTGAAGCTGTCTCATTAAGAGAAAACGTAGAAGGGAAGTATCTTTTTGCAGTAAATTTTTTAAGTTTTCTCAATGAATATTTGTCGTATACATGGTGACGGTATGTATTTCTTACTCAGAAAGGCTGAGAATATTAGGTTCATATCTAAATTTGAGAGAGATTTTTGAGCTGTAGAGATGATGGCAAGTGAGGGCACTTCAAGATTCCTTTTTAGCATCTTGTCTTATCTCACTAGTTAACTTGTGTTTGTGGTGACAAAGCTCACCTCATAAATGATTTTAGTGACGTGTTCCAGGAAGCAAATGGTATCACTCTCCATGTTCTCAGGCGAAGTAAAACGGAAGCTGCTTTTTGTAAATAGCATTTGTAGATGGTTGACACCTAAATTTTGACGACCCGATCATTCATTTATTGCATATAAAATTATGGATTAATTTTTAACTCTTAAACAAAAATATTAAAATTAAATTGCATAACATATGATTTTAGGAGCATTTACTTTTTATTATTGCATTAGACTAGTTATGGATGGATTTGAATTGATGTTTTGAGCTTTAAGTTGACAAGTTGGAATAAAGCCATGGAGAAAGGGAATTGGCCAAAGCCCGTTGTTCTTGATAACCGAAAAAATGACTTATGATGAATGGTGATTTGATATTTTCAAAAAAGTTTCGTATTATCTTTCCAATATCAGTAAATATTTCATATATGCAATATATACACTAAGGAATATATTTTGCACAAAAGGGAAGATTTTGGATGAAATATTGAAAGTAAGAGTGAAAATAAAGAAGACACAAGTGTGCGGACATGGAAAATTTAAGTCGGCAACAATCTTTGCAGAATATGTACTTTCATGGTTGTTTCAGGAAGTGAATGTGAGGAAGACGGGACACGGTCAATTCTGAGGATAGTGGGAGGAATTCGGTCAATGAAAAAATAGTAAGAAAGAAGGAAATTGTATCTCTTGCCGTGGATATGGGTTTGGAAAGAAAGGAAAAGAGATATTGCTTCTTTCCTTGGAGGGCACCCCGTCGCCTGGTGTATAAAAGGCGGTCCTTTCTTTTGTCTAAAGAGGGGCGCCACAATTCTAAGGGAGAGCCCATTCATTCACGAAAAAAGAGAGGAAAGTGTAAGAAGATAAAGAAAAACAGAGATATATAAGAATGGAGAGAAGAGTTTTCTATGTTGTATTCTCTTCATTAAAGAATTTGATGTACATCTTCTGTAATTATAATGCAAGAGTATGAATAGACAAGGAAATTAATTATCCTATGAATCAGTCTATTCTAGATTCTAATCCTAATTGATATTTACAAATCAGATTAGAATCAATAAATATTCAGTCAAGCTGCATATCTTCCAACACTCCCCCTCAAGCTGGTGGCTTGTATATGTCTAAGATACCTAGCTTGCGAAGAAGATATGCGTGTTGTCTTTGGCATAGAGGTTTGGTGAAGATGTCGGTAGGCTGTTTTGTTGTTCCAATCCCTCTTGCTTCAATGACTCCCTCTAAGATCTTGTCTCGAGTAAAGTGGCAATCTACCTTTATATGTTTGGTTCTTTCATGCACTATAGGGTTTGCTGCAAGTTTTAAAGCTGCATCATTGTCACAGAATAGCTTTGTTGCCCCTTGTACCTATATTCCAAAATCTTTAATGAGACCCCGGATCCACACTATCTGACAAGTGGTTTTGGCCATAGCTTGATACTTTGCTTCAACTTAAGATAGAGAAACAGTGGGCTATTTTTTAGTCTTCCAGGAGAGTAAAGAATCTCCCAACTTGATGCAATATCCAGTGACAGATCTTCGACTCATGGGACAAGTTGCATAATCTGCATCACAATATGCTATCATTTCCATGTTGCATTTTCTGGACAAGAGTATCCCAAGACCTGGACATTTCTTCAGATATTTCACGACTTTAAATGCAGCATTCAGATGTGATTGCTTCGGACCGTGCATGAACTGACTAAGAGTTTGCACTGCATAAGTGATGTTAGGTCTTGTCATTGTCAGATATATGAGTTTTTCGACAAGCCTTTGATAGATGGAAGGATCTTCCAAAATAAGGTCATCTTCTTGGAAAATTCCCTTATCATAATTTGTGGTGGTCAATTTTGTGTTCTGTTCAATGGGAATCACAGCTGGCTTGCAACCTGACAAACCCGTTTCTAAAATAATCTCTAATATGATTTTTTCGCTGATTGAGCGAAATCCTTTGTTCAGAACGAGCAATTTTAATGCCAAGAAAGTACTTAGGTGCTCCTAAGTCTTTAATGTGAAAAATTGCATGCAGATACTTCTTAAAATCTTCTATGGCAGCTTCATCATTTCCGGTAATAAGAATGTCATCAACATATATCATCAAATAAATATATGACATACCTTTAGTCAGTGTGAATAAGGCATAATCACGTCGGGTTTGTTGGAAGGCTGCTGTTGTGAGAGCGCTTGTAAATTTGGCATACCATTGCCTGGATGCTTGCTTTAACCCATAAAGGGATTTTCGGAGGCGACACACTTTCTTCTCCCCCTGTCTCCGTAATCCCTGAGGAACGTCCATATATATTTCTTCATCTAAATCTCCGTGGAGAAAAGCGTTATGAACGTCCATCTGGTGTAGGGACCAGTCACGAACAGCTGCAACTGTTAAGAAAGAACGTAATGTAACGTCCTTGGCGACGGGTGAGAATGTTTCGTGATAATCGAATCCTTCTCGTTGAGTGAAGACTTTAGCAACCAATCGTGCTTTAAATCGTTCCACGGAGCCATCAGCTCGATATTGGATCTTGTACACCCATTTACAGTCAATTGGTTTATAATTGGGTGGCAATGTGACGAGATCCCAGGTCTTATTGACAATCAATGCCTGTAATTCTGCCTCCATGGCCTTTTGCCATCTTGGGTCAGCATATGCCTCATTATAACTGGTAGGTTCCTTATCCTCCGATAATTTAGTGATACAGCACCTATGTTCTAGTGATAAATTTTGAAAAGAAACATAGGATGAAACTGGTTACTTAATACCTGGTAAATCAAGAGCAGCACATACATAATATTTGGTCCAGGTAGGAGGTCGTGTAGCTCGACCAGAACGTCGTGGAGGATCTACGCTCGGAGGTGAAGATGTTGTTTCTCCTACTGATGTAGGAAGGATTTCTTCAAGTATTTCATTAGTGGAAGAGTCTGCTCCCAAGGCATTCATCAGAACCTGATCTTCATCAGAACTAGATCCTGCTACTAGAGGATTTATTGACATATGATGATCATGAGTAGGTATTTCTAATGGTATATAATCAGGACCTTGATATGTTGTATCATTTGTCACAGGTCGATAGGGAACGCTGATTGTAGCCGATTCTTCATGTGATAATGTTTTGAAAGGAAAGACATTTTCATGGAATAAAACATCTCTACTTACGAAGGATTCCTTTGTTGACAGCTCCAGAACTCTATATCCCTTTCGTAGATTAGGGTACCCCATGAATACGCAGCGACGTGCACAAGGATCCAATTTGTCTCGGGGACCCATTATAGCTGCATAACATAGACAATCGAAGACTTTGAGGTGTGTCTGCTTCGGAGCTTTGCCAAATAATACCTCAAAAGGTGTCTTCCCATTTAGTACCCGAGTAGGCATTCGATTAATAAGATAAGTTGCTGTAAGAACGCATTCTCCCTAATACTCATCTGGAATGGCTGCTTGAAATTTAAGAGCTCTAGCAACTTCCAGAAGGTGTCTATGTCTGCGCTCAACTACCCCATTCTGTCGTGGGGTGTATATACAAGAGCTTTCATGTTGAATCCCATGAGATGAGAATAATGAAATGCAATCATGGCTGAAGAATTCCCTTCCGTTATCAGTTTGGATTCTCTTAATAGACTTTCCGAATTGATTTTTTGAAAGAGCAATAAATGCCTTTAAATGAGAATAAGTTTGACCTTTAGACTGCATTAAAAAAAATCCATGTTGCATGAGAACAATCATCCACTATAGTGAGAAAATAACGACAGCCATCATGATTTGTTATATGGTAAGGCCCCCAGATATCCACATGAATTAAAGACAAAATTTCATTTGCACGAGTCTGCCCTAAGGGAAATGGATTACGTGACTGTTTGGTAAGAGGGCATATGGAGCATTGTGCATAGGGAAAGAAATTGCTATGTCCCATCCTTAAATGCATAATGAAATTCTTTTCATTGGTAGTCAAATTACACAATGATGTCTTATTGAAAGATGGAAATAGAGTCCTTCAGAATGGCTACCCAAGCCCATCAGTCTGCCAGTCGAAAGGGCCTGAAAGAAGCATGTGTCAATATCGAAGAATACCTGGCATGAATTTTTCTTGCATACTCTTGATACAGAAATAAGATTAAATTGGAATTCCGGGACATAAAGAACATTCTCAAGTGTAATTTGAGAACTAAGCTGCACTTTTCCTGTCACATTTACATGTGTGATATTTCCGTTGGGCAATTGTACCGTAACAGGAAGAGTTAATTCCTCATTTAGACTTGTAAAATATCCATTATCACAAATAATGTGATTACTTGCACCTGAGTCAATAATCCATGCCTTCCTTGAAATTGAATTAATGAGACAATGTGAAATACCTGAGAAACTTCCTCCTTTGTTGGAGGTTTCCATTTTTTGTAGAGCATGCATCAATTGTAGATATTGACCATAAGATATAGGTTGGTTAGCACTCTGACCGATAGGTCTAGTCACTTGATAGGTAGCATATATTTTTTTCTCATTTTCTCCTGGTTTTCCATGTAATTTCTAACGGCTATCAATCAAGTGGTTAGAATGTTTGCAATAATGGCAAAACATTTTACCCTTGGCCTTAAAATTAGGTCGAAATTTGTTTGATGACGTGGCAAAAATCTGGCCATCCACTCCTTTGGTCGCGAGTTCATATCCACCGTCGGATCCATCTGCGCTTTCAAAACCAAGAAGACCGTCCGATCCACGTCCACGATCAAGGCCGTCTGATCCGCGTCCACGATCTGGACTGTCCGTTCCGTGCCCACGATCTGGTCCGTCAGATCCGCGCCTGTAATCTCGACCGTTGATGCCATCCCTTTTAAAGGCTTGGGTGATGTCTCCTCCTCTGAACCCTACGAACCCTAATTCGCCTCTTCTCTCTCGATTTAGGGTTAGGGTTTTCGCAGGTCCGTCTCTTCGTTCCCCGCGGGCTGCGAGGGCGATGCTCTCGCCATTCCTTGCATGCTCCGGTGATGCGAGACGTTGGCTTTCTTCCTGCACAGCCAACTGGTAGATGTTAGAACTAGAATTAGCACCTAGAGGGGGTGAATAGGTGTTTAAAGCGATTTTAACAATTTAAACGGAATGAGATATAAGTAATTTAAAATCAACAATTGTAGCAAATGAAAACAGTTAACGATATAAAGGATTAGGGATAGAGAATCAAGACTCCAGATTTATAGTGGTTCGGCTTAGATCAAGCCTACGTCCACTCTCCCGCACGGACAGCCCTTCTGGCTGGATTTCACTAAGAATCAATAAGAGTGATTACAGTCTCACGCTCTTGAGTCCACAGTGTAGATTACTCTACTACACTTCCTCAAGGTCTCACTACAATATGATCTCTCTTTTGATTACATGTAACGCTCAAAGAATGATATTGCAAAATAGAAAAGGAGATTCAGACTTTGGAATTCTTCTATCCGCACCCTTCAACAACTAGAGCATCTCTCTTATATACTTCTTCATGCCTTCAATACCGTTGGCACCTTCCAAAGAAGTTCTTCCAATCAACCCGTTGGACAGAATCAATTAGAGAGATCTCGAGCTCTTTAAGGTAAGTGTTGATAGCCCATCAATCCTGCTCGCCCATACAATCAGGATCTCGGTTTCCATAAGTAGATCCTTCCAAATATAAGTTGCGAAATCTTTAGAGAATCTAAACATATTCCATATGAAAGTAAGATCGTTTAGTGCTGAATCCAGTATAAAGATATCCACTAGTCGTTAGAATAAAGATCATATAAGATCAGAATAAACGTCGTCCTGGAAACTGTCCATATGAGTAGACTTTGAAATATAAGTCTTGAGTCTTGCTAGCTTCAGACTTTGATCTTCAGACTTTTGATCTTCAGACTTTGATCTTCAGACTTTGTCAATAGAGTCTGTAAGTCTTCAGACTAGACTGATAAAAATGTTTTGTCAACTTCAAAATACTTTAAGAGATTTCATCCAACAATCTCCCCCTTTTTGATGGTGACAAAACTTTCCTGCAGATTTGAATATTATCGCCCTGCAATACAACTTTTAAGCAAGCATCATAAAATATTAAATAAGATAGTAGAAGTTATCCTGTACACAGATATCCTGTACACAGACTTTCCCTGTACACAGATCTGCATTCACCGAAACCTCATTAGTCATAAACATACAGTACTATCTAATTTACAAGGCTTAAAGTATTGCCATAGAGAGCACACATTCAAAAACTGCACATGTTTAAAAAACTCAAGTCAAAGTCAAGATAGCAATAAAAATATAAAAAGATAAGATTTGGTTTGGTTTTGAGAACAGAAAATCAAAAATCTGCAAAGTCTTCTCCCCCTTTTTGTCAGCATTAAAAATCAAGGAGCTCGAGGAATGCGAACAAGTTGAAAGTCCTCCATAGACTTGACAGTGTCTTCCAACTTCCTCAAATCTTCCTATACTTGGGTGAGAGTAGTGCCATTTGCAGTATCCTGAATCTGACGTTGAACATCTTTAAGCTGATCATGCAAAGTGATGAACATTGCATGATTTTCATTCTGCAAAGTCTGAAATTCATATCCCATGGCATAAATTTGAACTTTAAGTTCCAAGATGATCTCAAGCAGCCTTTGAAAATCTCCAGAGTTGTCAGTTTGAGTGCTTGTTTCAGCTATGTCTGAAGGTGGAGTCAAGCTAGTATGAATGTCAGCAGGAAGTTCAGTGTGTGGAGATGATGCATCTCCTTCAGGAAACTGTGCAGCATGAATATCCTCAGCATCAAGAGGTGATCGACTAACACCTGTTTGTGCATCCTCTTCTCTAAAAGTCAGCAGAAGAGGTGTGTGTTCTCTTTCTTTATCTACCATTGTTTCCATGTCTTCTGGAGGAGAAAAGAACTCTTCTTTCTGAGGAGTTTCCTTAGCGACAGGTTGTTGTAGATCCTCCTTTTCTGCTGGAGAATATGTTCTTTCTGGTTCATCTGCCTGTTCTTCTTTTCCTTCTTCCTCTTCCTCTCTTTCTTCCTCTATCTTCTCTTCTTCTTTCTCTTCCTCTTTCTCTTTCTCTTTCTCTGCCTCGTTCTCTTCTTCTTTCTATGCAACTTGATGTTCTGGAACAGTTGGAATAGATGCAGCAAATTGAGAGATAAGAGTAGAGATGTGTATAGCATCCTCATCATCTTCATCTTCCAGGATGATTGCCCTTCTCTTCTTGGTAGAACTAACCACAGGTTCTTTCCCTTTCCTTTTGGCTGCTGATGAGTCTGGTCTGAGCTTGATAGGAGTCTTTTCCTTGAATTGCTCCAGCTTCTTGCTAAGCTCTTTCAGACGCATCTTGGTAATCATCCTCAGCCCGATGACCATTTTATCAATAGTCTTCACTTTGAGAATATGAGGAGGTTGAATGTTTAGATGTCTGAAGAGACGAGTAATGAGAGCAGCATAAGGAAGTTTTCCTTTGTCCTTTGCCATGCATCTATACATGTGAAAGATGATGGTATGCGGCAAAGAGAAGTTTACACCAGTCTTGATGGCAAACATCAACTTGGCTTCAGAAATTGATACATCTGTCTTGGATGTCGATTTAGGTCTCAGACAGTTGATTACAATCTTGTGCAGCAAAGTATTTGTTGCATTCATTCTAGAGTAGGAGAGTCGACCTTCTGCAATTCTGTCCCTTGCTAGTTCAAGAGTAGCATGGCTTACAGACACACTGATTGATTGGAAAGCCCCTCTTTCCACACCAAGCACATCAGCCAAAATGTCCTTATCAACGACATACTTTTTATCCCTCACGCTGAAAGTAAAGCTGTTTGCATCAATGAAACTAAGATTGGAGTAGAAATACGCCGTTAATTCAGAATGTGCCGTGTCACGGTCTGTGCAGAACTGATAAAGTTGGAGTTTTTCGAATTTCTCTCGCAGATTTATGCTCAACAAGTCCAGAAAATCGAAATCCACAGTCCGTGGGTTCATCACCCCACGCTTCAGCAATTTTTCATACTTCTTCCTGTGTTCGTCTGAGCGAAACAATTCATCCTTCTTCCCTCGAAGGTTCGCAGCCACACCCATCCATGGTTTAAAGTGTATGAACATCTTTTCATCATCATCCTTTCCCTCAGGCTGATTCATACTACCAAACCTAGGGTCACTAGGGAAATTTGCAAAAGCTTTTGCAGCCGTTCCCTCAGGCACAACTCCAGACCTTTCCATGACAGTAAGAAAGCGCGTCTCGTTTCTATAACCCTTCTCTTTCAGAAACTCATCCACGAAAGACATAGCAGAACCACCTTCCTTTAATACAGAGTAAAGCTTGTAAACAAAGGCAGGCTTAAGAGTTCTTACTGGTTCGATATCTTCATAAACTATTTCTGCATCTTGAGGGCCTTGTCCTTGAGGTCTAGTTGGGGATGACCGCTGTTGAGATCGTTGAGGAGTTTGCTCAGTAGGAATGTCGCTTTCCTTAGTGAGATCAAAGTGCGTAGGCCCCTCACCAGATCCATGTGGTCCCCTGTTTGCTATTCTGGATGACTTCCTTTGATACGACATTGTGCTTTCTTTGGAGAGACTTTCTCACTTGTGTCGCAAGAAAGTTGAGAACTTTGAAACGAAGAAGTTTTGGAGAGAAAAAATACAGAGCAGTGAAAAGCTTTTGATCTAGGGTTTCTGGGTAAAGTGAAAACGAAGGAGAAGAGGTGTATAAAAGGTAACAAGTACGGGGGATAAACCAAGCGTCGTATATTTTGGAAATCTTGAATTTTCCTTTTTGAAAAATAACTGCCTTAATAAATCGATAACCACTCTCTTTAAATATAACTGCCTTAAAATAGACAGATAACCTTACCTTATCAATAAGACAGTTTAAGTAAATGAACTTACAGTCGTGTCTATTCGTATTCTCAGTCTTTTAACCTTTGAGTCTGATGCTCTGTCAGACCTTAGTTACTGAGTCTGAGCTTCAGCATTCTTCAAGAGATAAAATATTGAGTCTTGAGCGAATAGACTCAAACAAGCTTTTCTCAAGTGGCTTTGTGAAGATGTCTGCCAGTTGATTCTTTGAGTTTATGAACTGTATCAAGACCTCTTTGTTCTGAACATGATCTCTTATAAAGTGATGTCGAATCTCAATATGTTTTGCTCTTGAATGTAGGATAGGATTCTTTGTAAGATTGATTGCACTGGTGTTGTCACATCTTATTTCTGTGCAAGAGTCTTCAATGCCAAAGTCTTGCAGTTGTTGTTTTATCCACAATATTTGAGAACATCAACTTCCAAGAGCTACGTATTCTGCTTCAGCCGTTGAAAGAGCCACAGTACTTTGTTTCCTTGAAAACCAAGATACTGCCCTGTTTCCAAGCAATTGACAAGTACCTAAAGTGTTTTTTCTTTCAACTCTACAACCTGCAAGATCTGCGTCTGAATAGCCAAGAAGTGTAAAGTCTCCTTCTTTGGGATACCAAAGACCGATCTTAGCAGTAGTAGTAACATATTTAATAATACGTTTAACAGCACTTAAGTGAGATTCTCTAGGATCAGATTGAAACCTAGCACATATGCAAACACTAAATAATATGTCAGGTCTAGATGCAGTAAGATAAAGAAGTGAACCAATGATACTCCTGTATAATTTTTGGTCAATTTTCTTCCCTGCTTTATCTTTGTCTATCTTCAAGGAACTTGACATTGGTATGTCAGTCTTTTTACAATTTTCCAGACCGAACTTTTAGACAAGTTCTTTTGCATATTTCTCTTGATGAATGAATATTCCCTCCTTTAGTTGTTTGACTTGTAGACCAAGGAAAAATGATAGTTCACCCATCATGCTCATCTCGAATTCATCCTGCATAGACTTAGAAAATTTCTTGCACAAAGTCTCATTAGATGATCCGAATATGATGTCATCAACATAAATCTGAACAAGTAGAAAGCTTTTACCTTCCTTTTTAATGAACAAAGTAGTGTCTACCTTTCCTTTAGAAAAGCCACTATGAATTAAGAAATTACTTAGCCTTTCATACCAAGCTCGAGGAGCTTGTTTCAATCCATATAAAGCTTTCTTCAGTTTGAACACAGAGTCTGGTTTCTTTGAATCTTCAAATCCAGGAGGTTGTTCTACGTAGACTTCTTCTTGAATAAATCCATTCAGGAATGCGCTTTTGACATCCATTTGAAACAACCTGAAATTCTTATAGCAAGCAAAAGCAAGTAGTAATCTGATTGCCTCTAACCTTGCTACTGGAGCATAAGTCTCATCATAATCTATCCATTCTTCTTGCGTGTATCCTTTAGCTACGAGTCTTGCTTTGTTTCTCGTTACTTTGCATTTTTCGTCAACTTTGTTCCTGAAAACCCATTTAGCTCCAATAACTGATTTACCTTTTGGTTTGGGAGTCAATTCCCATACGTCGATAATACTGAATTGTCTGAGCTCTTCTTGCATTGCTTCAATCCAGCTTTCATCAGCTAAAGCTTCTTCAATATTTTTGGGTTCTATTTCAGAAATAAGAGCAACAACACTAGACTCTTCTCGCCTTTTGGATCTTGTTCGAATTCCCTCATTAATGTTCCCAATAATGAGTTCTTCAGGATGACTAGACTTGTGCTTCCAGTTACTATTCAGTCTGATAGATTGTTGATCTTCTTCTTGTGTAGGTTCTTCATCAGTAGCTTGTTGTACTGATTTCGATTTAGTAACTGTTTCAGTGGAGTTAGATCTAGCAATGTCTGGAGCAGATTCTGTATCTTCAGTCTGTATCTGCTGAACTTGTGGAGAGTCTTGAAATTTGACATTCATTGATTCTTCCACAGTCTGAGTCTTTTTGTTGAACACTCGAAAAGCTTTGCTTGTAGTAGAGTATCCAAGAAAGAATCCTTCATCTGATTTTTCTCCATGGTTTGTAAGAAAGTAGACCCAAGTGAATCGTGAATAGTCATCCACTATTACCAGACAGAACCTTTTACCACCAATGCTTTTCGTTCTGGTAGGTCCAAACAAATTCATGTGCAAAAGCTGCAATACATGATTAGTGGAAACTTTATTTATTGATTTGTAAGAATTTCTAACCTGTTTACCCAGTACGCATGGTGTACATAGATCAGACTTTGAATAATTCAGAATAGGCAATCCTCGAACAAGTTTCTTTGTAGAGATCTTGTTGATTTGCTTCATATTGATATGGCCTAGCTTTTTGTGCCATAGATTTGCTTCATCTTGTACTGATATTAAGCACTGTGATCTTTCTTGATTCACATCCAGAAGATAGATATTTACATGTCTTCGACCAGTAAAAGATTGAGTAAAGTCTTTACTGATTCCAGAGCACGTTTCTTCCTGAAAGTTGATCTTGAAACCAGAATCACACAACTGACTTATGCTAAGCAGGTTGTAATTTAATCCTTCAACTAAGGAAACATTATTGATAGACAAACTTCCAATCTTCACTGTTCCTCGACCAGTAATCTTTCCTTTGTTGTTTCCACCAAAGGAAACTTTTCCTCCGTCTATCTGGATAAGTTTTATGAAGCAGCTTGAGTCTCCTGTCATATGTCTTGAGCAGCCACTATCAAGATACCATTTTATCTTCTTTTTGATAGTAACCTGCAATTAACAGAAATCAAGCTCTTTTTGGTACCCATACCATCTTGGGTCCAGAAGTGTTAGAACAATAGACAGTCTTAGCCCAGCTCTTTTTAACAGGTCTCCAAACTAAAGGACATTCTTTCTCAAAGTGTTCTAAGCTTTTACACTTGGAACATCTCAGAACATTTCTACCAACAGGTTTTACAAAAACTTTCTGGAAATGATTCTTGTAAACAATTCTAGCTGGTCTTTGTTTAATTCTTTCTTTTACCTTCGGAAAATCAATCAGTGGAATAGTTTCAGAAGTCATACCAAGACCTAACTTATCAAAATATGGTCTTTGTATCGAAAGAATCTTATCCAGCTTTTCAGAACCATTTGAAAATCTTTTTGATATGTTAGTGATATCATTTTTCAAAAGATTATTTTCATTTGAAATACTGTCTGAGTTTTCTTTCACAACAGCAAAATCTTTTTCCAGTTTTTCAAACTTTTCTTTCATAAGTTTATCCTGTTGTTTCAATGTAGAATTTTCCCTTTTCAATTCGGAGATCGTCTTAAGAGAGGTTTTCAGACTAAGACAAAGTTCATCAATATATTTAGAAACTTTAACAAGAATTTTCAAGTTACTAATCTCGAGTTCGCTGTCTGAGTTTGTGTCTGAATCAAGGTCTGAGTCTGAGTCTGATTTTGCCATTAAACATATATTGGCATAATCATCGTCACTATCTTCACATTCAGTATCACTCCAAGTCTCTGCTTTGAGTGAATTTCTGTTTTTCTCAGTCTTCCCTTTTCTCTTTTTTAACAGAGGACAGTTGGGTCTGATGTGCCCCTTTTTCTTGCATTCAAAGCAAGTCACTTCTTTATTCGTATCATCTTCCTCTGTTGACCTGTTTTGAAACCTTTGAGAATTTTGTTTCTTCCAATTGAATTTCCTTCCTTTTCTGTTCAACTTTTTGAATCTTTTTTTATCATAAGTGCCAGTTCTCCGTCATCTAGATCTTCTTCAGAGTCTGTAACATCAGAATAGTCATTAGACTTTAAGGCAATAGATTTCTTACCTTTTGAGTCTTCCTCTTCGTTGGTCTGTTCTACTTCATAGGATTGAAGAGTCCCAACTAATTCATCTACAGAAAGTGGAGCAATCCTCTGTGTCTCTCTTATTGAGGTTTTTATATAATTCCAGTCTTTTGAGAGTCCTCGAAGGAGTTTGTTGACCTTCATATGTCCTGAGATTGGATGTCCCTGATATTCAAGACCATTCACAATTTCAGTAAAGCGACTAAACATGTCAGTTATTGATTCTCCTGATCTCATCTTAAAGACTTCATATTGTCCCAAGAGAATGTTGATCCTTGTTTCTTTCACACGATCAGTTCCTTCATAGGTAATGTGAAGATATTCTATTATATTCAGTAGGGGATAAAGCACAATATAAAGAGTAAATAGCTTTGGCGTCGAGAGTCTGTCTCTTGGTGATTTCTTCTTGAGTCAAAAGAGTAGGAACAGCAGGTTCTTTTCCTCTCTCTGATTCTGATGCAGCAGCAGGAATGATTCCTTTATCAACCACTTCCCATTCCAAAGGATCTTTCAATCTTAGGAATGCCTTCATCTTATTTTTCCATATGCTGTAATCTTTTCCATCAAAGTATGGAGGTTTGGTATTGCTTTGACCTTCAACCAACCCTGTAGGCAACATACTAGCCATAGATCTTTTACTTAGAAGTAAAGACACTTCTTATAAACAAGTACACAAGCTCTGATACCAATTGTTAGAACTAGAATTAGCACCTAGAGGGGGTGAATAGGTGTTTAAAGCGATTTTAACAATTTAAACGAAATGAGATATAAGTAATTTAAAATCAACAATTGCAGCAAATGAAAACAGTTAACGATATAAAGGATTAGGGATAGAGAATCAAGACTCCAGATTTACAGTGGTTCGGCTTAGATCAAGCCTACGTCCACTCTCCCGCACGGACAGCCCTTCTGGTTGGATTTCACTAAGAATCAATAAGAGTGATTACAGTCTCACGCTCTTGAGTCCACAGTGTAGATTACTCTACTACACTTCCTCAAGGTCTCACTACAATATGATCTCTCTTTTGATTACATGTAACGCTCAAAGAATGATATCGCAAAATAGAAAAGGAGATTCAGACTTTGGAATTCTTCTATCCGCACCCTTCAACAACTAGAGCATCTCTCTTATATACTTCTTCATGCCTTCAATACCGTTGGCACCTTCCAAAAAAGTTCTTCCAATCAACCCGTTGGACAGAATCAATTAGAGAGATCTCGAGCTTTTTAAGGTAAGTGTTGATAGCCCATCAATCCTGCTCGCCCATACAATCAGGATCTCGATTTCCATAAGTAGATCCTTCCAAATATAAGTTGCGAAATCTTTAGAGAATCTAAACATATTCCATATGAAAGTAAGATCGTTTTAGTGCTGAATCCAGTAGAAAGATATCCACTAGTCGTTAGAATAAAGATCATATAAGATCAGAATAAACGTCGTCCTGGAAACTGTCCATGTGAGTAGACTTTGAAATATAAGTCTTGAGTCTTGCTAGCTTCAGACTTTGATCTTCAGACTTTTGATCTTCAGACTTTGATCTTCAGACTTTGTCAATAGAGTCTGTAAGTCTTCAGACTAGACTGATAAAAATGTTTTGTCAACTTCAAAATATTTTAAGAGATTTCATCCAACAGTAGATTCGTTCGATCGGAGGAACGGGCTCCATTGCCAGAATCTGTGATCGAAAAGTGCCGTAAGTTTCGTTCAAAATCAGTAAGAAATGCGTTGCTTTTTCCCTGTCTTTGATGGAACGATATTGTTTTAACATGGACTCTGGTCCTTCGAGCTTTTCCTCGACGGCCTCAAGTTCGTTCCATAGTGACGATAGCTTGTTAAAACAAGTCGTGACCGTCATGTTCCCCTGCTTTAGATTGCTTAATTCCTGCATGAGTGAGAAAATTTTTGCACGGTCGAGTTTGCCGTACATTTCTCTGATATTCTCCCACATCCTTTGAGCATCTTCTGTGGGTGGAAGTCCGGCCGCGACTTCTAGAGAAATGCAATTGCCGATCCAGGTTCAGATAAGCTGATTGCATTTCCTCCAGTGTCGTGCCAGACGCTCATCTATGGGAACAGTGATGGTTTCGTTGAGGAATCCATCTTTATCCTTAGTCACCAGCGCATGCCGGAATCCTTGCAACCACTTGGAGTAATTTTCTTGCCCGGTAAGTTGTTGGCTGATTAACTTCAGTTCAGGACTGTCGGCGGTGGAAACGAACAGGGAGTCGCCAGATTCTGGCCGTCCGGTGAAAATCGATCTTGGAAACGGCAAAAATCCGGGCGAGAAACCCGGGTAGGGATTCGCTCCCATAGTCGAATTCGAACCAGCTCCATAACCCGCATTGAAATTGGTCGGGAATGGATTTCCTCCATTACCCGCACCGTTGGATCCATCGGGTTTGTCCCGTATTTGCTCCATTCGACCCGTCGGTCATGCTTGCCCCGCTTATGGCTGGTGGGCTGCCGTCGGGTTGACCAGAGGCCAACGGCCCTTGATTTCCTGGCGATGATGTATTCGGGCTAAGCCCAAACAACCATGGGTTGGGCTGCATCTGAAAAAATGGCCACTAGTAAGGATGGCCTGCTATTGGTTGGCCCGGAATAGGCTGAACTGAGTAAGGTAGCCCCAGATTTGACTGAGCCAGAGGATTATGAATTTCTTGAGTTCAAACAAGTGGTTTGAGAGATCTGGTGACTTCGGCAGTGGAGATATTATCCCGATTTTCTATGATGTGCGCGGGATCTTCATGCTGCGGAGGTCCACCAGAAATTGAAGGTATGTTTTTTGACATGTTGAAAAAGATACTGAGATGTCAAATTTAATGTAGAATTGACAGTCTCGATGGAGATCAAGAAGAAAAAAGAATGCTGGAAGAGAACTCGACAGAAGCGATGAGGTGAAGAAGGCAGAAGCAAATCAGAATCCTCTACCGCTCTGATACCATGTAAGAAGATAAAGAAAAACAGAGATATACGAGAATGGAGAGAAGAGTTTTCTATGTTGTATTCTCTTCATTAAAGAATTTGATGTACATCTTCTGTAATTATAATGCAAGAGTATGAATAGACAAGGAAATTAATTATCCTATGAATCAGTCTATTCTAGATTCTAATCCTAATTGATATTTACAAATCAGATCAGAATCAATAAATATTATGTCAAGCTGCATATCTTCCAACAGAAAGTGTGAGAGGCAGAGACAGAGACAGAGAAGCGACTGCCCCAATTCAGATTTTTTTTTTACAATATTTCTCTCGTTCCATTGCCACATTCACGCCTCTGGCCCCTTTTTCTTCGAGGAAATCACAGACTCCACTTTATTATTTTTACAATTCCTCATGATCATGGATGGTCGTGTGGACTATCCCATGATCTGACCATCACTACTTGGACACCACCAGTAGAGAGAGACACGTCTCTTGGCAAAGCCACCGGCGAAGTCAGCTGCGACCATGTACTCCAGCGAGCCCCTGAACCGCCCATCAAGACATCAAGCCCCTTGGCGAAGCTGTTGTTCCCGACATGCCAAGCCGACACCAAGCCCTGCCACGATGTGTTATTTATATTGTGTGACCCTACATTTTGGGACCCATGTTTTCTCTTTAAAGTAGTAGTTATTACATATGTAATTACATTTTTTTTCACATTTCATACATTAATCGCCCATTGGTAATCGTCTTGATGGGATTCATTTCTAATAGGTAATCAAGCCCTACCGTGATGTTCACGCTCATTGCCCCTTTGAGCCGCAATGCCCTGACGTGCTTGAACAACAGAGCCCCGACGACGAGTTGTTGCCTCCTTGCACCATTGCTGAATTTTCATCACTTGAGGGTCACAACAAGTGCAACCTTCATCGATGATTTCCATCGACATCTGGCTCGTGTGTGACATCGAGCATCATTAAGAAACTGAGTCTGATCGTGGTGGATTGAGAAATAAAGCTAAGAAAGAAAGATTTTCAGAACGTCCAGTAGACTCCAAGTGATGATCGTGGAATCAGTCAAGGGGCTTGGTCAAAATAAAATTGTTCTTGGTGGCTTCCTGCAGCTCTTCCCCCGCGTTCGAGATCTTCTAACAACACTGGAGAAACGCTCGCTCTCGCGCTTATCTTTCCCTTTGCAGGTTTACCAAATTGAAGCAATTAATTTTTAAACTGCAGCATAGTCACAGCATCTCACCAGTCCACGAGCACCCCCGCCGTTCACCGTCAAAGTGGAGCTGGCTATGATCTCAGGCCAGAACTTCTTGTTTCCGAAGGGAATCTATCAAACTTGATTAGCCATTAACAAGTAATCTCAATGTGGGTGGATTTGGTCAAGGAGATGCATAAATAGTACTTTAAGATTCATTACGTGTCCAAGGCCTATTGTTCTTCTTGGCATATGTTATTTTGGCACAAATATTTTTGGTTCTTAAGAAGAAACAATTTGAGAAAGTTCAATTGTCCGAAATGAATTTCTAGATTCATGAATTTCCAATATGAAATTTGTAAAAAGAATCAAATTTTGTTGTCATCCATTGAGCCGATTCCATTGAGTTCAAATTTGGCAATTTTACTTGTGAAATTAGATAATTATCTTATCTAAATTTGATTTGGATATTTTATTTCCTAATATATGTCTATCTCCAATTAGGATTTATCTCTTGATTTGCAACCGCATATAATCTTTGATTCTATGTATAAGGCTTTAGATGAAATTTATTGATTTCGCAAGAATCTATAAATAGATATTTTGATCTTTAAGGCTTAAGATCAAATGATTAGATTTTGTTCCCATGTTTGAACCGATGGATCATACCTTTGTGGATTGAATGGTTTAAATATTTTCATTGCTTTATTTATCCTAAAAATATAAAAAAGATTGCATTGCATATCATGTAAATTAAAATTGGTTTCCTAGATAAAATTGCACGAAATTTCAAATGATTAGATTTTGTTCCCATGTTTGAATCGATTGTATCATACCTTTGTGAATTGAATGGTATAAATATTTTGATTGCTTTATTTATCCTAAAAATACAAAAAAGATTGCATTGCACATCATCTAGATTAGAATTGATTTCCTATATAGAATTGCACGATAGAATAATTAGATACCTTTCTAATTATATTGTATTTAGATGATATCTAGGTTAGATAATATATGTGAATTAAATTGCATGTTGAGATAAGTTTCTAAGTTAATATAGGATTTAATTAGTCTACTTCCTAACTTAAAGTAGATAATATCTCACTTTAGGTAGATTTTTATTTTTAGCAACTTTAATTACGAATTTTAATAAAAGATACAAAAATATCATGTGCATGTCATATAGAATTAGGTTCATAAAATGCATGTCATTTAGTGATTGTTGCTAGGTCCATTTAATTAAAAAATTTCTGTCATTAGAATTAAGCCATTGGGTTAAATTGCATTGCACATATATTAGATTTCATTAAATAAGTTGAAAATCCTAAAAAATTGAGTGTGTTCCTGTTAATTAGAAATCATATGAATTTTGAGTTAACATTACATATGCTTTCGTTGCTAGCAGTAAGTCCTGTAATTTATTTATTACTTTATTGGATATTAAATTGGTAGTTTGTGCACTTGCATAGTCACTTTACATGTTAAAAAAGTATATTAAAATTAATTCAAGCTATCAAAATGGCGTTAGTGAAATCTAGCGTAATTAAGTCTCCAAAATCATTAAAATAAATCTACTTTACTTGGATTTCTAATCGAGCCACCAACAATAGATTAGTAGCGACTTTTAATTAAAAAATCATTGCATGTTAAGAACTTGAACCTAGGCCGTGAAAATGTATGGGTTTAGGAGAGCTCGAGTTCAGTTTAAACTTAGTAATCCATTAGTCAAACTTTGGTAGTGCACCCAAGATTAAGTCACGACATGGATGATGACTAAGAGGCTTTATATCATCCCAATTTCCACTTGTGTTTCTACCTACTTACAAGAATTTCTCATGTCAAGGTGTTCTCATATCGATGATTAGTAGTTACTGAGTAGGCAATGCTTTTTACCACATCCAGTATGGCGCTTTCGCTGTGCTCGTTCTGAATTATCTGCTTGGCTATGCTCAATTAGTTTCATCTTCCCAAGTTTTTTTTTTTTTTTTTTGGGTCGGATTCATCTTCCCAAGTTTGCTTTTGCGCATTTAGTATCTTTTCACGCTTCAAAAGTTGTTTGAAAGGTCAAAACATATGCAGGTGGTGTCATTACTCTTAAACAAAAAAAAAAAAGATTGTTCATCAGAGCACATGAACGTGAAAGAGGAATCTTTTTTGGGTCTGAAATAGACTCCTTCAGTCATAACATCTTATAAAAAAAACAATTTTGAAAAGCAAACAGAAAGGATACAGGAAGTTATGCTGGGGAAACTCCGAACTGCAAAGCTCTTTTCATAGCTGAAATGTTGCCAAATTTGAACCTTAATGAGATTCTTGCACTTCTATTTCAAGAAAAGCTAGCAGAACTGACTGAAGAAGATTAACAACAACACTTTAGAGAGGGGAAATTGCTGCATGTAAAACCATTTTCTCGGAACTTAGATGCTGTTCTGTTTTCCAAAAGTTGTTTGAAAGGTCAAAACATATGCAGGTGGTGCCATTACTCTTAAACAAAAAAAAAAAAGATTGTTTATCAGAGCATATGAACGTGAAAGAGGAATCTTTTTTGGGTCTGAAATAGACTCCTTCAGTCATAGCATCGTATAAGAAAAACAATTTTGAAAAGCAAACAGAAAGGATACAGGAAGTTATGCTGGGGAAACTCCGAACTGCAAAGCTCTTTTCATAGCTGAAATGTTGCCAAATTTGAACCTTAATGAGATTCTTTGCACTTCTATTTCAAGAAAAGCTAGCAGAACTGACTGAAGAAGATTAACAACAACACTTTAGAGAGGGGAAATTGCTGCATGTAAAACCATTTTCTCTAAACTTAGATGCCGTTCTGTTTTCCAAAAGAATTTATAGGAAGTTGGGAACATCCTCCAAACTACTATATGCTTCATTTCCCTCGATATAAGTTCTATTTATGCTATTGGGAGGGTTTCTTTCGAAAGAAGTTGATGCTTGTCCAAGATATTTAATGATCTTATCTCTGTGAACTTTAACAGACGATTGGTTCCCTTTATGTATGGGCTGCGCACCTTTGCCTGCCCCAGCCAGATGTCCATTTGCTTCATGATGTCGCGCTTGGCTCGAAGCCATAGGCCTAAATGCTGGCATCAGCACTCAGGTGGTGGATTTCTCATTCTGGTTGCTTATTGTTCTGTTTCCTGTTGCATTTCTACTTCCAAGCGTCTAGCAAATCTTGGTGCAGGGAATTAATCCTATGGGTGGTTTCAGAAGGCATATGCAGGATCACAAACCGTTCAAAGCATCATATTATTGTTCTCCGGCACAAATAGAGTAGCAAGTCGAATGAGGAAAAATATTGCAGCTACAGAGGACAGAACATTCGATTACCTCCCTACATAAAATCAGGACTTACTTTTTTAGTTGTTCAGCCACATCTCATCTCATCGCGAAACTTTATTCCACTACCTTTTACCAATATTGAAGACCGGTTCCCAGAATTTTTACCAGGAAGTGAATAGGTCTCCATGGGAATCGGCTTGGAATCAGTCAGGTAAGGCCAATTCGATTAGGGGATAAATCTGTGATTTCAATGCTCTCCATTCTTTTAACCACAAACTAAAGCTTGAATTCTTAGCCAGAACATCAGCAGACGCCTCTTTTCCATCAAACAGCTTCATTGCATATGCTTCAAACTCATTGAGTCTGTCCCGAAGAAAAGCCAGATTATTTGGGTCGCTTTCACTTTTGATTTTGTCCAGCCACTCCTTTGCTTCCTCCACCCTTGCCCAAAAGCAAGTGTCTTGGGTCAAGCTTGCGTACCTGGTCCTCCTATTGCCCAATTTTTCGATAACAACTCTCTCAGTCCACCACTGATTGAAAATTTCGTATCTCCTCTCTCTTCCATTTCTTATGTAGTGGCCTTTCTTCATATGCATCCCCGACCGATAATACTCCGCTATGTCTAATGGCTCCACGAGGAGCTTATAGAGCTGCGACTCCTCAATTACCCATTCTAAACTTTTGTGAAAGTTGAGTGGGAGCTCGTTCCTGTCCATCATGCTTACGACACCATCCCAAAAGGCCTTAAGCATAATTCGGTTCTTGTTTATATGTGATTCTCTCTTTGAGGCCCCCCTTTGCTTGAAAGAATCATAGTATCCTCTTTGCTTGTCGGAGTTATCGCAATAAGCTTTATACCACTCTATCTCCGCCCTGTAAGGAGCAATTTTGGATAGCTTAATGGCTAAATAGGCAGCGTTTAGGTTTGGGTGGCGCTCCTTTTGCCTTGCCATCTTCAAGAAATCTTTTGCCATCAGTGCAATCAATACCTACAAAGTAAAAGGTGAAAGAATCTTTAAACTAAGCGAAATTACACTTGGGAATAAAAAGCGTACATTAATGCATTTATAGATCGCGGTCCCTTGTCGATCTAAGGTGCCGTCCCTACCTGTTGAGATGTCCCTAAGGAGTTCAAAGCCATTGAAAGACTTGCTTCATAGCTTGATTCAAAGAGATGTCCTTCTATGAACCTTCTCCCCAAAGACTGAAGAGAAAGTCTCTCTACATACCACCCATACTTAAGGTGCTCCTCAATAACACAACTTGGAGAGCCTGTCCTTAGCATCAAATGCATCATCTTCTTGACCAATACAGCGTTGTCCAAACAAATCACACCCTCCTCTGAACAAAACAAGTAATTCCCTAAGGGCCAAAATGACCTCCATCTCGAGCCTTCCCCTGCTTGCGCGAAGCACTCCATGTCGGCCGCAGCAAAGGAAAATAGCCAGGCCTTGTCTTCTTCCGTTAATTGGAAGTCAGTGAGATTCATAGAGTTTGACATCATAGATGTGTACCAAAATCTTATGAGGGCCTTCCAATGGGGAGTTTGAACAAGTGATTGGTCGAGAGATAACCTTGGCAATATATCGTGCGTTGCCACGACATTGCAAAAGCTGCTGGTCCATCTTTCGCGGAGAATGGCTCGAGAAAGTGACTCATTGCCAAGGAAAGGAGAGCCGAAACCAATGCACAGGACTGAGGGTGGGAAGATGGATTTGAGGAAGGAGAGAAGCGAAAGAGCTGTGAGAAATGCGACTGATCCTCCTATGGAGTGGCCTGTGATCACTATTGACTTGGTTTTATCCAACAAGCTATCAATCTGCATACATATTTAAGAATTCCTAAAATCTGGTTAAAAGCTTTTTGGAAAAATCTCAATTACAACGCTTCACTGAAAAATCAACTCGCACCATATCATGTCCGATTAGAAGAGTTACATGAATAGATCGGATAGGAAATCATTGGTTGTATTGCAATTGCTGCAACATACGGAACCGTTTATTAAGCAAGTCAAAACAACACCAACATGTTCAAAAAACTGATGATAAGTGTGCAAGTATGTTTTAACACGTGCATAGGATGTATTTATATGTATGGCCCTTTTATTTAGATAATCTCATGAGAAGAGCACCATTCACAACCAGGAAATCTGTCTCATGAACGGTTCGGTTTGATATAACTCCAAACCAATCATCGGATCCACAGTAATTCAAAATTCGGACCTAGAGGTTATCAAGGACCAAATGGGCCATCAGAGCCATTGTCCATACTTGATCAACGTGGATAGGCCCAAAGGACAAAATCGACTGAGCTTGGCTTGCCCACATCGGACAGCCCATGCCTTAATAAAGTTTGGGTTAATACCTTGAAAAACCCCAAATTATTTTTTTGATAATGAAAAACCCCAAACTGGTACACCTGTGACAAATTTACCCTGACTGACCATAAAAAATCATAAACTGGTACATTTCTGACAAATTTATCCCAAATTAATTTGTTCGACTGCAAAAAACCTCAAACTGGTAAATTTGTGACAAATATACCCTCCACTAAATTGAATTAATACCACAAAAAATCACAAAAATTGTAAACTACAACAAACATAGCATAAAATCCCAATTTTGTATACCAGTCAACTGTTATGTGTCATTTAATTTAATAATTTAACAATAAAATTTAATGAAAACTAACAGAGAGTAATTTATCATAAGTATACCAGTTTTGGGTAAATTTGTCAAAAGTATACTAGTTTGAGGTTTTTGGTGGTCAAAAAAATAGTTTGGGATAAATTTGTCACAAGTGTACTAGTTTGGGTTTTTCAGGGTATTAATCCATAAAATTTAATACTTTAAGGGAAAATTCAAAATAATAATACAAAGTGCCTTTATTTTCTCAAATAAAGATATGAAGTGGACATTATTTCAAATAAGAGTCCAATATGCTTTCTCTTTTTTTCAAATAAGAGTGAACTTGCCAGCTAGTAAAGGGCAATTCCATCAATTTAATTTTTTTCCTTATTCTATTTTTTTTTTCATTTAAAAACAAAATTAAAAAAAAAACTTAAAAAAATAAGAAGGAAAAATACAAGTAGGCGGGCTCCCTCCCGCCTGTGGCTATTGCCCCTTCAGTGATGGGACGGCAACCGCCTGTATTTTTCCTTATCTTTTTTTTTTTAATCTAATTTGATTTAAATTTAAATTGTGTTTGGACAAAAATATTCTTGATTAGCTGGAATTTTTTGTTGGCCGATGAGGTTAGGCCTTTATTCAAAATAACTATAATCATTTTAGGCTCTCTTTTTAGACTGATATGGCAACTTTATGCCCTTATATGAAATAATTTTTACTTTAAACTCTTATTTGAGAAAATGATAGCATTTCGAGCTCTTATTCGGAATTTTTCCACCATGTAATCGTGGGAAAAAAAGAGCTCTAGAATGAAAAGGAAATAAGGTACATGCCACTAGAGATGTTGCCGTCGCGAAAGTTTGAGATAGCTTCAAGATAGAAGCTCAGAAATAAAAATACAAATAAAAATTAACCATTAGCGTCATTAGTCTCACAAAAGTTTTATAAGATTAACTTTTTCAAAAAGAGTCAACGACGATATGAAAAGATAATTTTGTATTTCTAATGAATTTGGAAAAATATGTAGAACCTAGAAAGGCTAGGAAAAATTATAGGAATTACTAATCTTAGAAAGGAAGTTTGACGAAAATCATCATTGATTTTCCTGAGTGATCTGATCAGTCGTGGGATATCTCTCTCTCTTTTTTACTTTATTTTTGGTCAGATAAAGTAGAAAAGAAATAAATGAATAAATAAAGTAAAGTTTTTGCCGATGAACTAGCCTGGCTCTGAAGATCATTGCGCGAATGATAATGAAGGAAGCGGTGAAGCACTCCGGAGTGGACCATGACGGGCTCTTCACCTTCGTAGCGGCGTGTCAGCGCCGCGAACAGCCCGTGGCCTGCTGCATCCAGCGGCGCCAGCATGGTGCAGCTCGGATCCCAACCAAGCACCGGCATCTCTTGGACGCCCGAGAATGCCACGTACCCCACGCCCCCGACTTGCTCCACCACGAAGGCACCGCTCCCCATCGCATTCGCCGCGCTGCACAGCCTCCACGCCTCCTTCAGCAGCGGCGTGGAAGCCAGGAAAGTCCCCATCATCTCGCTTGTCTCAAACCTTTCCAAGACAACAAAGGAAAAGGAAAAGAGAAGCAAAAACAGAGCAAAAAGGTTAAGGAAGGAAGAGCAGTTTGAGACCAGGAAACGCCGGAGATTGAGGAGAGCAGGAGAAGGGAGGAGATTGTTACGATGAAGCTTCGGCGTCCATGATTCAGCCGTCGTGCTCAGTCGTAGGCAACTCTGTTCGGTTCCCGACAATGCTATGGCTTCTTAAGCGAAAGCAGTTTTGCACCCGTTTCTCATCTCAGTGTTGCATAACAACTCTAATAAAGCCACGTCAAAGCACCAGGGAGAGAGAGAGAGAGAGACGGAGAACGAGTTGTTTTCGTAATTGACGATCACTTGGGGGACATTTCCGAAACACGGTACGAGCTGGCACGGTGGCCAAGTTACATGGTCAAGATCAAGAGAGTTGCTTTTGCTTGTACCTTCCAGGCGCCGCTATTACTAGGGGTGAGCATGGTTTGGGTTGGTCCGGGCCACCCCCTAACCCTAGGACCAACCCGTACAGTGTCGGTCCTTAATTTTTAGGACCGAGGACCGACCCTATTGAGCCTAGGACCAAGGACCGGACCGACCCAATGGATTCGGTCCGGTTCCAGGGTCAACCCATGACCAATTGATAATTTTTTTTGTCTTGTTTTTTATACTTTCTAAAAAAGCAAACCTACAAATTCAAATTACATATCCATCAACAATGCAGCATTGTGCAACTAAACTATAAATACCAATATATATTCAGCAAATTTAAGATGACACAATAATAGAAATTTCGTACCTGCTAACCACTCATCGAGATATGGGACAAGATGGAAAATTCTTATAATCATCTATCTTTAATATTCATAACACAATATGCAAAAGCGTTTTCCTACATTTGATCATGTAGAGTCCACTCAACCAAGAAATGAGCTTCATACCACTTGACTAGCATTTGATCATGTAGAGTCCACTCAACCAAAAAATGAGCTTCACACCACTTGACTAGCCAATCACCGTAGCAACTGCAGTACTACTATACTCTTAAAAAACTTCTACCATTTGACACAAATTAAAAAGTAAAGTGCAGCTGAAATTTATTAGTAGAATACAATTAAACCATAAAAAGTTCAAAATACTTAATATAAACCATTAATATATAACTTCACATCTTGTTAATTCACTTGAACTTCTAAACACCTGAAAACAAAACAAACGATACATAATTAATACTCAACAAAAGTTTTAAATTGAAATTACTATTAGTGCTATTGATAGAACATCTCACCATAACTCTTAGGTTTTATAACAAACATTTTACTTAGATTTGAATATATAAAATAATTATAAATAATATAATGTAATATAATATATATATATATACAGGGTTGGTTTAGGGTTGAACCGACCGAAAACTCTTAGGACCGAGGACCAACCTGCATAGTGTCGGTCCTAGAATTTCAAGACTAAGGACCGACCCAATCCCCTTGGGAATCGGACCAGGATCGGCAGGGTTGGGCCGGTCCAGGGTCGACCCTAGACCGCTACTCACCCCTAGCTATTACAGCATCTTTGCGCCATCTCCCAACCGCTTCTCTCCATCACTTTTTTAGTGAGGGCACTTCAAGATTCTTTATAGGTTTGAATTTTCATCCACCAGCACTAGTATTAATATTAAATCTTCAGAAATTTCGCAGCAACTCCTCTCTTTGTTAAAGGCACGAATGAGAACTATCTTGTTCCAAATATCAATTTCTAATCAGATTTTATGGATAAGTTTTTCAACAAAATAGGTGTTTAATAGCAATACAAAAATTCTGCTCTCAAAATAGAAATTCTTTCTCCCTCTCAAGTGCCAGTGGTGGATGGCTGGTGACAACGGGTGGGCAGTCAGTTAGTAGCGAAAGCAAGTGATGAGAAAAATTTTGATTTTTCATTTCTATTCTTGAAATAAATAAGTAAATTTTTTTTCTTTTTATTTCTATTCTAAATCTATTTATGGACTAAAAATTTGCTTCAAAAATAGAAAAATAAATTACATTGCCAAATAGATTCCTATTTCAAACCTATTTTTGGAAATAGAAAAATAATTTTGGCTAGAAATGAAATGATTATCATAGGTGCCGTAATTGACCGGAGGCTAATAAAAAGTAAGTTATAGGACGAGGCTTTCTTTGTGTATTTGATCCCGTGTTTTGCTTCTTTTTCTTTCTGTCGAATGTTTTGGTCTCGTCATTGTCCCCGTTGTGGGAGTGGCTTTGCCTTCCCATTTTCAAAGATATGTCTAGCTAGAACGACTTTTAAATTTTTATTTTTAATTATGTTCTTGTCATTGTATACGAATTTTGAAACGTGTATTAATTTTGTACACTCTAAAACTTGACTTATGAGACCTTTTAGAATGCAAATGATATCTATTCTGTTCCAGAAATCAGTTTCTAACTAGAATTAATTTTTCTATTTTTGTTCTTGAATGAGTTTTAAATAAAAATACGCGTTTGATGACAATACAAACTTTCTGTTGTCGAAATAAAAATTAGTTTGCTCACGATACAAAATTTCTCTCTTGGGCAGTTGGCGGTGCATGGCGAACATCGAGCAGCTATGGCAAGTGACTGCAGCAAACGGCGAGTAATAGTGGATGGCGGGCGGACGGCAAGCAGCAGTGGATGGTGGGTGGGTGGCCAACTAGCAGCGAGGGTTAGAGAAGAGTTTTTATTTTTTATTTTTGTGCCAAAAAAAATAAAAGTAAATAATTTTTACTTCTGATCTCTTATCAAAATTTATTTCTAGACTAAAAATTTGTTCTAGAAATAAAAAAATAAAGTTGCGCTACCAAACCAATTTTTGTTCCAAATATGTTTCCCAGAATTGAAAAATAGAAAACAAATAAATGGAATGGTTATTATGTGCATCCTTAAACTCTTGTGAAACTGTTCAAATCTCCTAAAACTAAAATAGTACTTTTCATTTTAGTGAAGTCAAATAATTAACAGTTTTTTTTCACTTAATCTCATGACTCCTGTCTTAACTAACCAATAAAGTTACTAGGATATTTTATAGACTCTAAAATTCACCTAATATTGATTTAGTCGTCAATAAAATCAAATGCCTAGACAAGTATGCCCAGGGAATTTGAGGAAATTCTATGGTAGTCCCGTACAATTATGCCCTCTATTTTCCATAGCTAGGTAAGATGTTGCAAATATTTGGATCTCCCTCTCAATGACACGCATTACGTTCAAGTATGAAAATCTTTTTCTCTTTCCATAAGAAATTATACAGTTTCTTCACATTATGTATTCTTATCGATAATTTTGCTTCATTATATAATAATTCAAATATTTCAAAATTATGAGTAGAAAGTAAATTAATCATTACACATTCAAAAAAAAAAAGAAGTAGAGCGCTCTTTAGTACCAAACCCATAAAGCAAATATGATTCGTAACTATTGCTTATCAACCATATATTTATAAACCATGATGTCCGGCCCATTTGATACTATCGTTGCCTTAAAGAGTTGTGACTTGAGATGATTATGGAAGAAGTCCATTCACTTAACACAAGATGGAAGATTAATTTAAGTTATATTACATACTCTATAGACCATGCAAATTGCTAATATTGAAGCTGTTTATTATGCACGTCCACGTGATCAATAGTCTAGGTAGATCCACTTGCTACGCGATACCATTTCAATAAGCAAGATCACCGTAAATAGCCATTGCACTACATTGTTGAAACATGCATGCGAGGCTACGTTGACACGATGAAAACGTAATTTGAAACGTGGAAACGCCGGAAATCAAGGTGAGCAGGAGAAAGGAGGAGGAGGCTGTTACGATGAAGCTTCGGAGTCCATGGTTCCCTGTTTTGCCCGTGGAGTGGGAAGTGAAATGAATATCAACCCTGAATTTGTTGTCGTCTGAATGATGAAGACCTTGAGAAGTGGGTCAAGTCGTGGGAGTCGGGGTCTGAGTCGGAGACCCGCCAAGACGTGAGGCCAGGCCGGCGAGTTGGATCATCCTGAAGATGGGTCGTTGATTTCCAGAGACGAGGGAACTCGCAGACAACAGACGGGAGAGAGATGATGGAGAACGGGAAGTGAAATGAATTTCAATCCCGTAACTTTTTGTCGCCATTATTATGTCGGCCTTGTGAAGGGGGTCAAGTCGGACACCTACCAGGGCGGTAGGCCAGGCCGGCGAGTTGGATCTTCCTGAAGATTGGACGTTGATTATAGAGGAAGAGAAACTCGCAAAAAGACAGGAGAGAGAGAGAGATGGAGAACGTGACGGAGGTCGTGGCGTTAGCGTGGGGGATTTCTTCGTACGGATTGCCGTCATATGCCATGCACTGTCTTTTTCCATTTTTTTCTTAAAATATGATCAATAATTTGTCCGAGAAAAACGTTTTGCTGTTCATTTGACTGCGACTCCGGGGGACGTTTTCGACACGGGAGACGAGCTGGCATGGTTGCCAAATCACTTCTCTGCGACTCCGGCTTTGAAAATCCCTTTTCTTTTGAATCACTATGCACAGGAGAGTTGCTTTCGCTTGCTACCTTTCTCTGGCCCTTCTTGCAACTCCATCTCTTCCTCTCTCTTTGAAGAGGGACCATAGGAAAAAAGGAAAGTCTGTAACGAGCAATACTAGTCATAGTAAAATTGATTTCGCAAATTAATGTAGTAATCGATGTGTTAAATGATTGTCGGAATAGAATATGACTCATTTATCTAAATGTCAATTTCCACTTTGTAACATCATGTAAGCATGAGAGATATTATCTAAAAAAGTCATAAATCTATTGTACTTTGACAAATTTAATTTTAAACTTTTCAATTTTACCAATTGAGTTACAAAAATTTTGACAATTTGCTAATAGAGTCATTTCAATCAATTTTATTTGGAAATCACTGACGTGGATGCCAAGTGGCATCATTGATGTTGAATGGGACAATTTTTTTAATTAAAAATAATTTTTATTTTTATTTTATTTTAATTTGTTTATGGTGCCGGCAACCCTCTTTGGCCACAAAGGCCTTCCCACTTGGGCGAGGACCACTGCTAATGGCGCCATGGAGTCCTTGGGCGAGGGCCGTTGCAGCCCTACCGACTGCAAGTAGGGCAGCCATTGCCTAGATTTGGCAAGGGCCTCACCCTCGTCCACATAGCCCGACAAATGAAAAAAAAGCAAATAAAAAGAGGAAAATAAATAAATAAATTATTTTAAAAAAATTAAAAATTTGTTCTTGATAGTGTTGGCAACATCACATAAGACAACTAATGTCCACGTCAGCAATTTCCAACTTGATTGGTCATATGGACTCAACTGATAAATTATCAAAAGATTTATGATTCAATTGACAAAATCTAAATGTTTAGGAATGAATTAGTTAAAGTATAATCAACTTAGGACTTTTTAGACAATTTTCCCCTTAAGCGTGTAGTGCTTCATATATTTCGTTGAGATCAATCAAATTCCTCAAATACATTCTTCCAATCATTATATAAATTTAATCTTTGATCGAGTGATTTTGACCATGTTAAAACTTTTGGTCCTGGAAACTTTTAAAATCAAATTCCTATTAATTTGACCAGGCCTTTTATGCTAATTTGATCCATAGAAACCTCGTCATACCTTTCCAAAAGATTAGAATTGTCAAATCTCATCGCCCACATGCCGCGCAAGTTCCAGGCAATTGAGACGTGGAATTCTGATGGGGTGCTGCCGTAGACCAAAGAGTTGACGACTCCCCAGTACGGTCTCCCGCGTAAGTCAATGACTAAGTCTATGAAGGGACTTCGTGGAATGCATGGGGAAGTATCGTTGCTTTCAGATTTGTTGCATTTCGGTGCAATTTTGAAAGACTATTTGCACCCGTCTTGATAAAGCCAAAGCCTAGCGCCACTTATCCGGCAAAGGAAGTGGCCAGTTCTTTGTAGGGACCATTTGTATTGAGACTGGAAGGAAAAATTATTCAAAAAATCTTAAACCTATTGCATTTTTGTCAATTCAGTTCTAAATCTTTTTAATTATATCAAATGAGTTCTAAATAATTTCACTTTTTGCTAATTGAGTCTATCAAGTCATTTTTAATTGGAATTCACTGATGTGGATAGAAAGACAACCTCGCGAGCCTTGGGTGAGGGTGAGGCTTGCTCTCACTGGATTTGGGAGGGCAAGCTAGATTTGGCGAGGACGAGTCTTGCCCAAGACCCGCAAGGTCATCCCTTTGACCTCACGTGAGGGCAACGAGGTTGCCCCTCCCTAGTTCCTAGCAACGGCGACCTCACCTGAGGATGGCAAGGCCGACCCTCACTAGTCGAGCCTTTGGCCGATTGCCGGAGGCTAGGCAACTGGCAGAGAGGAAGAAGAGAGATAGAGGAGGGAAAAAAAAAAGGAGAATTTTTTTTCAAAAAAAAAATTCAAAAATTCAAAAAAAATATTTTAAAAATGATAAATTTTGACCGCCTCAGTGTCAGTTGTGCAACATAGGATGCTCAGCGTCCACGTTAGTGAATTTCGACCAAAATTGGCTAAATGGACTCATTTAATAAAAAGTGAAAGGTTTAGGTCTAAATTGGCAAAAGTGTAATAAGTTTATGACTTTTTGGACAATTTTCCATACTGGTTGTTACTTTTGAGAGAATCACCTGTCAGCATGAGCGGGGAAATCTGACATAAAAGTTATGTAAATTTTGGCTCAATATGTAATATAGTCTTGAGCTTTTAATTTGTTTAGTGTGGTCTCTAAACTATAACCTTATGTATAATATAATCATTGAACTTTTAATTTGTTCAATGTGTACTTGTTCGATTTAGTCCATAAACAATATAAAAATATTTAATATTGCAATTGAACTTCAATTAATAAAATGAAAATATTGAACGTTTTCATATAATTTTGGGATTACGTTATATACACACACACTAAAAGTCTATAGACCATATTGAATAAGTTTAAAATTCAAAAACTATATTACATATTGAATTATAATTTAAAGATTATATAGAAAAAAATTAAAAGTTCATGAGTTATATTATATATGAGACCAAAGTTTTTTTTTAGAGATCATTTTGTATCGTTATCCCGAATCAATGACGGAAAGCGTTAGATTTCCCTGAAGTTACCATATTGCATATTGGTCCCCATCCGAGCACGTCTTGTCTCCATCGAGCGTCGTCGCAAGCACGAGGGTGTGCTCCACGAGACAGGGCGGTCTTGGCGTTTTCCATCTTTAGTCTCCGACTTCGGCCGTAAGACAGCACGACGTCAACCGTGAAGTGTTTTACTTTTGAACTTTTCCCTTAATTCAAATTTTGCTGCCCCTACAATATCGCTCGGTTCTAAATTCGTGACTCGTCGATTTCACAATAGTAAATATTGGCACGTACATTCACCGACAAATTTTGTGATGATTTTTTACGACATGTGGATTGAGATTTAATATCAACCGGAAAGGACCAAAAGTGTAAAAAAAGTGATAAGCAAACATGCCCCCGTGCATTGTCGCGTTATTCTTCGCCCGAGGCCCTTCGTTATTGTCCTTGATCACATACGAAATGGAGGTAGGCCCACTGTAATGCTCAAGCCAACTGACCACTCTGTTATAATAAGTCATTCGAAACATTTGGGGATGGGAAACTCTTCTTAAGACGAGTCGGTTCTATTGATAAATATTTAATATAATCCTTAGATAATATAAAATATTTGAAAGTTCAGGGACGACATTAAATGAATTAAGAGTTTAGAGATAGACATAGCAAACCAAAATTTAAGGACCATCTGTGTCACTTTCATTATTTCTATATTATAGAGAATAGACAGGCTAATAGAGGTTCGAGATTTTGTCGCAACATCATAGGGGAAAATTATTGCTTGAATCGGTAGCGTGCAATTACAGTCATTGATTTTCTCTTCATCGGAGAAGCGCATGGAATCCGTGCCAAAAATCAGAGGATCAAGAGGTCGGGACAGATTCAATATACATGACCGCGGGCATAGAGAACAATTTTCGGGCGCCCTTAGGCGGGTGGCATTCAATGCCGCTTGTGTTGGGCTCAACTGCCTCCCCACTGCCTTCCCTTTTTCATCTCCTCAGTGGTCTCTTGCCCACCTTCGTTGGCTCAACAAAGGGACGAAGGAGGAAGACAGGAGCGAATCGAATTTTTATCTTGTCATCATTGTCCAAAGATAATTTTTAATTTCACCACCCGCATGTGGTATAAGTTCCACTCATTTGATTGGCCAAGAGAAATTCCTTATGTGGAATTGAAAAATGCCTCACCGCCGTATAATTAATTAAAGCCCAACAAAAATTGCCTAAAAAATTCAAATAAAATATTTGCATCATTCCAACATAAACTGCCAGACTGAACAATTGGCAATTCGACATTACTAGGCTTTTACTTAAATCAATGACCGGTCTACGAAGTACTTTTTAAATGCATGCAACTATAAAACCGTGTGATATATAATCGAATTAATATAACATCGCCTTTGGTTTGTCTAGGTTTGACTTTGCATGTACCGGCACTCATATTATAATAAAGCTTCAGAACTTTCTCGTGAACTTCCCTTTTTTATCGTTGCACTACTCGTGTAAGCAACGTAATTCCCAAATGTGAGATACAGCTCCACCCTCATGAAGAAAAGGCGAAATAGCTAATGCCTAGTCCTTACACTATTCCCGAGAGAAATGAACACCGAAGGACCTTCATCTTCATCTCCATCGGATGATCAAAAGGCAAGAGAGCTATATCACGATCCATGCCCTCCAGCAAATGGAACAAAAAGGTCTCGTTGAATGGTTCTATTCGCTGAAAATTAGGAATGAGTAATAGAACATATTAGCACCCCCAGATGAGTAATGATTTTTCATCCCCGTGCCAGCGTCTGAGCCAATGGACAGGTGGGTCAAGTCGCGAACTCCAATGAGGACGACAAAATACGATGCTCGGTTCCTGCGATTGAAGTCCGCGAGAAAGTATTGGGTGGTCCGGGACCGCCACGTCAGCGTGGTCCCGGACTACTCATACGGCGCCACACGTGACGGGAGGGAGACAAAAAATAGAAAGAGGAGAGAGAGCGTCAGAGAGGTGGGTTCGGGTCGGGTTTTTTGTCCCCCTCCACGCACGCGTGGCGCCGCGTGAGTGGTCCGGGACCACGCTGACGTGGCGGTCCCGGACCACCTAATATTTTCTCTTGGAGTCCGCACACATTTTAACAACTATCCAATGATACGATAGGTGACAATATCTTTGGTCAAAAGACAAGGTTATCGTACGATAGCTCATGTGCGTAAATTGCAGAATACACATGCAGTCTAAATAGAACGGACACGCGACGCGACACGACATGACACGACACGACACGACACGACACGACACGACACGACACGCTGACACGTCATTTCTAAAAAGTAAAATCTTTCGATATGTTGGGACACGTTATATATTAAATAAATCTTTTTATTTGTTATTAATTTGATTCGAATTTATAAATAAATAAATAATAAAAAAGAGCTTACAATGAATTTGTGCTAATAATATTAAGAAACTATTCATAGGAAATTTGAAAGACATATTAATAGTTAATGTGTATTCATATTTGAGAACATATTTCTAACTTTAACAAAAATTATAATCAATTTAATATTTTTATTTTTGAAAACTATTTTTAGCTTCTTTTTTTTTTTAAATATCACCATCCAAAAGTTATTTTTCTCCCATTTCTTTTCACAAACCCTCATTCTCCAAAATTTATTTCCCTCCCTCGTTTCTCTCTCCCCCACGCCACCTCAAACTCACCCCTCCCCTTGTCAGTTTCTTTTCCTCATTTCTCCCCCTATGACTTGTCATTTCCCTTAGTTTTCTCTTCCACCCCCACACCACCCGTCTGATTTCTTTCCTTCGTTTGTCCCCCTCCCCCCACCTGTTATTATTTCTCTCTTCCCCCCTCTCCCCACGCCACCCTAACCCCCAGCCCCCCGCCTCGTTTCTTCCCCTTTCTTCCACCCCTCATCACGCGTTGTTTCTCCACCCCCACCCCCCCTCCAGTCTCCAGTTCTTTCCCTTTCTTCCCCCTCCCCCCATCACCTGCTAACCATGACCTCCTCCTCCTCCTTCTCACACGATCCTCTTTGCTCTCTTTCAGTCGCCTCACCACTCGCCTCCAACCCTTCCTCCTTTGCAGCCATAGCCTCAACCTCGCCGCCGGCCCTCCATCGCAGCAGACCCTCGCTCACCGTCACGGCATCATTGCCTCGCCCTTGTCTCCACCCTCCATCATTTTCTTCAACGATCCTCTCTCGGACACGCAGGTTAGAATGTGTCAAAAAAAGTTGACCGCGTGTCGGACATGACACGGAAGCTCGGACAGCGTCCGTGCTTCATAGCTTGCAGCCTTTCTCCTTTTTTGTTTATTTGTTTTTGGTCGGAATATGAATTTACTAAATAAAAAGTGTTCAAACATAAGTGCTCACTAGAGAGCATCCAAACAATGGCTCGCCAGAGAACAACTGTGAAGGACAAATTATCAACAAAAGATCAGCTTTTAGTTGGGAATGTACATGATCAGTTGGAAACTACCTACGTATATTAATCATACACCCCTCCATTTTATACCTTTTCTTGCCTTTGTTTGCACACCCCCTTAGGGTATTATGTTGGTATATGCCAATAACTCTACCGACGAGATAACAAATATGGGAAACCTATTGAGAAAACAAATGGTATTACAAGGACTTTTTTAAATTATAAGACAAAGAACTCTAAAGAACCACTTTTCCGAAAATACCATTTGCCTTTTCATTCAGGAAGTACATTGGACATGGACTTTGCTTGCAGCAGTGAGAGCGACCTGGACTCCAATTTGCAAAAGCAATTGCAAAAAATAAAATCCCAAGACTAAAACTGCAGGACCACCTAGAAGATAACACTACTAGGTTGACCACAGCCGATGATTTTTATCCAGCAAAACAATAGGAGAATCATGTTTGTTGCTCTCTGTGGTTCTCAAGCACAAGATCGCATTGCTATTCGAATGTGCAAAAGGAGTTCCCACATCTTTACATGTAAAACCCATAACACAAGCAAGACAAGTAAACTGAATGTACAATATGCAGAATCGGCAACTCTCATCGAATTATATTGGTTAAAAGTTGAAATGTGGCGACAACCAATCGAACTAACTAATACATCATCAAATCGTAACCAGATGAAGACATGTTCAGGGCATCCAATGTGGACAAACTGCCAAATATAAAGTGCTCACAGCTCGTTCAAGGTTTTAGCAGATAGTTTGAACATAGCATACTAATTGTTTACCTGACTTTTTTGAAGGTGCAACTATAGGAAACAACATAAGCATATAGTTGGTCTAGGTTATTTTCATCATCCAAAAAAAAAAAACAAAAACAAAAACTTGGTCTAGGTGATTTTCTTGCGTAGGAACACAAATAGTTCGGACTCTTTTATCAACATCATTAAGTTCATTTCAAGTGAAATTCAGACTTCATGCTTGAAGCATTAGCTTTATCTGATATCTACTAAAATAAGAAAAGACTGTTGTCACAATATAAATTTTAAATGCAAACCAATGGAATACATTATAATGTGATTTTCCAAGCAAATAGATATCCGCTCCCAGAGTTGTAGGATTATTCCAAGTTGTCCTATAGGAATGAGTACAAATTCACCAGCTTTAACAGCATCAACTGCACAGGAGCATATAAAGTTCAAGTTGTCCATTTCCTCTGAGTTCTCAACAGCATGAAGTAAGAGCTCCTCCAAATCACTGGTTTCATCACAGTAAACTCACATCTTAATCTCATAGATGCCAAGTGTCAAAATCTACCTTATTAGAATAAACGAAGAGCTGGAAGAATCAAATGGTACTACACTATACAACCATGCATTTGGCCATAGTATTCACAACCCAAGAGGAGATATACTCAATAAAGCGGGTTGCCTCAAAGTTGAAGAACCCTCGGGAGCAGTGTAATTACTAACCTTGTTGGTTGTTTCCAAGATATCCAAAAGTGAAAAATCTGAATATATTAGTACATCGTATGATCAAAGAGCGCTAGAATTAAACTCCAAAGTATGACCAGGAACAAATTCAAAGCTCGAGATAAATCTTATTGTTCCATCCTGATACCTTATTGTTCAATTACAGGTAGGGGTGAGCGTGGTTCCGGGTAGAACCGGGAATCGGAACCGAACCGGAGGAGGGTCCGGTTCGGTTCCCGGTTCTGAAGAGGCCGGTTCCGGTTCCCGATTCCTTTTTTTTAGGAACCGGCGGTTCTCGGTTCCGGTTCCGGTTCTTGGAACGGGAACCGGAACCGGTCAAATTCAAAAAAAAAACCTAAACCTCCCCTTCCCCCACGTGATTTCCCCCTCGATTTTCCCTCCTTCCCCTTTCTTTTTTTTTTCTCTCTTTCTTTTCTCTTCTTTTTCCTCCTCACGTCACTTCCTGCCCCCCTTAACCCTACTTTTTTCTTTTCTTCTCTCTCTCTTCTCTTTCCCCCTCTCTCGGCCGAAACCCCTCATTCTCCTCCTCTTCTTCTTCTTCTTCTTCTTCTTCTTCTTCTTCTTCTTCGAGGTGAGCACGGTTCCCGGTAGAACCGAGAATCGGAGAACCGAACCGGACCCGCCCGTTCTCTGCCTCTGCCCGTCGCCGACGCCGCTGGACGCCAGTCGCCCCGCACTCGTCTCACCCTTGCCTCCTGCTCCCTCGACGCCGTTACCCCCTCGCTTGCCTCACTAATCAGCCGCTCGCCGTCAACGCTGCCAGTGGACACCGCTCGTCCCCTCGGTGGAGGCCGCTCGCCACTTGCGCAGCCACCCTCAACTTTGCTCGCTCAGTCGCCCTCGACGCTGCTCCCCCCCGACGTCGCTCGGCCAGCCGCCCCCAACACCGCTGGCCCAGTCGGCCCTTGACGCTGCTCACCAGTCGACGACACTCGTCCCAAGTCTTTGTCTCGATATGCTTGTAAGGATAAGCTAATTTGGATGGTTTAACCTGAAGATTATGATTCATGGGCACTTGAGTTGGGTTCTTCAGGTTGGCGGTCGCCATTTGCATTTTGCTCTGTGATTTTTGTTGTGTGATGAGGCATAACTTGTCTAGTTCGTGTCAAGTAGATCTGATGGGACTTGTAATACTTATGCGATCTGATTATACTTGTTTTTTGATGAAGCATATCTACGAGGTGAGCTGTTGATCCACCGCCCCTTCCTCAAATCAAAGGATGGGATGTGTTTTTAAGCCATGAGCAAGCAGATTTGCTCTTCTTGTACTGAATTTTCATTTTTTAGGGAAGGGCCCCTTGTTGCTTATGTTATATCCTGTAATCGAGCCATAACTACTTAAGAATTGGTAGCTGACTTGATTAACAATCTGTGCACATCTTTTATTTTTATTTTTATGCTGTTATTTTTTGTCCTTCACACGATATGTTTGATTGATATTTAGCATGCAGTTTGGTTACACAGAAGCGTTTGAGTCACATTATTTACCTGAAAGATTTTGGTACAGTAAATGTATCGAACCCTTGAGAGGATAATGGCATGTCTTATGTTCTCTTTTCTCTTATGAAATGTCACTCTAGCTTTTTACTATTCCATCAAGTCCTTGATTGTGAGCTATTTTAGAGTGGGAGTAGATGATGAAGAAGAAGGATCTTTTGGTTTTTATGGATGTCTCCATTGATGGGGACCCTGATGAAAGAATGGTTTTTGAGGTACTCATCTGTGAATGCAATCTTAAATTTTTTTAACATCTATATGCCCTCAGTTATTGCATTTCTTTTGAAATTTGCTGTAAATTTTTCACAATCCTTATTTGTTGATTGGCTTTCTTGTGAATCCAGTTCAACACCTTTTTCCTGAAGTTGCTCCAAAGATGGCAGAAAATTTCCAAGCACTCTATACTGGAGAGAAGGGAATTGGCCAGAAGACAGGGAGGCCACTGCACTTGAAGGGGTCATTTTTCCATCGGATCATTAGAGGCTCTATGGCTCAGGTATGTTTGTTTGTTCATGTAAGAGCTTTGTTCTAGAGAAAGTTTGGCCTTTATGGTTGTGTAAGGCTAAATAGGTTCTTTTGGTTAGTTACCTTTCTTTATGCTGTAGGATACAGGGCTGATGCTCACAACTGCTTTTCTTGTGATATAGTTTTAAGGTTGTACTTACCACGTTGTTCACCCTTTGATCTTTTCCTTGGTTAACATTTCACATACATTTCTTTGAATATTATCTTTCTCACCATTGGATTTTTCATTAATTTTTTGTTATTTTTCTTTTTCTTTGCTTTTTGCAGGGTGGTGATTTTCACAAAAGAGATGGTAATAATTTTTTTCATGGCTGTCCAATTTGTCTGTTTGTTTGTAATTTCACTCATCTTCCATGGTTGCTTTTGAGGCCTAAACTTTGGATTTGCTTGTTATGTGGCAATTTATTGAGGTTCTTTTTTCTTTTTTTGTCTTTAGTTTCTGTTATGTGCATCTCGTTGGTCAAGATGGACAACTCTACAAATTGCTACTGGTGAACAGGCCAATGGCCATCATATGTGATTATGTGCATATATGCGACCTATTTACTTTTTAGTTAGTTTGGATGAGTCTAGTACATGTCACTACACATTCATCACACCAATGCGTTCTTTGAAAGCTATGTTACCTTTGAATCTCAACAAAATGTTGTTCGGTTTTGAATTAATAGTCTAATGTTCTTTTATGGATATAGAAGCTTTGGTTTGTCTCTTTCCTTCTTCGTTATAGTTCAAATCTGAAAATGAAAAAAAAAAAAAAAAGAACCTGTTGGAACCTGGAACCGACCCTGGAACCTGTGACAGGGTAGGTTCCAGGTTCTTGGTTTTGACGGGTAGGTTCCAGGTTCCAAAAAATGAGGAACCTGGCTGTACCCGAGGATAGGTTCCAGGTTCCAAGCGGAACCTGTAAGAAACCGGGAACCGCTCACCCCTAATTACAGGCTTCTATTTCCAATGTGATGCTGATTGGTTTGACACTTAGGGCTTGTTTGTAATGATCTAGATAGTAAATGATTTTAATTGGTTCCTGGGAATAGATTTGAAATAGAAATTTATTTGATAAATTTTTTATTCTCAGAAATAGATTTGGAATACAATCAAATAATTTTTAAAAAAAAATTGCTTCTTTATTTTCGAAAATAATTCTAAAATCAAGTCTAATTTTTCTTCTTTTCTCTTCTCTTTTCTTCTCTTTCCTGTTGTTCTTCTTCTTGTTCTTCTTGTTCTTCTTCTTCTTCTTCTCCCTTTTGGCCAGTTGCCAGCCTCGACCATGGCCAGCAACCTCGTTGAAGTGTCGCCGAGGTGAGGCTCGTCAGCTCGAGCCTTGCCATGGCTGGGTGAGGCTCGACCTCGCCTTAGCTAGGTGAGATTGACCTCGCCCAGATCTGGCGAGGCCAAGCCTTGCTGGGCCACTGCCAAGTCGATGTTGCTTGATCTCACTCAGCTCATAGCAAGATTGGAGCCGACAAGCCTCACTGTGGCTCAAGTCACTAGGGGCCGGCAACGCTCCCACGAGGTCGCTAGCCCTCGTTTGGCTGATCCCTGGCCATGGCTAGTTACTAGAGGAAGGAGAAGATGAAAAGGAAAAAAGAAAAGAAAAAAGAGAAAAAAAGATTAATAAAATTATTAGGCAGTTACTAAATGCCTTCAAATGCTTAAAAATTGTTCTCGGGAATAAAATAAAATAAAACCATTTTTAAGTGGAAATTGTTTATAAGAACAGAATGGTTATCAAACGCATCCTTATTGTACCATTGTAGGATGCCACTTCCACTTATTTGAGTCTTTGAACCTTCTTAACATAATCCTCTACATCAGCTGCACCAAGAGGCACTTCATCACTATCTCTTAAAAGGTTATCAAACAAACGAAAATGCAGTTTCTAGGAAGGAAGGTAAGATGCAGTATGAAACAAGCGTGATCACAACTCGGAAAATGCAAGGATACCAATGCTTCATAATCTTCAACGGCCAAAGCTTCTGACCACAATATGTGAGCCTTTGCGCATTTAATTTAGAGATGCATGACCTATCAAGAAAGTCATCTAACAAGAAAAGGCATTTTAAGCCTTGGCTGTAGGACAAACTCTCAACATCAAAATTTAATCTGGATCTGATGCCCATTAAAAAGCTTGGGCTCTATTCTGACTAAGGGAGGGGCCGAGAGAAAAAAACTAGTATTTGTGCTTTGCAGATAGTTACAATGAGGATCTAAGCCATGATAAACTATCAAGCCACATCTTAAATGCGATTTAGCTACAGAACAGAACCACCACACGAAGGCTGTTCCTTACCTATACAATGGCATCCATCCACCAATCTCAATCCCATCAGTGCCCAATACTATCTCCTTCAGTGCAGGAGGAAGTGATTTCAGCTCCTCCCACTTCATCCAGTAAGGACTAGTGAAATCTTCAGATCCATACAACTGCCTGAATTCCTCATTCCATCATAAGTTTCCCAAGTTTCACTGCTGCCTCGGTTACATATACCTAAGGTAAAAGCATGGATCTTAAGCAAGTTACAATCTTTTAACGCACAAATTCAAGACCAAGCGATAGTTAAACTAACACTCAACCGTATAGTAAAAATTACTTCAAATGTCAATCAACGAGATGAAGATTACCTTTGCCGAGAAGCCCTTCGCTCGAGTAAGAAACAGCAACTCGAGCATCCCGGTGGGGCTCGAGATCAACACAACATCAATGAACGAGAGATTCCACAAGTGTAGGCTCGCCACGGTTTTGTACCATGGTTCGGAACGAATCAAAGCCTTTGCATTCATGGGGTTCTCAGTATCATCCCTCTCTTCATTCCCAGATTCACAGCCATCGGATTTATCAACCGAATGTCCAAAATCTTCTTCATCTTGCACAGCAGAAAATCCGGGAGGTATAGGGGCGAAAGCAGCGAGAGCAGACAGGTCCAGGGGACATTAAATCAGGATCCTAAACCCACAGACACTCAGCATGTGACATTGGGGAAAGTAAAAACCTCTACCTCTGCTCAAGCACGTCTGCATAAGAGGGTATGTTCCAAATTCAAATCAAACTGAATTTGAAGACCGGATACGTCGATTGACAGATGGAGGTGCACTAGAACACCAGTTAAAGAGAGACTTACCAACTTCATGAAGCCAAACCACGGTGGAGACTTTCACAGATATATTACAGAAAAAATGCAATTAGGAGGAGGAGATTTCGCACGGACTCGGGGCTTGTCCTCGGACGGAGATGAAACGAAGGAGAGTGGAGGGGTTTTGGCTTTATGGGTTTACACTCTTCGGACAAGAAGGATACAGAGCAGAGACCGGGAAGCTCTTAACAACGCAACGAGAATTTTTATTTATTTATTTTTAAATGGTTATTTAAATTATATTCAGAAATGGAAAACGCAAACCTGTTCAAGAACTTCTGTGCCTCATTCGCCGTTGGTTTGTAGCGGTGATAGTGGGTTAATAATAAAGCAAATAAATTATTCTTTGAAATCTAGAGTATCGTTCAAGGAAATTATATTGAAAAGGGAAGATCTGATCTATCGGGTGGGGGATTTGTTTTTTTTTTTTTTTAACAACTTATTATAGTAGAAAGTATACATTAATCATTCGGCGTTAAAGACTTGACATTATTACACTAGGATCCATTTTCCATTTAAGAAGATCAAGTTGCATCGGAGGACGTGATTAGTATAGCCAAAATCACATTGTGTAATTCAAGTTAATTTGCGATCTAACGTGAGACCTTTAAAAGGTGACGCTAGTTGTAATTTTAGATGAAAGATGTGGTCTATTTTTTCACATTAAAAGTTAATGATGATGATGATGATCTGTCCCCTAAAATCTAAAAATAAAAAAAAATAAATAACAACAAATTTGGATTTTGGTCGAACTCTTGAGAAGATTTGTCAAGATATCATGCTTGAAGCTATCTTATTTAGAGGGAACATCGAAGTGAAGTATCTTTCTGCAGTAAATTTTTTAAGTTTCCTCAATGAATATGTGTCATACACATGGTGACAGTATGGTTTCTTAGGCTAGGAATATTAGGTTCCTATCTAAATTTGTTAGTAAGTAAATTGAACTCAATAGTCTATACAATGAATAAGAGATGATCACCATGATGAGCAAGCAAGAGCGAGAGAGAGATTTTTGAGCTGTAGAGGTGATGGCTAGTGATGATTGATTCTCTTTTACATTGATTGCCTTATGCGGCATGATTGCTCACTACCACAAGTCAATTTGGCTAGCATGTTGTTAGATATTTTGGCAGTTTTGAAATATTTATTAGAAATTATGATCGTCGTGAAAGTCATCATTTTTGTGACGGCTTTCTAATGGTTGTATAACGGCCGTCTAATGGTTTTATAACTTTTGATTTATTACTTCATAAACTTTTCATTATTTTTATAACGGTCATCTTTTTAATGACCAATTAATTTATGACGATTTCCTAACGATTCTCTCTTTTTCTTGTTTAAATATAAATTAAACTTCAAACCACAATCTTAGTAGATACAATATGTTCTCATATCTTTCTTTTTTTTTTTGCCGGGTTTTACACAAAAGTTGTTATGTTTCCTTCTAATATTCAGTGCAGAGTATAGAGGAAGGTCTGTTATATCTTGGGAAGATAGCCACTGAAGTCTTACACATCGAGTTTCGTACTCCAGGGGGCGGAATTACCCTTAAGGACAGTGTTTGTATGCCTCAAACATTTCTTTTTATTTTCTAATCTTTTGTAATGTATTTCCAATCATTATTATTATTATATGTATTCTAATCATTTTTTCAACAATCTTAAGGATAAATGCCTTATAGCTTTCAAAATTGGAATTGTCGGTGCTTCCACTGACCTTGGAATTGAACAAGGATTTGGAGATGGTGAAGGACAAGTAGGGGTGAGCATGGTCCAGGTTGGGCTGGTCCGCCCCCTAACCTTAGGACCAACCCGCACAGTACTGGACCTCAATTTTTGGGACCGAGGACTGACCCTATTGAGGTTGGAACCGAAAACCGAACCGACCCAATAGATTTGGTCCAGTTCTAAGGTCAACCCGGACCAATCGATAATTTTTTATTTCATTTTTTGTGCTCCTTAAAAAAGCGATTGAAGACCAAACTGACCCAATGTGTTCAGTCCGGTTTTAGGGTCAACCAGGACCAACCAATAATTTGCTATTTCATTTTTTGTACTCTTTAAAAAAAATGATTGAGGACCAAACTAACCCAATGGGTTTGGTCCGATTTCAAGGTCAACTCAGGACCAACCAATAATTTTTTATTTCATTTTTTGTATTCTTTAAAAAGGCAACCGAGGACCATATCGACCCAATGGGTTCAATGATGAGCGAGGTCAGCTAAGAAAGGCAAGTGGTAAGGGTCAAGTGGGGTGAGCATCAAACACAATAAGTGTTGACACCTAAATTTTGGCGACCCGTTTAGTCGTTTATCGCATTAAAAAAAATAGGGATTAATTTTATCCTTGAAAAAAATAGTTAATTGCATAGCACATAGTTTTAAGCACATTTATTTTTAATTTGCATTCATATTGGGCCGGTAACAAACGGATTCGAATTGATGGTTTAGAACTTCAATTTGATGAGTTGGGTTAAGCCCATGAAGGGAGTAAATCGGTCTAAATCCGTATCCTCGGGGAGATTTTACAGATTTATCTTTGTGAGATTTCAATTCAAAAATAAATATTGTGTTCGGAAAAGCAAATATTACGTTTGGAAAAGAAATATCAATTTGGAAAAATTAAAACCCTAATCTGGGATCTATAAATAGATTAGAACGCATAGGGTTTTTGGGGGGCACACAATTCCATACACGGCCGCAGAAAACATGTGAGAGGAGGAGGAGGAGCGTTCAGCCAAGCATCACATGCCGAGCCTCTCGCGATTGCGACCTTGCTGATCTTGTGGTTAAGCTTCACATCGGTTGCCGCTGTTTGCGCCATGACGAGACGGTGACCCATTGCTGCGCCTCCCGACGACAAGGTGGCCTTGCCGTGATACCTCTAGAAAGCTACGAGATCGACGACTGGTTGCTTCCTTCGTGTTGAACCCACGACATTGTTGCTACCCTCCGTGTGGTCACGGCTACCAATTCCACGGCAATCATCAAGGAGTCCAATTGTTCAATAATTGCTCCAGTAGATGTTTGTGGTCTTCTGGTCAACGTCTTGCAGTCAAGGGGAGGCCACAGAATTGAACACACAGCCTTTACACGAGAGAAAGTCTTCACATTCAGAGGTCAAAAAGTCCAATCTCTTTTGCAACAATTGCCAGTTCACACCCAACAATCGTGCTGCCTGTTCTAGTGAGCGACGGGCTTCTCTGCAGCTGCACCTTGCAACTCCTTGTGAATCTCGTTGTCCCAAACACGTGCCTCAGCCTCCCTCTACGAGTCGTGAATCTTGCAGCCCGAAGCTTCCGCCTGCAATTGCTTGATCTCCAACGATGACACGATTGTCGTTCTGCCGTGAACAACACCCGGTCGCTCGACTCAACCACACCAGCGACTTCGAGCTCATCGCCATCCCACTCTCGACGACGCTGCTGGTGTTGAGTCACAACAAATGCCCCTCGGCGCTCTTCGCAGTAAATTGTTTTGTGCCCCTGCAGGTTAAGAGAATAGCTCCAAACGCCGGCAGTAAGGAGATTCGAGGGTTTGTGGTCTAATTCTTTAATCCCATATATTGCGTTGGTCCTTGCCGTGCATTTGTTTTGATTTTGCAGTCAACCGAGCACCACACCGTGAATTACCAGCTCGAGCATCCCAAGCTGAGATGCCTTGCCAGCTTGCTCTGAAGCACAGTTGGTCATCACAAGCTGGCCGCCGTTCGAAGACCAAATTTGGAAGCAAATATTTGGGATAGGTAAAAATTTGTCTATTTTAATTTCTGAAAATTTTGTTTCCTTATTTGACATATTCATTGGTGCACATGATGGAAATTCCCGATATGCCATGATATTCGCAACTCGAGTAGCCTTCTAAATTAGGAAATCTTCCTAATTTCACAACGTGCATATGATTGACGGTCCGATTTCATGCTCGAAATACGACCCGCAATTGCATGGAAAAGTCACAAATCCGATCTCACGCTCAAGATATGATTCGTGATTTTGTCTAAAATTGGCCAATTCGATCTCATGTGCGAGATACGATTCGTCAATTTATTTCCAAAATTAAATGGACATGGATGATATTTTGTTGGATTTGTTGCCGTGCTGTTCTTGATGCTTTATTTGTTTGCTCCCATAAAAGAAAAGAAAAGAAAAAACATTTTAGTTAGATTAGATGCATGTTAGGATATTACTTATTTTAGGGTTATTTTGCATGTCAAGAATAGGAATTTTATTTATTTCTAATTTCTTAAATACAAATACCAAAAACATAAATTTAGGATGTTAGATTTTTGTTTCACTTATTTAAATTGCGTGTTAATTATTTGAGTCTTAATTTCGATTTTTTTATTAAAAAATACAACAACAAAAATGTCTTAGGATAAATTAGTTTCAATCTCTAGGATAGATTGCGGGCTTATTAAGTAAATAAAAAATCACGCGCACGTCATATAGCATTAGGTTCATGGAATGCATGTCATTTAATGATTATTGCTAGGTCTATTTAATTGGAAATTGCTCGTCATTAGAATTAAGTCATTAGATTAATTTAGATTGCACATTTAATTATTGCATTTCTTTTACCCATGTCATATAGTTTAGGCTATACTACCATGTCATATCATTTCATGTTAGATTAGAAGCATTGCATTGCATATGGATTTGATTCTCATTAATTGAGTGAAAATGAAAAAAAAATGGCGTGTTAATTAGAAATCATATCTAGGATTGTTGATGTGAATTCTGATCTAACAACGCATATGCTTTCGTTGCTACAAGGTAAGTCACGTAATTTATTCATCGCTTTCTTGGGTGTTAAATTGGTGGTTTGCGCACCCGTATGATCACCTCACATGTTAGGGAAATAGATTTAAAATCAATCCAAATTGCCTGCAAAAACATTTTGAAAATAAAAGAGAAATGTACCGAAAGAGCGTTAGAGAAATCTAGCGTAACCAAGTCCCCAAACTCATAAATCTCTGGTTCGTAGGAGTAAAGTAAATCTCTCGTTACTTTACTTGGGTTTCTAATCGACCCACCAAAAATAGATTAGTGGCGACTCCTAGTTGAAATATCATTTGCATGTTAAGAAATTTGAACTTAAGTCCCGAATTGGTATGGGCTTGGGAGAGCCTGAGTTAAGTCTAGGTTTAACAATCCATTAGCCAAAACCTAAGTGGTTCACACCCGAAAAATTAGTCTCAACAGCTTGGCGACTCCGCTGGGGAACTTGAGTTGAAACTCTTAGTAGACTTAGACCAATTTTCTTTTTGAAAAAATATTTTTGTTTGGCAGCGAGGATTTCAGGTACGTCCCTAACATTTAGGTGTTAAATGTTCTTGCAAATTGGGAGGTATAAGGGGAGTAGTGATTTCTAACCATTGTCTTACAGGTTGGAGTTGAGAATGAATGTTTTAGATTTGACTTATTGAAGTGTTGTTTAATATAAATTGTTGTGCATGCCTTGCATTTGCACTACACTCTTGCACACACAACCTGCCGCCGGACCTGGGCCGCATAAGATCATTTAGGATGGTATTGAGATGGATACCACTCCAACAGCATGACTCGCGGTACGAGTCGCCCATTTCAATCTCGAAGTTTCTTTCATGGTGTCAAGAGTACCCACCTCAGTCCGCATGCCCACGACCTGGGTCAGCTCTTTGACCAAGCCAGAGTCATGAGGACCTGACATAGTCCACAAGCCCGTGGCTAGTTTGATCATCCTTGTGGCTCCACCTTGATAAGCCTTATAGACTAGAAATCGAACTCTTTACCATGCGTATGTCTATGTGATTGCCGTCAATTTGTCTTGGTGAAGTAAGTCTTCTATCCCTATACTAATGCAATTTACTTACTTTGTCATACTCTTGGTCCGTCGATGACAATCTAGATCCATCATTGATTTAAATCATTTGTCAAATAGAAATGAAATGAGGAAATTGCCATGCAATGAATGATTTGGAAAATACCAAAAAAATTGGAGAATTTGTTTTCAAATTTGGTCTTGTTAAGATGTCTATATTTATTTTCCTAGTCCATTTTTAGGAAATGCCCTTCTTGTACGAACTTTTCATGAATAAATGAAAAAAAAAATGAAAAAATCAATTAGATCATTGTCATGAATTGACTTTCTATTTACCCTCATTCTTACATGTTCCCGTTCATTTGAATTAGGTGATTATGGAACGATCCTGCTCATCCATCCGTTCATGATCAAGAGCTAAAATGACGGATCAAAAAGAGCTTATCTCATCAAGCAAAAGTGCTGCGATCTATATTCAGTGAGAAATTGCGACTCCAAGAAGAGAGCCAAGAAGACCTTTTGAACCGTTTCATTTTCCTGAGGTTGTCGAATTTGATGCCATCATGAAGAGGCTAGCAACATATTTAGATGGAAGAATATCTGACTTGAAGGGTTTGCATCACGAGATCGAGAAGGGTGAAGAATTCAAGTACACATGATTCATGGTCCTAAGTAGTTCGATTTCCTCATTTAATTATGGGCACACCTTCCCCTGCTTGAGAATTTTTATCGCTTTCTAGGGATTATTTTTCAATTTCCTCACATTCCAATAAATGTAATTCGATTGATGAATATCAATAAAATTACAAGTTTTGTTTTGAGGACATGATGGGGTACACCAAACCAACCCGGTGACGATATCCAACAATGAAAAGAAAATATCATCCATGGAAAAAATCTGAGGACTGGGCTTCGTCATGCTTCCTCATAAAAAAATTTCCAAAAAAAAAGAGAATAAAAAAAATCATTTTTCAAGCCATTTTCAAAAGCATGCTTTAGGTTAGCCCTATTTAATTTTCTAACTCATTTACTTCATGTTTCAAAGCATTACTTTCTTGTCCTGATGAGAAAGCATCTAAAAATGGCGCATTAGATGACAGATTGGGGGCATGGCAGATTTTGATAGTGACCCGACTGGGATAAAATCTCGATCCAAACCAAAATGGATGTGCAATTTGAATTTACATTGATGTTGCATAGTATCCTATTCATGCACGTTCTCTTGTGCAGGGGCAAAAGTGGATTTTCACTTTTGATTGATAAAGACAATCTAAGGACATCCATTGTTGAGACAATCCCTTTGTGGAGCAATTCCCTGAATGAATACTTAAAACCATGTTTTGAATGCAATAAATTGTTTGTTTTGAAGTCACAAACGCTTTTCATGCTTAAAGTTGCTAGACTCTTTTGAAAATAGAATTTTCATATTGATTTAGCTCACCAATTTCATGTGGAGATTTGTCAAGATAGACAATTCAATGGAGTGACATCAATGTTTAAGAATGCTGAATGAGATGTATCGGGATGATGAAAGGCAAGCCCTATCTTATACACAGTCCCCTACTCATACACTTGTGAGATGAGTGTAGTAAGTTCCATATCCGCAAGGTAAAGAGTTCTCTCACAAAAGGTACGATGACCGAAGTGATGAGAGGCATTATTTCTTTATCCCAAACACAACAGGTGATCCATTGCTTAACTCCTTTGAGCTCCATACACTTATGGAAATTCTTTTCAAATTACCCCTGTCAAGAACCACCCCACATCGGGGCAAATTGGAGGGTAAGACGACACCATAATGTGAAGAAAATGGATTGAAATTTTCTTGTTCTCACTTGCATCAATCTTCTTGTCATGCTATTACATTGAATTCATATGATAATTTAAGTGCCTTAGGATGATGAAGAGCATTTGTTTCTTTATCCTACATACTTATATTCTTTGCATAGCCCACTTGAGCCTGCAATTTCATTTCTTTAAACCCAGTTGATGATCATCCCCCACACTGGGGCAAGGCAAAAGGTAGATGAAGACCCTTGAAATTTCGAGTGTCATTGTTTGACGCATGCATAGAAATCAAAATAGAACTAAGGGGCATGAAAAAACAGTGTGCCTGGTAAAAGCAAAGCCAATGCCCATGAAAAAAAAAAGTAAAAAAAAAATGAATAAGAGCTAGGGGCATGAAAAAAACAGTGTGCTTGGTAAAAGCAAGGTCAATGCCCATAGATGAAAATGAGAGTCAAGATAAGTTGACTGTCAATTGCAAGAATTGAATCTTAATGGAGCAATACTCAAAAAACTCAAAAGTTGAGTTTTTACAATCAATGGGGCATCTTTCATGAAGACAATCCCTGGTGGCAATGCCAAAATGATCACCAACTCTCAGCATTCACACACATTTTGAGCCTAATGATCCTTTTATTTCTCAACCCATAAACACAGCCTATGTTACGTCCTTTACAAAGTCTTTTCTAATTATGGCACTTGAATTAACATAGGAATTCATATGTTTATAAGCATCGCTTGAAGAAGTATGAGCAAGATTATTTCTTTCTCATTTTGCAGGGTTCTTGACTTGTAAACCTGGAGATGATTATAGAATTGTTCTTTCAATTGCCTTGACTCGAAGAGTCCCTTTCTTAAGCCATTGACCAAGCCCACATTACGGTCCTTATTAAATACCTCTCAGATTGGTAAGGACGTACCGCTTGTAAGAATACTTGGACCCTTGTTGGTATGATGATAGGAGATGAAGTGATTATCATAAAATAGCCTCTAAATGAGAGTGAGTGAAAGTCCTTTCTAACTGAAGGTCCCTCATTTAGTATTCTTAGGAAATCCATGTCATGAGTGAAAATTGTCTTGAATGATAATTCTCTCCAATGGAAATTTGGGTGATGCAAAGGTCATTATGCATGAGCCTGATTGAATTAATAAAAACTTTAGTGGATTTTGAAGTGTGCATTCTAGAATAGTCTTAATTGTTTATTTCTTTGGTAAATGCATTTTTGCTCTAATCATACCTGACAGGTAATGCTTTTTCAAAAACCCAAGAGCTCTTGACATTCGGGTTCATTTCAGAATGTCTCATGATATTAGGAGATGAGAAACATTCACGAACATTCAAGGTGCATCCTTGATGTTCCCAAAATTTATTTCTACCAAGAGGTGAAAGACCTCCACAGGATATCTAAATTCCAGAAGATATATCTCCAAAATCAGAGATATCACCAGGTAAGTTTATCTCTACCTATACTCTAAATACTTGTCATTGTGCAGGTATTCTCTCTCAAGTGCATCGACACCTGACTCGGTCAAGCTGTCCAATTCTTGACCTGGCGTGCTTTCATAGCCCAGTGTCCCTTTTCATTGACTCGGCGTACTTCCGTAGCTCGATGTCCCTTTAATAGACCCGGCGTGCTTCCGTAGCCCGGAGTTTCTGACCTGGCGTGCTTTTGTAGCCCAGAGTCCCTCTTTATCGACCCGACGTGCTTTCGTAGCTCAGTGATCATTTATATTGACCTAGCGTGCTTTCGTAGCCCAAGTTTCCTTTTATCGAACCAGTGTACTTCCGTAGCCCGGTTTTCTTTTATTGACTTGGCGTGTTTTCGTAGCCTAGAGTCCTTTACATTGACACTCAATTGAGTTGTCTTCAAAGATTTTTCTCCAAATTCAATCTGATTAAAGCGACCGAAGAACGGTGCGGGTCCTGGTCAGAATATCTCTGTTGCAACGCTGGGTGACTAAAGAATGGTTCGGGTCCTAGCCAAGCAAAATCTCCGTTTAGGTGACCGTAGAATGATACAGGTCCTAAACAACATTTATTGCTCTAACAGGTGACTGTAGAATGGTACGGGCCCTGAAAAATCAATTTTCCGCCAAGGCGACTGTAGAATGGTACTGGTTCTCGACAACACCTATTTCTTATTCAGTCAACCGTAGAATGGTACAAGTCCTGGAAAGTGAATCTCAGTTTAGGCAACCGTAAAATGGTACAGGACCTAAACGACATTTATTGCTCTAACAGGCGACTGTAGAATGGTACGGGTCCTAGAAAAGCAATTTCCCCATTCAGACGACCGTAGAATGGTACAGGTCTTGAAAAATCAATTTTCCGTCAAGTCGATCGTAGAATGGTACGGGTCCTCAACAACACCTATTCCTTATTCAGGCGACCGTAGAATGGTACGGAGGGCGATCGTAGAATGGTACGGGTCCTAGAAAGTGAATCCTCGTTTAAGCGACTGTAGAATGGTACGGGTCCTAAACAACGTTTTTTGGTTTAACAGGTGACCGAAGAATGGTACGGGTCTTGGAAAAGCAATTTCCCCATTCAGGCGACCGTAGAATGGTATGGGTCATCGACAACACATTTTCCTATTTAGGCGACTATAGAATTGTACGGGTCCTGGAAGGTGAATTCCTGTTTAGGTGACCGTAGAATGGTACAGGTCCCTGAAGGGCTTGAACGGGAGTTGTTCGCCCAGTGGGAAGGCATACCTGCAGAAAATTGACTCTTCCTTCCCTGGTTCTAGGTCTAGGTCCATTATGTATCAGAGCCATGGTTTCGTTTGTGATATTATCCGTTCCATGTGCTTAGTAGGTGAATCCAATGCTGAGAAGATCTCTTTACATCATGTCTACAGAACCTGAAATTCTCGAAGCACCTGTTTCTCTTGCTCCTTCTACATCAGCCTCAACACCTCCAGAGTTTCGTGTTTCCAATTCTTCTAAGATAGACTATCTTTATGAAGTCTCTCTTAGTGATGAAACTAAGATCTCCGAAACCCAACTCCCTCTTATGAATCCATACTCCGCTTTCGCTAAACCCAACTCGTCATTTTCACCTATCCACTCCATCCACCAACTTATTCACCAAACCCCAAAGCAAGTAAAGGAGTATGTCCAGTCCTCCAAATTTGACTAGCACCCCATTTCTGCTACTGAAAAGGAGTACTTTGTTACTCTTCAGATTCCTCCTGAGTTCCCCAGACAATGGGCTCAACAGGGATATACTCATGTCCATTATGGCGTTGTTCGTCTTGCTCTCACCCTTCATGGTCGTAAAGGTTTGCCCGTTGTAGCAAGAATTGCATTGTTGGATACCATATTTTTACAATACCAGCATGCTTGCATCGGTACTGTTCAAACTACTTTGAATGCTGGAACAGTCTTTGTGACTTTGTATCCAAACTTCAACATTGCTCTTTCAGACCCCCAGCTACTCTCTTTCTTAAAGGTCCAAGTCCAGCTCACCAGAGCTCCTCAAACTGCTGACTCTGTAGCTGCAACTTTGCATTACCAAATGGTCTATTGAGTTCAGAATCATGCTCTTGATCTAAACTTCAACAATGGTAATGAAGATGCTTTGTTTATCTCCATGCAGAATGATCAGGCATCATGCATCCATGTTCCTAGGCGGATCCCGAAGGATACATTAGCCAAGCTCCTTCTAGAGACTTGGATTACCAACTATGAAAAGCTACACCAGCATAACAAGCTTTTCCAGTCTACGGACTCTGATGGAACTGTTTCCATCAAATTGGGCAAGGAAAATGAAGAAAATCCTTCTATCTTCCAGACCCTTTTCATGATTGAACCATGTGTTCCTGAATCAATTTCCGAGCCAAATCCAAAAAAGCTTGTTCGACACTTTAACGGTGATGGACATCATGTCCATTACTATAAAGACAAGTATGGTAATTGTTTTTGGGATCCTTTTTGCCAATGTTCCTATTGTACAAATTCTCCTGACGAGGTAAATCCATATGATAGATCTCCACCATGACGGAAAAGGCCAAAGGATGGGGTATACCAAAGATACTTAAACAGAGATTCCTCCGTTGATACTCTTGGTGAGTGTGTTAAATACCAATTCATGGTTTCCTATGCACCACATCTACCACCTGAGTCCAATACAACACCCCAAGTTTCACCAAATCTACCAAGATCACCTCCACCATCTCCTCCTAAAAAAAAACAAGCTCTCTCTCCGTTCTATAAGCAAATCCTAAAGTGGGCCAAGAAGCACTCTTACCCACTCGAAGTTCCAGCAGAAACACCACCCACTTCCTCCATTGCCATGTTTCATGACACTGATTTTCCCCCTCTTGTCAGAGAATGTTCGAAACTCTCGTTTCCTACCCCAGAGGAATTCATTGATCCACAAGGCAGATACCGCCATGTTCCTAAAATACCTACCCCCACTGATGTGAATGAACATGGGAGACAGAGAAAGACTCATGCTGCTGAAGCTGTTCTAAATTGGCAATCAGAGACTTTGTTAGCACAAAACAGTGCTTTCAAAGCAATTGATTCCAAGGTTAAAATTGTGCAACAACAACTCCGAAAGTATGATGAGACCACCAAGAAAATGGTTTATGAGTTCCAGAAGAGGCTAAATGCCTTGGAATCAGGACAACGTCTAGGCTATCATCATTTAGAAAACCCAAAACTGGAAATAGAAAAGCTCAAAAGACAAATCCAACTCCTTGAAGAAGGAAGGTTCAGACCTTTTGATCTACTCGCAACTCTAGTAAGAACTGGATACTTACCTCCACCACCCCAGACGTCTATCTTTGCTGCCATTCCAAAAGATCCTTTCATAAAGGAACCAGATATGGCAGAAGTACGGAATCGCCTTAAACGGTTGAATCGAATCCAAAAGGAAAGAGGAAAAGAGAAAATTCCTGTAGAATCATGTTCGGTTGTCATAAGAGAAAAGTGAGTGTTTTTAAAAAATCTCTATGGCTTTCTAAGCTCCTATTCTTCTCCAGCCTGGTAGGATCCTCTAAGAAATGCAGCTTGGGTAGATCAGAAGCATTTCCATCATGTTTCTCATGGTGTCTCTAGGCTCTGAACTAAAGGGCAGAGTGGTTTTCTGCTAAAAAGCCGTCCCTGAAGGGCTTGAACGGGAGTTGTTCGCCCAGTGGGAAGGCATACCTGCAGAAAATTGACTCTTCCTTCCCTGAATCATGTTCGGTTGTCATAAGAGAAAAGCCAGATCAGATGATGCTAGCAAATCCATTAGAATCCTTTCTAAAGGATTTGAGTGTCCAGAAACATCCTGATCCTATCCAAAAGACTGATCCAGCCCCTCCAACTGATCAAACTCTATTTCCAGTAAAGCAAACTGATCCTACCACTTCTAATGCTGAATCCGATTTAGTATCCTTTTCATCATCTTCATCCTTTCCAGTTCTTGAACCCGATTCCCTTCCTATTGTACCAGTAACTTCATCTATATTCAAGGCCGATTCTCCAGATTAGGAAATGGAATCAAATTACTCTGACCTAGAGATTGTTCGGGACAATCCGAGAAACCATGTGTCCATGGCATCAAAACAGTTTTTCACCAGCGATGACATCCCCTACCATAAATGGCCAGAAAGACTTGAGGAATTTCATACTTGGTTAAACACTCAGTCCATCACCAACCATGATATGAATGATGTCATTTACAATTTTGTCACTAGGTTCACAGGAAGCTTCAAACTTTGGTGGAAATTAGTGTCCGAACAAGACCAGATTCATTTTTTGATGTCACCAAACTTTAGCCATGCCATTACTCTCTTATACCAATTCTTTGTGGGAAAACCCACCGACCTCATAGAGATGAAAAGAATAGAGTTTTTCAAAAGAAAATTGTGTTCCCTCCGGAAAAAACACCTTGATAAGCATTATCGAATAATGCTTCAGCTCTTTTACCAAATTGGAGCCGATTCAAATCTGAAGCATGTTTTCCTGACTTCCATCCCTAAAGAACTATCCCAAATGGTCGAAGATCCTTTTTTGGAAGACAGAGGAGAGTATAGGATATCCCATTGGAAGAAATACAACAAGAAATGCATCTATGCCTTGAAGAAATATGCCTAAAGCTCCAGATGATCCGCTCCTACATCACAGATGATAGAAGCCTTGAGACAGCCTGCTCTCGCCAGAAGTTAAAAATCAAATGTTCCAAGCAAGACTGTGATGGTACTTGTGGAAAGTACTCTCGGAAAAAGAAACACTTCAAGAAGTTATGGATGAAAAAGTCCAAAAATGGCCACAAGAACTTTCGAAGAAAGAAGAAATGGCAATACCTACGAAAAAGAAAGGATCGCACGGGCCATAAAAAGTCAAATCGGTGCTACATCTGCAACCAGAAAGAACATTTTGCCAAAAAACTGTCCCCAAGCCAAAAAAGGTCAGCATCATTTGATACATCAAATTGAGAACGAAACAGGTATTTCTCTTGAAAATGATGATATCGAATCATTGTTCTCTGCTGATGAAGAATCATCTGAACAAACTCTTTGTGTTATTCCATGTTATCACACTTCCAGTGAAACAAATTCAGATTCAAAATCTGAAGACATTTTTCACATATTACCTACATCTGCGGAACAAAGCCTTGGCATATTTTCAAGTCAAACCCATTGTCCCCATTTCCCTGTAAAAATCCTCACTTCAAAGTTTGCTAAACCTATCACTGTTATTGCCCTCATTGATACTGGAGCAAGTTGTTCAATTTTGGATACCAAAGTTCTTCCTGAAGAATTTTGGACTCTTTATGTCCGATATTTCAACTCTACCTTAGGAGATACTTTCTCCACAAATGTGAGAACCACTCCTGTGACTGTTCAGTTCTTCCCCCAGTGTTCTATAACCACAAAAATCTTTGGATCCAATCTTCCAAACAAAGACCTAATCATTGGTTGGAACATTATGACTTAGATCTCACAGCTTCGTATCATTCCTGGAAAAGGTCTTAGGTATAAGGACCAATTCTCTGAGTTTGTCAACATTCATAGACTTTTTTTCCATTCAGATGAGCCTATTGGACCCAATCATGTAAAAATTGTTAGAATCTTGTTCAGAATCCCATTCGGAATTTGCCCAAAAGTGTTCTCATCCTTTATGGGAAAACCTAGAATTCTTTGTTTGCCTTCCTTTCAAGAAAAATGAAGATATAAATCCAACCAAGGCGAGTCATATGGGAATGAAGCCAGAACACTTGGCTTTAGCTCAAAGGGAATGCTCAAAACTATTGCAACAAAGTCTTATTGAAATCTCCAACTCTCAATGGGCTTGTGAAGCCTTTTATGTCAATAAGCGTGCTGAGCAGAATAGAGGAAAAATGAGATTGGTAATCAACTATCAACCTCTCAACCTTTTCCTCCAAGATGATAAATTCCATTTACCATCCAGAGTTTCTCTTTTTACTTGGTTAACAAAGGCCTACATCTATTCCAAATTCGACCTCAAAGCCGGATTTTGGCAATTGGGCATCCATCCCGAAGACAGATCCAAAACATGATTCTATATTCCGAACCAGCACTTCCAGTGGAAAGTTCTTCCTTTTGGCCTAAAGGTAGCACCATCCCTTTTCCAAAAGGCCATGTGTCGTATCTTTCAACCAATTTTCTCAAGTGCTGCAGTATATATCGATGATATCCTGCTCTACAGTCCTGATAAGCAATCACACTGCCAACTCCTTGAACAGTTCGCAGAAATTGTCAGAAAGCATGGCGTCATGCTTTCTCAGCGAAAGATGAATATTGCCTAAACAGAGATTGAATTTCTTGATATGCACCTCAACAATGGTACATACTATCCAGGGCCGCATATTGCTCAAGAACTGTTAAAGTTTCCTGAAGAAAACTTCACAAAGAAAGAAGTTCAGCAATTTCTTGGGATAATTAATTATCTCAGGGATTTTGTCCCAAACATTGCTAAACTATTGATTCCACTCCATACCATGCTAAAGAAGAATCCCCCACTTTGGGCAACATCTCAGACTAAAGCAGTTGCTGAACTTAAGGAGGTTATGCAAAATCTCCCACCATTAAAAATACCATTAACAGGTAAAAGAATTCTCCAAACAGACGCCAGTGATGAATACTAGGCAGCCATCCTGCTTGAAGAAATTGATGGTAAGAGACACCTTTGTGCTCACAAAAGTGGAAAGTTTTCTCAAGCCGAAATGCATTACCATTCCACTTTCAAAGAAATCTTAGCAGTAAAAAATGGAATCAAAAAGTTTGAATTCCATCTCATCGGCCATCACTTCTTGGTAGAATTAGACATGGCATCATTTCCTCAAATGACCAAGTTTAAACAGAAGTAGATCCCAAATTCTCAACTGCTTCGATGGGCTGAATGGTTTTCAAAATATTCTTTTGAAACCAAACACATTCCCGGAAAAAAGAATGTGCTTTCTGATTTCTTGTCAAGACCAAAAGCACCAGCTGAAATCAACATGTATATCAAAAGACTTGCTTTCCATATGCTCAATCATGGCGTAAAATACAAGATTGAGAAGATCAAAGATTTGCCAAGTTGGAAATATCCCCAGGAGATTATTGAACAAATCCAGAATAACAATCTCACTGAAAATCTGGGAAACCTCATGTGGCAATGCCACACAGATTTGTTCAGATTCAATGCAGGTTCGATTCTTTATCATTGCAGATTAAATTCGGATTATCCATTCATACATCTTCTTATCTAGAAGGAAGATGATTTCCATGATCAGCTCAAGACGCTATTATGGTACTTAACCAATAAGTACTTGATAACTATTGAAATTCCAACCAGAAGATTCGTCGCCAACCTCACCAGGATATTCTTACTAGGAAGAAATATTGAAAGAGAAAGTGATCAAAATCTTCTAGACTTTCTCAATTGGTTTTATCCTCCTACTCACTAGAAACATCTTTTGGAGAAAGAACTAAGTACCACAACACCAAATTCTGAAGTCCATACCATCCTGTTTTTCCGACGTCCATGGCATTTTTTTAGAAATAATGGCAACATCATTAATGCCCCCCTGGAAATAGGAACCACATCCTACAAACCCCATTTTGATAGCAGAAAAGCTCGGATTCACAAATCCTATCCAAGATCTGTTAGATCTTGCCAACTCTAGTACCGAGAACTCCAGAGAATTTTATGCCAAGAAAACAAAACCATTCCTGAAGATGTATGGAACTATAATGTACCCACTGCATGGGATCATTATGACCTAGCACCAGAAGCTAAGAAAGCACTCAGACAATTCAGACAAGCTGCGTCATCCCAAGATAATGAAGTGACAGGTGCAGATGACATTGTCCAATCCACTCAAGACCCCTATGCACTTTGGGGAGGTCCTCTTTCCCAAGATCCCTATGACTAAGGACCCTTATCCTTATCTCACATGGACACTTCCTACTATGCACAGCCATCCAATTGGCCTCAGAAGATGATAATACAAACGGGGCTCAAGAAGAAGCATCCCACCGGGCTCACGAGGAAGCATCCTCATCACATCAGCTAAAACAGATCCTCTCACCAGAAGACTTTGAAGCTCTTGAACAAAAATATGAGGAACATCTTCTAGCAACAACGCATAGCTCAGATGACTCAAACTATGACTACAATGCTCGTGACGGACGAGACCGCTGAAAAGTCGTTGTCCGTATAATGAACAGGAGTTGTTCGCCCAGTGGGAAGGCATACCTGCAGAAAATTGACTCTTCCTTCCCTGATTCTAGGTCTAATTTCCCGTTTAGGCAACCCGTTTAGTCATTTATCGCATTAAAAAAATTGGGGGTTAATTTTATCCTTGAAAAAAAATAGTTAATTCCATAGCACATAGTTTTAAGCACATTTATTTTTAATTTGCATTCATATTGGGCCAGTAACAAATGGGTTCGAATTGATGGTTTAGAACTTCAATTTCATGAGTTGGGTTAAGCCCATGAAAGGAGTAAATTGGCCCAAATCCGTATCCTCAGGGAGATTTTACAGATTTATCTTTGTGAGATTTCAATTCAAAAATAATTATTGCATTCGAAAAAGCAAACATTACGTTTGGAAAAGAAATCCTCATGGATATAGCATTGAATGTCGAGCGGGAAGCAACAAGTCAAGCGAGCATCAAGCGGTGAGCGGCACGAGTGACCCAAAGCGAGTGAAGGGAGTGTCAAGTGATGAGTGGAGAAGTTGTTTCTTTCAATTTTGGCAAATTGAAGACTAGGAGGACAAATAAGATAGAAGAGAACGAATACTAGAGAATGATACCATAAGGAGTTGTTTATGTCTTTTTGGACGCTGTGAAGACTCCTCACAAAAACATTTTTCTCCTTCGTAAATTATGACTATTGATGCCGTAAAAGACATTAAAAATCTAAGTTATTAAAGAATAATGTAAAATTACTTGAACTCCTCACTAAATAGCTATTTAATATTATTGACGCCGTTTTTTTAAGGTTTTCTCTATATAAAAATATTATAAGTAATATACATACACACTCAGGATTGGTCCAGGTTGGACTGACTCGGACTCTCAGGACCAAGGACCAACCCACACAGTACTAATCGAGGAATTCTAGGACTAAGGACCGACCCAATCTCCCTAGGAACCGGACAAAGATCGGTAGGATTGGGCTGGTCTAGGGTCGGTCCAGGGTTGACCCTAGGTCGATGCTCACCCCTAAGGACAAGTATCACATATTCTTGGGTGGTTTGTCATGGAACAGTATCAAGCATTAACATAAAATAGCTTTTGGTCGTTTTGGTAAGGTTATTGAGTTTCAAGTAAAGTCATTTTTTGAAAACTGTAAATTAATGCTTGAAAGGCATAATTGCCATTTTGGCGCGCTGTTTCCACATTTTGAGGAATTATCATCACATAGGTCGAGATCCTTTCATTCTGATATTTGAAATTTTGCGTCACGAGCTTGTGTGTTCTCTTTAGATTTGATTTGATCTTATTAGACATATTCCATGAATGTGTGCTCTTATACTTTTACGAAAGATGCTTACAGTTTTCAAAATTACCTATGTAGAAAATCTTTAAAAATGGCATAGTGATTCTGTGTGGCTACTTAAAAAGAGATAGAAAAGGAAAACCATAAAAGAAATGGAAAGAAATCGAGCTAATATTTATTTTATATATTTCTTTTTTATTTTGGGGCTTCAATACCTATATTTGTTTTTCTAATAGAAAGTCGGACGTGTGTAAGTGTTTTCTCTCTCAAGTTTGTGATTATTTTAATAATCATCCATTTAGGATTGGAAATTGGGGCACTCTTTTATTACTCAAAATAGTTTCCATTTGTCCTTAATTCTTCCTATTCTTCTGCTAAAATTTGTTTAATGTACATTCATGAAGCCAGTTTATAACTATTTTTATCTGCTATTTAATTTATCTTTGACTCCATCTCTACAGAATCTTATCGAGTTTGCCCATATTGGACCAGGTTATATATAATTGTTTTCAACGAAACAATGAATGCTGTCATGTGGGATTTCTGTGTTTTACCACTAAAATTACGCTCTTTTTACCTTATATTATTGTGATTATAGATTTTGAAAATAGGTTTCATTTGACTTTGGAACAAAATTCTTCAATATTCTCACAGTGTTGTCCAATCATTCTTGGGAATATGCTAGGGTGCATACAATCATTAGTCGGTTGGTGATGTCCATGCCAATATGCTCAAGTAAGTGTAGACACAAGCTTGCGTTGGTATTTGGTGGCATGTCTTTATTCATGTTTGCTTGGGAGTGCAGCGTGGGCCTCTATCTATGTATATGCTCATACATGTGTTGGTATTTGCTGCATGACAATATATGTGTTTGATAAATACATGAAGATATGATAATTTTATCTCGTCCACGCACATACAGAACTTCTCTAGCATTAGAATGGTGGCAGATTCTTGCCTTCTTGACAACGTGGAATTATGCTTGATAGAAGGGGAATAGAGACCCAATTTAGCAAGCACAAACTGAGAGAATAATTGGGTGACAACTATTCAATTGACTAATGATTCACCCCAATATTTGCCATTAATTACTTTTCTGGCTAAATTAGCGTAATCGACAATTTAGTAAGTATGCTTTTTGCATTCTGTCTTTTGTGAAATTTTTATATTTCACATTTCAATCATTTAAATGTTGCTTAAAGAGTTAAAGTCTACTTTGAGTTTTACATGTGTAAAACATTGTTGGCATTATATTTATGACTACTAAAGTTTTAGTCCAAACATTTTTCTTGTCAAAATTGTCGTGATTCTATTCCTGAATTTATTAGATTCACACTTATGTTTGAAACAACCAAAGAGATTTATATTTTATAATAGCCACAAATTTATGGGTTAAAGATTGTAATGTCTCTTTTGCAATGATCGAATTTTTCACGCATAACTTTTGATAAAATTATTAAAGAGTATTTTATTGCATAATTAAATTGTTTACATGTTTTGTATTGAGTATGCATTGTTGAGACATTTTTGGTGATTCATATATAACACTCAAAGGAAGTTTTACAGTTATTTTGTGAAATTATTAATTCATTTTAGATTTCTACTAACCTCTGAGTTTTGGTTAACATTTTTAGAGCAACATGTACTATTGACAGCAATAATGATGTAAAAAAATTTGTAAGAATATTTACTTTGCCAATTTATGTTGAATGTCCATTCATGCATGATGATAATTAGAGACTTGATTGGCTATTAGGGGTGAACATAATCCGGGTTGGGTCGGTTCACGCCCTAACCCTAGAACCAACCCATATAGTGCTGGTCCTCAATTTTTGGGATCGATGACCAACCCTATTAAGCTTGGGGCTGAGAACCAAACCAACCCAATAGGTTCAGTCTGGTTCTAGGGTCAACTCGGGACTAACCAATAATTTTTTATTTCATTTTTTGTACTCCTTAAAAAAACGATTGAAGATCGGACTAGCCCAATGGGTTTGGTCTGGTTTCAAGGTCAACCTAGAACTAACCGATAATTGTTTATTTCATTTTTTATACTCTTTGAAAGGGCAACCGAAGACCATACTGACCCAATGGGTTTGATGATGAGCGAGATCAGCTAAGAAAGGCAAGCGGTGAAGGTCAAGTGGGGTGAGCGTCAAACAAAATAAGTATCGAATGTCGAGCGGGGAGCAACAAGCCAAGCGAGCATTGAGTGACAAGCGACACAAGTGACATAAAGCGAGCGAGGCGAGTGTCGAGTGGTGAGCAAAGAAGTTGTTTCTTTCAATTTTTGCAAATAGAAAACTAAGAGGACAAATAAGACAAAAGAGAACGAACACTAGAGGATGAAAGAGTTGTTTATACCTTTTTGGACGTTGTGAGAACTCCTCACTAAAACATTTTCCTCACTTGTAAATGACATTAAAAATCTAAGTTATTAAAGAACACTATAAAATTACTTGAACTCTTTACTAAAAAGCTGTTTAATGTTGTTAACGCCGTTTATTTTAAGGTTTTCTCTAAATAAAAAAATTATAAATATATATATATATATATATATATATATATATATATATATATATATATATATATATATATATATATATATATATATATTTAGGATTGGTTCGGATTGAATCGACCTAGATCTCAAGATCGAGGACTGACCCGTATAGTGCTGGTCCAGAAATTCTATGACCAAGGATCGACCCAGTCTCCTTGAGAACCGGACCAGGACTGGCAGGGTTAGGTTGGTTCAGGGTCGGTCCAAGGTTGACCCTGGACTGATGCTCACCCCTATTGACTATTGCATTGGGAAAGAGAATCTCCTTTAGTGATTGTTGTAGAGATGAAATTTATATTTTTTTTTTGGCATCCGTAGCCAACATAAATCTATGTTAAATAAGAGATCTATATTGAATAAGATTGATGTGTTTTGTGAAATACTTTGTAAAATGGTGAGTGTATTTTACATAGTGCATTTCCCGTTGTATCAGAAGGAAACAGTGATGTTAACTGGATCTTGGATTCAGATGAAATAAAATTCATTAATGAATATGTGTTCACCCAGTGGAAGTGCTTGACATAAAAGCAGTCGAATGAAATCATGGGGGAAATGGCAATCCTACTTAACCAAAAGTCGACTTGGTTGAAGTAGATGATTTGACTAAATAATTGCTATAGTCGTTCCCATGCCAATATTGTGGCTAATCATGGGTGGTAGACTCAAGTGCTACTAGGCATATATGTGTAAACAAAATACCTTATCCTCCTAAGCTCTAATGGGTGAAAGAGAAGAAAATATTTACTATTCTTTAGTAAATTGAGAACTATTCAAGTTCTTGAGGAAAAGAAAAAAAAATCTTCTCAAACTCATATATGAAAATGAGGCTGGGTGGTTGAGAAACTCTTAGCAGATATTCCTTTGGGAAAATGACACATTTTGTGTTTATACATCATTATTGCCAAGAGGCAATAGCCATGCAAAGATAAAATTTTCAATGGTAAAAATTGACACGTCTGATTGAGGGATAACATGGTAAAGCAGCTGTTTAATGATGGAATTATGTCCATTAATTATATGAAGTCAGAAATGGATTTTGGCCAATCCTCTGACTATACATCGAGGGGAATGGGACAAGCCAACTGAATAAAATCAACAATGATAGTAACCCAACCTATGTGATTGGCGATCCCATGAATTAGATTCATATGGGTAATAACAAGTCATTTGTTGATATAGTGCACTGTAAAAAAATTATTATCCCTCCTAAAGTGAAAATAGTGCAAAATTACAAGGAAAAAGAGGTTGAGTTAAGCTCTTAATGAAATTCCATAGCCATTATTGGTGTTGTATTAATCTACAATATACACTTGATGGAATCACTTATATAAGTGTGGAGTGGAGCTGCTCGTATGAGAATTTTTGGCGAAAATCTCTAAAGCACTTATGAATAAACCAAGCACACGCATGACCTATTAGCGCAAAACCACATTGAACAACAAAGTTTGTGGGAGTGTAATGTGATTGGTGAAAATTATATTTCACAAAAAGAAATTCTTGGTTCATGGAAGTTTCAAACTTCACCAATGATTTCATAAATTATATTTCATTATTTCTAGGATTGGTTCATAGCCTAACAAGCACCAGTTTTGATGCATTACTCTCCATTAACCCAATATTATGGTGCATTTGGGAACTGCTTTTGGGAAAAGCTTTTAAGGAAATGCAAAGGCCTTTGGTCTAAAGGCTTTTGGTGAAATGCAAAAACTGTTTGGTAAACTATAATTGAAAAGTACCTTGAGAAGCAACTTTGGGAAAATGTTGTTTGGTAAACACATATTTGTTGGAAGTCCTTTAGCGCGATTAATTTAAGCTTTTATTTTTTATTTTTTAAAATTGAAAACAAAAATAATTATTATTTTTAATATTTTTGCACTAAGATGTATATATAAAAGAGATATATTAACAAATTCAATTACTATTTTTTTTTTTGCACTGAGATGTATATATATAATATTAACAAATTCAATGACTTATATATATTTTGCACTGAGATGTATATATATATAAAAAGATATTAACAAATTCAATAACTTTTTTTTTTTTGCACTGAGATGTATATATAAAAGAGATATATTAACAAAAAGAAATAGTAATTTCATTATAATAAACATGATTACATATGCATCAAAGAAAGAAATAGGTTTTCATTGAAAATTACAAACATCCTCCTCAAGTATTTACTAAACTCATTGCTATTTGATCTTTGCTTGTAATTCACGAAATGTAGGTTCTATCAGTTCCCATCCTTCTGGGTATTTGACACGGTTGGTCTTCACTTTCGGCATACTTATACCTGCAACAAATGCAAAAAGTAAAAAATCAGTGGATCCATCCTCTCAACTTCCTTCTCACCTCTAGATTGACTGACACAAAGTTCCCAGGAACTTCCACATATCAGCATTAACACAGCACATAAAGTGTTGTCTCACTAACAAACAATTTCCTCAAAACTCTTCTTTAACATGCCTATCTTTTGAAACACTGATATGAATTGTCTTCTGGGGAAGATTTCCTGAAAGCATTCGTAATAAAGCATTGCAGAAAACGGCAGGGACAATGATTGCAGCACAAAGAATGACTAGACAGCTAAAGTGAATGCATTTACAGTAATTTCCATGGAAACCCTGCCCTAGCAAAATTTACTTTCCATTCGAACCGTAAGCGACATAGCATACATCTTTTTATGGCTGAATCAAAAATAGAAAACATATCCTAGGATGCACCCAATAAGTAAAGGAATAGCACAAAAACTAGATTATCAAAGTTGCAGCCTAAAAGCATCTCATCCAGTAAAAAATGGAGCTCAAACGGAGGTAGTCATTGAAACTGTCACCAATTTTCGACTTGCGACCTTTCAACTGGCTAAACACATTTTTCACATTGACGGGGTTTGTCCTCTACTTTACTAATATCATGACTCCAATTAACCTGGAAAAATGTCTTGAATTTAACTGGCTAAAGCACCTTTGCGGAGCCGACACACGACAATACACAGAGCCCAGCAAAAGGGAACAACCGAGGACGGTACACTCTCCGTCCTCGGTGCTTCAACCCAATTCCCCACCACCACATGGCCCAAGCAGATTAAACCTACGGTTTGTTAAGCCCATAACTCACCACTCTAGCTATCTCAACATGGTCTTTCACACCCCAACGCACGCCCGCAGCCTCCTTCCCCGGTAAACTGAGGACCTCCAGAAACTTGCACGCTTAACACATTCAAGCTTCAAATTAAAAGTAACCCGTGCACAACCACAAGCTATATGCGGCCACCATGCACCACCATCCACAGACAATGCCATTAACCATCTCTTCCGAGCACCGCTATGAGCCATCAAACATTTTTTTTTAAAACAAAAACCAGGCAGAACAAATAAGCACAAGAGCTATAAAAACCGGAATGCTCCTTGGTTGAGACATTTGATCAAACAATTCAACTGCAAGCCCTTGGTTCAGGGCATTGTTTCCAAAATGCCACAACAATCGACAGTGGAAGTAATAAAGAGTAACGGAGATGCAAATTGAAGGTTCTAAAGTGCCAAGATTGTTTCATCCACCTAAACATCAAAGTAGATGAACAAGGTCTCTTAAGTTCCAATGCTACAGAGCAAAGGTTCATAAATAAGATCCGTCGAACCTGTTGTGCGAAAACCTTACAAAGAGTTTATGTTGGAAGAAAAATGACACATCAAAGTAGGACTCACTCGACCAATTTGAACCTCGAAAACCCAAAAGAAAACTCAAAGAAAAATGACACATCAAAGTAGGATTCACAACCTAGAAAACCCAAAGAAAACACCTTCGCAAAACAAGCGAAACGAAACCCTCAGGGAAAGATCCGGTCAAAACTCAAACTAGCGCAGCTCATTAGCTCCCGTCCCACCAAAAACAGCTCGTTCGCACATCAAATCGCGCACAGATCTAATCACGAGCACCGAACACGCACACAACACTTTGAAGAAAGAAGAAAGAAAATGGGTAATCCTTCAAATGCAACTAATGACTAATAAGCAGAGAACACGCCATAAACCCAAAACCCAACATCAAAATGTCGACGCCAGAAACCCAAAACCGGAATTCAACTATACATGAAAGGAAATGGAATCAAGAACTCACCGAAGCAAAAAGAGAGTTCGACGTTGGGTGGCTGGCGACGGTGGTGGCCGGGGCTCCGACAGTGATGATGGTGGTTGGGCTTCGACAGAGACGGTGGTGGCTGGTTCCGACAGCGACGGTCAGGGTTGGCGGTCGTGGAGTTGAAAAGGAGCGGTGGAGAAGATCGAGGAGAGAGAAGGCCTTCGGACGAGAGAAGCGAGACCCCATAGAGGCAACCGGCGACAAAAATTAGGTTTTCAAAAGGGTCAAAGTTGGAATTTAATAAATTTGTGAGGGCAACAAAGGCAAAACAAAACTTTCCTTTAATGAACCTCAGCATGCCGAAAATGCTGAAAAGCCCAAGCAGGCCACAACCTGCCTTGGGCTTTCAGCCTTAAAAATGCTAGCTTTGCCATTAAGGCCTGTTTGGTTCAGCATTCCCAAGGGGCTTTCAGCCCCGAAAGCCCATTGGGAAAAATTTAAGCCGTTTGGTTCGGCATTTGGAGGCATACTTGGGGGAATGCTAGCATTCCAAATGCTAGTGGAATGCTGAAAGCCCAAAGCAGGTGGGGACCTGCTTTGGGCATTCAGCATTTTCGGAATGCTGAAGGAGGGTTTAATGAATTTTCTCTCTTCCGATATTACCCCCTTTGATAATTGAGTTTGCCTGTTTTACCCTCAAAAGTAACTGTTCATCGTCTTCCTCGTTTCTTCAAGACCGAAGCTTAGCCATCGGAGCTCAACCGGCCGGAGCTGGTCGCCCACGCACCGCCGTCGCCACACACCGCCGTCGCCACGCACCACCGTCGCGTGGGTCGCAGCCTCAGGCGGCGTCGCCTGGGTCACGCGACCCACGCGACGGGCTGAGCGGTGCTCAGCCGACCAAATCCGGTCGCCGCGCACCGCCGTCGCGTGGGTCGCGGCCTCAGGCGGCGTCGCGCGACCCATGCGACGGGCTGAGCGGTGCTCGCGACCGCATCCGCCGCAGCAATCGCCTCGCGGGTCGCGTTTCAGCGGCAAGCCATGAACACGCCCGACGGGTCGAAGCAAGCAGCTTGGTCGGCTAGACTGTCGCCACACGCATCGCCAGGTCGCGGTCTCAGCGTATGCCGCTCGAGGCCACGCCGCACCACGAACGGCGCGCAGCGTGTGGGGTCGCTGCCCAGGCGGCGTCGCTCGAGGGCCACCACAGACGGGCGGTTCGGTGGTCGCGCGACCCGTGGCGACGCCAACAGACCGCTGCATTTCCATCTAACGCAGTAGCAGGTGGTCGCTACGCACCCGGGCCGCCTCTCCCCACCTCACCACATCGCCACTCCACGGCCTCCCCACCACCGCCACCGCCGCTTCTCCCCACCACGTTTCCACCGCCTCCCCCACCAGCTCCGATTGCCTCCCCGCCTCCCACTCGTTCCCCCTCCTCTGCGCGTCATCTCCCCCTCCTTTTTCCTTTTCTTTTTTTCCTTTTGTTTTTCACCTCAAAGCTACTTTGCAAAATGCTGGACCAAAAAATGAGTTCCCAAACACTTCAGCATTCACCAAATGCCCATTCTCCCCAAGATACTTGGGGAAATGCCATTGCATTTCCCCAAAGTTGAACCAAACTGGGCCTAAGTCCCTTCTAAAGTTTTTTCCCAAACACCATTTTTTTGGCCCAAAGGGCTTTGGACCCCCCAAAGAGCTTTGGGAAGTGGTTTCCAAACGCACCCTTATTCTATTTTTCTTGTCAAAACTTTCTGAAATATGTGGGGGATTATTAGATATTTCGGCAGTTTTGAAATATTTATTAAAAATTATTATTATCATGAAAGTCATTATTTTTATAACGGCTTTTTAACGGTTATATAACAGCTTTCTAATTGTTGTATAACGGTCATCTAACGGCTTTATAACTTTTGATTTATTACTTCATAAATTCTTCATTATTTTATAATGGTCATCTTTTTAATTACCAATTAATTTATGACGATCTCCTAACGGCTCTCTCTATTTCTTGTTTGAATATAAATTAAACTTCAAACCACAATCTTAGTAAATACAATATGTTCTCACATCTTTCCTTTTCTTTTTGCTGGGTTATACACAAAAGTTGTTATGTTTCCTTCTAATATTCAGTGCGGAGTATAGATGAAGGTCTGTTGTATCTTGGAAGAATAGCCACTGAAGCTTTACGCACCGAGTTTCGTACTCCAAGGAGCGGAATTATCCTTAAGGACATTGTTTGCATGCCTCAGACATTTATTTTTATTTGCTAAACTTTTGTAATGTATTTTCAATAATAATTATTATTTTATGTATTCTAATCATTTTTCCAACGCATGTTACACCAAAATATTCGCCTGACATGATCCATTAAATTCAATATATGAGTGGGTCTAAAACCCAAAGAAGCTCTATCTCTTAAACATCGCTCACTCAGACAAGCCGGAGAGCCCTCTTGACACCCAAACATGGACGATGTTGGAGGAAGTCCTCCATTCTATTGATGCTGTTCTTGCCACACGAACATCAGAGTCCATCATGACGTGACCATTTGCTCTATGTCGCTCTGCACCCAGTTGCCGACTCCTGGGTAATGCACTACTGAATTGAATTTGTCACATCGGTGTTGATCTAACGAAAAGAGAAAACTCAAGATGGTTTGTGCTTGGACTGTGGCAGAGGGATTGACCTCTTTAATCCAAAGAAACTATTTAGCTTAAAATATGCATACCATCACATACTTCTGTGTCATTCCTCGTGCATGTATGTGCAACAAATAGTGCCTACTACGTCCATCCGGCATTTTTTTCCACGCAACTTGCAATGCTACTTGACCGTGAAACTTCAACGTCCAAACCTTATCTATCAGTGAGGGTACTCCAAGATTCTTTTTCGGGCATTTTCGTCTTATGGAGAGGAGTAAACAAGAAATCTTTGAGCACCTTATCCGACAAGTTTACTTGTGTTTCAGTGGCAAACCTCACCTATTAAATGACTCTGGTGGCTACGTGATCCAGGAAGCAAACAGCGTCACTCTTTACGTTATAAGGCAAAGAAAAGGGTGAGCTGCTTTTTGTAAACAGTCTCCGTGAATGATGACTAAGAGACCTTATATCATTCCCCTCGAGTTTCTAACACCTACAAGAATTTCTTATGTCGAGGTGTTCTCCTATCGGTGATTAGTAGTTACTGATTAGGCTATGCTTTTTACCACGCCTAATACGGTGTTTTTGCTGCGCTCGTTGTCAATTATCAGCCTGGTGTTAGTTTCGTCTTCCCAAGTCAGCTCGTTCTCAGGGGCTCCTAATAATATTTGTTTGCACATTTAGCACCTTTTCACACTTGAGAACTTGTTTGAAAGGCCAAAAAAATATGCAGGTGGTGTCATCATTTGAGATTTTAATTCACAAAAGAATTTAAGATTTTACCAAACGTACTTCTATCATAAATTATAAATTTTAGACAATTATTAAATTCTTCCAAATGCTCAAAAACTCATCTAGAGAACAAAATCAGGAAAATTTATTTTTGATTAAAAATTATTCCCGGATATAAATAATTATAAATGCATTCTTATTAGCCCACATGGGCCCATTAATTACAGCATTTGATTGTCACAAGGAAATTCCACGAAAATTTTACGACCTAACAAACCCCCGGTCTTTTGAGAAAAATAAATTCCCCTTTGTCCATCATGGACCTGGGTGCATGACCGTGGCCTGCCATGGGGTCAGTCAACGGATAACTTGGAAGCAAATGAGATGATTGTCAAGTCATGACCTGTTGTGGGTTGGAACAGTGATGATGGGTCTTGGTGCATTTCCTCGCCTGCTTTTTTCGCTGAGTCTTACCGAAAGTACTCTTTACCAAAGTTCAAGTTCTAGAGTTTTGGGGACTGAAAATGGTCGGAATAAGAGTTTTGAGGCCAAAATTATTCGATTTTGACAGTGGATCTGTGAGTTAGGGCACGTTTGGTAACGTTTTTGTTCAAAAATTATTCCCCGGAATAGAAATAGAAAACTATTTCTGTTCCGGGGAATAATTTTTTAACAGAAGAATGTGTTTGGTAACTGCACAAAATTTTTATTCTTAGAATAGAAAAAGAACAGAAACACGTTTAGTAAACTTGTATAATTTTTTTTTGTTTCTTTTAATTTTTTAATATTTTTATTTTCTTTTTCCTTTTTTTTCTTTTTTTCTTTTTCTTTTTTCTTTTTTCTTCCTTTTGGCCAGTTGCCGGCCTCAGCAATGGTTGGTGACTGGCCGATCAAGGCCGGTGACGCTCCGGCGAGGTCGCAGGCACTTGATGGCCAGTCACTGGCTAATCACCAGCCATGGCCGAAGCCGGTGACCGGCCAAAGAAAAAAGAAGAAGAAAAGAATAAGAAAATAAAGAGAAGGAAAAAATAGGAGAGAGAAAACTTATTTTTCGGAAGTGTTCTAGAAACAAATGTTCCAAATTTATTCCTGAGAACAAAAAAATAGATTTAGAACAAAAACGTAAACAAACACACTCCTATTCTTTTTTTGTTCCCCAGAATAAAAAAAAATAGAAATTGTGTTCATGAACACAAAAAAAGAACACAAACAAACAAGGCCTTAGAGCCCAAAGGGCATGTGCGAAACTGAACCTTGGTTCTGTTTGGTTCAGCGTATGAGGAGAGATTACCTCAAACGTGAGATCGTGCGTCTCAATCGCAGGTGGCAACCTCCATTAATGGAGGTTGACCATAGGGGGGACAGAGAGAGAGAGAAGAGCTTGGGCTCGTTTTGTTGTCACCTGGGCACAAAATGGATCTACAAAGCTTCGGGGATGATAGAGCGGAGGTAATGGCTGATGAAGATGCCTTCTTGAAGCTTGAAAAACTGGAACCAGAAATAGGGGTCTCGGCCGAGACTGCCGGAGATGATTCCGATGACTGCCCACAGTTGCGGAGGGGTTGTCGGAGGTCGTGGCGTGGCGTTGGAAGTCTGGGTGGAGGTGGGTGAGCACCGGTGAACCGTGGCCCAGCGAGTCATGTGCAAAGAAGACGATGAACGGTGTCGCTTACACCAGTTGTCAATGGAGGCGGTAAAAGGAAGAAGAAGGAACAAAGAGATGCCAGCTAAGTTGATATGTACAAAAATGACACATATCTCTGCTGGTGTTTATGTGTCGCTACACCCATGTTTTGTCTCCGCTGGTGGCTGGTCACTCTGTTGCGCTTCTTTGTAAGCTTCGCGAACTCTACTTCGCATTTTGCTATGGTTCTGTCACAGTTTATGTTTGCAGCATGACGAAATGTGCGGTATTGTGGCTCGCGATTCATATTGTAGATCTTTGATCATTTTAGAGTCATTGGCTTGTTGGATGTGCAATTAAGCAAGTTTGCTGTGAGCCACGCCACATTGCTTGCTAACACTACGCTGGGGTAAGTATATTATCAGTGTCAAAAGTTGTGTACGACGCTCACTTTAGTGCCAAAAGTTTCCATCGAATCACTTAAGTGCTAAATCGGAAAAAAAAAAAAAAAAAAAAAAACGATCACTTTGGTGCCACCGGCGAGAGATTCCGACCAAATTAATTACGTGGCTTTTATATTTTAAAAAAAAAAAGTTGTGGTGACTTTAAAACAACATCGTTTTCCATCCTCCTCAAGAAACGACGGCATTTAGCCGTCATACGTGGACATTCTCACATAAATGACGCTATATAACTCATATGGGGATCAAAATTACGGTTTCTTTATCATTCGCCGCTCAACCACCATTGTTCGCAGGCCATCGCTCGGCCACCATTGTAGTTGATCGACCAGGTGAGCGAGGAGAGATTGAGATTGTTGCTCAAGCAAGAAGTGGCAGGAAGAATAGGAGGCAAGGGCGGAGGAGGAGGAGGAGGAGGAAGAAGAGGGGTCAAAGGTGCCGATGTTGGTGCGCCGCCGCCGCCACTGCTGCTGGTGCCGTTGCTGGTGCCATTGCTACTGGTGTTGTTCTTCGGGGAAGAAGAAGATGACATTCTCTCTCTCTCTCTCTCTCTCTCTCTCTCTCTCTCTCAACCTCAAAAATTAATAAAAAGTGTCACGTCGGATTTCTGACCAATTTGATCGGCGTTTGCACTGAAATGATCGCTTTTCAAATTTGTTGACACTTAAGTAATCCAAAATAAACTTTTGGCACCAAAGTGAGCGCCGTACACAACTTTTGGCACTAATAGTATACTTACCCCCCACTGCGCTCGATTGTTGCGACTAACTAACTAGAAGCTGGTTATTTAATCGGTTTTTTTGCATGATGTGGGGCATTATGGTTTGAGAGTGTTGAGTAAGTTTTTGTAGGTCCTCCCAGGTCTCTTTCCTTTTGCGGCTTCATTGCTCTTGTTCTGTCTTCGGGCATTTCTGTGCATTTCAAGGGTGCCCCATTTCAAGATTTATTTGGTCATTTTGAAAGGTTTACAACTAAATTTGTTGTTGTACGATGACTTGGGACTTTTTAAACAATTATCCCTAATAAAATTAGTAGTCACTGATGGAGATAACATATTTTTAATTTTTTTTTAAAAGCCTCACAAATAAAAAAAAGTTACATCCCTACAATATATTGAAAGTTTCTCTTTAAAATGAAAATTAAACCACAACTGATATTACTGACTTCTAATAGTTTCAAAATTACATTGACATCAAAAAGTTACTAAGGATATGGCAAAGTTACCAACTTAAGATGGGAGAAACTTACTTTGTGATAAAGAAAATTGATCAAACTCTTTTTATGCCCTAAAGAAACTATCAAAATATCTGCAGATGGGTAACTTTATTGCAAGGAAGAAACATTTGTAGAACTCTGAGGAAATCACGGCTTTACAGCAAATGTGGCCCCGTATTCGAATTCGTATTTGTGGCTGGGGATCTACTGTAGAGTAGGATTGGCCTAGTCTTGAATCCATCTCTGCTTATGCATGCGTAATGCCAAGCCCAGTGAGCTCATGCTGTTGCTGGCTAGCCAGTAGAATTGGCCTCTTCCTCGTGCTTCCATATCCTCTCCTTCATTCCAAGGAGCCGTGTCCATGTGTTCCGCATAAAAAGTGTTTCTCCAATTCTAAAGAAAACAACAGAAGTTCTTTGATATAATAGATAAAGAGATTGGGTTTTTCTTTTCAGACTAATGAAATGAAAAAAATGAGATATATACCGAGAAAGTGAGCTTCAAAATAGGGGGGACGAAAGATATATAAGTTGCTATAAAAGCAATGATAAAGAAGATACTAGTGTTTATTTTCTAAAAAAATAAGTTTATTTTCATTAGAAACGATAAAAAGGAAAATAACCAAGTCAAAGAGAGCTGTGCAACTATGGAAACCATTGACGCAATAAGTGGATTTAGCCATCTATGAGATAGAAGTATCTCTTCCCTAATCTAGCTATTCTTTGTTTTTCTTTTTGAGAATAGAATCACAATAGTTCGACTAGAATAAGGAGAGTCATTAAAACTCTCTTCTTGATTTAGATATTGAGAGAATTTTCAAGATATTGAGAGAATTTCATCTAAACTTCTCAATGATGGTAATGTTGACACCGAAATTTTGGCGGTCAATTTAGTCATTAGGGGTTAATTTTATTTTATTTTAAAAAAATATATATTATAATTCAATTGCATAGCATATAGTGTTAGGTGCATTTGTTTTTATTTTACATGTTTTGCATTTTTTTAGGACCGGTGGTCAATGGCTTCTAATTAAATTTTTGAATTTAAATTAACAGGCCGGACTAAGCCCATAAAACGAGTAAATCAGCCCGAGCCCGTTTCTTTTAAATGACAAAAATTATTTAAATAAAAGATTTGGTGCGATATTATGATATTTTGAAAATTATTTAAATCGCATTTTAATCCTATCTTTATCAATAGATGATGAAATCGGCATTGAATATTGATGAGATAAGGATTTTTTGCGATTCGGAGGTTATGGGTAGTTTTCGAAATATTTCATTGAGATCGCATTTTTTTTGCTTTGCTATAAAAGGTGTTACGTAGGGTAGTTTTAGAGGGCTTTTTGGTTTCCTTTGGAAAGAAAGGAAAAAGAAAAAATCAAAGAGGAAGAAGGGAGAGAGAAGCCATCCGTGCGTGGAGAAGAAGCGAAAAGCAAAATTAAAAGGTGAACAGGCAGCAACAGTGAAAAAGGGAGAGAAAGAACAAAAAAAAAAGAGCAAAAAAGCTGGAAAAAGGTGTACGAAGGTGGGGAAGGGGGGGACTGTTCATCATCTCTCCCGAAGCCCCCGTCCGAGCGCCTCACACCGCCGGTGCCACCGCCGGTCTCCACAGCCACCGTCGCCTCGCCGGATTCACCCTCGCACCAGACGACCGCTCCACCACTCAGCCACGACTGATGTGCAGCCCACGCCGGTCCGCGAGCCCTTGAGCCGCGTCACCCTCCACTCGGCTTGACGCCCGAACCCGCGACGACCTGAAGCTGCAACCCAGCTGCGAAGCCCTGCGCCGGAGGCCCCCGCGCCGCTTTGCGACCGACCGCCGTGCCTCAACCGCGACCCCCTGCACGCTGCTCGAACTTCCGAAGCCCCCCTGCAGCCCGCACCGCCGTCCACCGCCAGATCCCGACGCCTCCTTCATTTTCCACCGGTGACAGGTCCGCCGAGCGACGCCGTGCCTCCGCCAAGGCCGGACCCCAGCTGAATCGCGCTCGCTACTGCAGCCCGACGAAGCCCATTGCATCTCGGCCGACCTCCGTCCCCGACGCGTTGTCCCTGCCGCGACCCGACGCTCCCTGAGTCCGCCGTCGGTCTGCTTTGCCACCGGTCCACCCGCCGCCGTCAGCCACCCCTTGCCGGATTTCCCCTCGCCGGATCGACTGATCTGCTGCCCATAGGAGACCCACCACCACGCACGAGCCTCGCGTGAAAAGGAAAAAAACAGGAAAAAACAAAAAAGGAAAAAGGAAAAAGGAAAATCAATTTAGGTAGTTTATTTCGTTTTTTCTTTTTTCATTTATTTTATTTTATGTTATCTCTTCTTTTAAGTTTAGTTATTTAAGTTAGAACATGGGATGTCAATTTTAATTATTTGTATGGTTTAGGCATTATCCTTAAGGTTTTGCCTAAAACTATGTAATTATTAATTTGTTCCGTAAGACGTCGGATCATTTTTTTTAATTATATTAATTTTTAGGCATTTTGTTGATAGCATATTAATTGTTAAATTAATTTGATTCGTAAGATTTCGGATCAGATTTTAATTATTTTGATTTCTTGTCTGATTTCAGGGTTAAAAGTAATCGTTAATTTGACCCGTGAGATTGCGAGTTATTTTTCTGTTTATTTTAATCATTTATTTGTTGAATATCTTGTTTGTTTAGATTTAATGCTTGTTTTAGAAAATCACTAAGAAAAATCAAAAAGATATTCGAATTAGGATTTCAATTGGTTTTAGAATATTTCTTGTTATTTTGCATATCTAGAATATATTTTATTTTAGATTTAAAAAATATAAAAACAAAAAATGCATTCATTTAGGATTTTAGTTTTTGTTTAATTTAAGTTGCATGTTTAATTACGTGGCATTTTTAAATTTCAAACATTGTTAAAAATAAAAATATCATGCATGCATTGTTAAAAATAAAAATATCATGCATATGTCATGTAGAATTAGGGCATACTCTGCACGTCATTGCATATTAAATAGATTGCATGTTAGGTTAAAATAATGTCTTAGTTTAAATTAGGATTTAATATGACTTAATCCTTAGTGACTTAATCCTTAGTTTAAATTAGATAGAATTTTAATCTAACTAGATCATTTTTGCATTCGAATTTCATGAAAGAAAATACAAAATTTGTCTTTGCATAAGTTAGTTTCAATTTTTAAGATTGATTGCATTTTTAAAGATAGAAATATCAAATGCACGTCATTTAGTTTTTATTAAGTTCATTTAATTATAATTTTCTTGTCATTAGACTAAGTTATTTAATAAATGTTGCATGACATATAACTTGCATATTAAATTGCATGAGGCATGTCATTTTAGTTTAAATAATTTTGTATGTCATTGCATCGCATTGCATATCATTATAATTAGATCATTTGAATTGCATTTAATTATTGCATTTCTTCATGTCATATAGTTTAAGTCATGTTGTCATGTCATTTTAGATTATTTGCATAAGTCATGATTTTCATTAAATAAAGTGAAAACAAAAAAATTGATTGCTTGTTAATTAGGAATCATATCTAGGATTGTTGATGTGAATTTTGATTTAACATTGCAGATGCTTTCGTTGCTTTAAGATATGTTTTTGCATTATTTAATTGCTTTCTTGATGTGTTAAATTGGTGGTATGCGCACATGTATGATCACCTCACATGTTAGGAAGCTCAATTAAAATCAAATCAAGCTGCCTGCAAAACATTTTTGAATTAAAAGAAATGGTACTGAAAGGGCACTAGGATAGTCTAGTGTAATCAAGTTCTCGTACCCAAAATCTCTGGTTCGTAGGAGTATGATAATCCTCCCGTTATTTTACTTAGGTGTCTAATCAACCTATCCTAAACCGATTAGTGGCGACTCCTAGATAATAAGTTTTTGCATGTTAAAATCATAAGTCACGATTTGGTATGGGCTTTGGAGAGCCTGAGCTAAGCTTAAAGGCTTAGTAGTCCATCAACCTAGTTTTAGGTGACAAAACCCGAAAAATTGGGTCGCGACAGGTAACATAGATATTAACCATCGTCCGAATGGGTATTACATATAGGGGTTGGCCGCCATGTAATACATATCTTACATCTATTTTTTAACCATGTCGAAAGCTAACCATGTCGAAAGCGCCTTACCTGCAATGCGACGACGGCGGATGCACTTACCCAGCATGCTATGTTGTCCATAAGCCTAACTTAATTTTGCGGTTCCCTTTCTTCATGATATGAGCAAATTTCAAATGGTTTGGGATTCAAGCATCGATGGTGAGGCATCCCATCAATGGTGTACATGGACATTATTGTGCTTTTGGGATTTTCAAAGACAATAAATAAATCCAGTTGGCCGGAGTTGGCGGGCATAAATGGGGCTAAAGCGAAGGAGATAATCGAGAATGAGAATCTGCAAGTGACCGGCGTGATACTATCGAAGGGAACCTCTCACTCTCTCGATATTTGCTGTAACCATGTATTTATTTGGGTTGACGACAAGGGCAAGTGCCCACAATCGGATGAGGGCAAGAAAATGCTGTACTGAATCCCTCCACACAAATCCCGAGTGTTCTAAAGTAGCTCATCAAGCTGTTTGTATAGACTATAATGAATAAATAACGATTTCGTGTGAATTAAATATGTTGGGTTTAATTTTTTTCATATAACTTTTTCTTTTTCATTCCTCGGTCGCTTTGGAGAAGAGTTAATTCTAGTATAGCCTAATGCATAAAATATCAATTACGTAAGAGGTGTTATTAACCCTCGATTTGAAGATTATAACCATCCACGTTTTTACCATCTTTCGAATAGAGGGTGGTTGAAACAACTTGTGTAAAATTTTCTTTCACTAACGACATATGTCCTAATATTCATCTAGAGAGCACTTTATATTTTTAGTTGGAATATTAGCACCTTTTAGGCTGCATTTAACGTAATGACAAAATTCAGAAAAGAATAAAATTTAGGGAAAATTTCAATTAAGGGCCTGAAGTGGAACTGTTTTCTCAAAAAATGGCCTAAAGTGGACATTGTATCAAATAAGAGCCCGAAGTGACCGATTTAGTCTCGAATAAGGGTTTCAACTCGAAAGCCAATCAAATCTTATTTGCAGCTAGGGGTATTTTCATCTAAAGACTTTTTTTCTTTTTCTTTTTCTTTTTCTTTTCTTTCTCTTTTCATCTTGCTCACCTCCTTCTTGACAAATGCATCATACTCCTCACGCACGAGCTTGCACAAGTGCAAAACAATTTGAACAATTTACGAAAAGAAGAAAACGAAAAAATATTCGAGAAGTTATGCAGTTTTACCTACGGCCTCCCCATCAGCAAACTTCAAAGCGCATGCTCACTACATTATGCAATTTTGCATCCTCACCCAAGAACTCATCGATTTCGGCATAAGCCAGTTTTTAAGTTATTCGCCACCACTCGCCTTCTTCAATGACGATAATAAACTTGAGAATAAAGAAATATCCATTAGTGGGTTTAGTTTTTATTCAATTTGCTTGTAAAAACTTATTATGGCAATTAAAGTAACATATTCATGCTCTCCTCACCAATGAAATTGCCTACGCCATGATAACTTTCACTTGTAGCTTCTTGGGAAGGTTTTATTGGGTCCGGGTTGGATTATTCATAACATTCATAGACGCAGGTTGCATTGAGGTGGAATATGTGGCTTCTTGAGAGAGTCCAATTGTGTCGTGCATGCTTGTTATTTTCAAAAGCCACTGAATCATTCTGACCCGTGATTGAAGATACTCGCTTTTGGTGGTGATTTGAATCAGATAATACTCAATCTAAAAAACGAATGACTCTGGTCTACACATGTTCAAACAAATTTGCTTCTCTAACTCTGATATATTATCTACACAGATTTGAGAGAGAATAACAAAATGAAAAAAGTGCAAAATCGCTCAGAAATTCCCAAAACCACGTATTTCACTGAACAAATCAATGCACATGAGTATCACAGAGATTCCTCAAAAACCTCTAATAAATTTGGCTTAGTACTTCAATCTGGCTTCTCCTCGCTAAGATCAATCATAGCCTGTATGAGCACCGATTTGAATTCAAGCATCGATGACAACGAGGGTAGCAAGCTAATGGCTTACACCTCATCATGCTTCATGCTTGACCACGACTACAAGATATGGGGATCGAATTGAGCTGAGTGTCACACCTTGGTCCACTCGTGCTCGATTTAGGGCTTGGATTGACCTTCATCTTTCAACAAAGGTACTGGAATTGCTGTTGAGGGGCAACGACAAATGAGGTTGAGGGCATTGATGGCTAATTTGGCAAGGAAGATAAAGATGGACTTCGGAGAACGCGATCTAAAGAGTGAAAAAGGCGAAGGCACGATGATGACGAAGAAAAGAAAGAGAAAGAGAAAACAAATTTAAAAAAAAAAAGGAAAAAAAAGTCTTTAGACAAAAATACCCTAGATGCAAATAAGATTTGGTTGGCTTTTAAATTGAGGCCCTTATTTGAAACTAAGTTGGTCACTTCATGTTCTTTTTTGAGACAATGTCCATTTTGGGTCCTTTTTTGAGAAAACGGTTCCACTTTAAGCCCTTAAGTGGAATTTTCCCAAAAATTTATAATATTATGCATTTGGTGGTACTCAATACAGGATAAAATCAAATATAAATAGGATAAAATTTAAATAAAATTCCATCATAAGGGGATATCATTACGCAAAACCCGCCATAAAGAATGGGCAAGTTGGAATTCTTAAGATCGATCTAAAATAATGCTTTTAATTACAATTTCTGTTTCAAGAAAGAAAACAAATTAATTAAAATAAATAAAAAATAGCCAGAAAACTCGCGAAAAAAAAGAAATCGGTGAGAGATTATCCACTTTACAGAGCACGCTAGTGGATGCGTGCTTCTCTTTCCATCATCCCCCGACTGATTCAGCCATGATGTCACTGTCTGCGCCATCTCTCCACCGCTCCGCCGGCCATGGCTCTCCGAACTTGCTTGGCCCTCTCCGACCACCGCCCTCTCACGTCCAATTCCTCATTCTCGGTCGCCGCGCCTCGCGTTCCGACTCAGAGTCACATCCTTCGCGCCCGAGTTTCGGCCTTTCCCCACGAGGGCGACCGGTTCTTGATGCCAGCAGTTCGTCCGAGCAAGAAGGAGGCGAGCCTGGCGATTTTCGCAGTCCTGCTAAATGGGTGTGGCCCGAGCGCGTCGATGGCGACGTTGCGACAAGAAGTGGAGCTGGAGAGGTGCACAGACTCCGAGGACGGCTTCACCCTCCTCTAACCTTATTCTTGGGCGAAGGTACACTTTTTATGTAAAAATGTACTGTGTACTGAGGATGCCGGACGTGCAAGAATGCTGTGACGGTCCGAGTATTGTTTGAGTACTATTGGGGTTGACTTTTTTTTTTTTTTTTTGGGAATTGAAGGTGGACAAAGCAGGGGTGACGGTGCTGTTTGAGGAGCCAGCCAAGGAGAGCAACAATGTGGGAGTGGTGGTGAGTCCAGTTCGTCTTGCAAGCCTACGCGAATTTGGGAGTCTCAGTTTGTCGCGGATAAGCTCATACAAGCCAAAAAACGCAAAGTAGGTGCTTCTTCAATTGCTTGCTTAGTTCTGAATGTGGAATGCCTTGACAGTACGTTGTAATCCTCTTATGTTTTGGGGCAAATGATTATTTGGCAGATGATTTGGTTCTTGGTAGCATTACTGAGAAGAATTGTGTCCAAGTCCGCAGTTTGCATTCATGGATTTCTCAGTATTCTCCCTTTCTTCATTCTCAGATTCACAGCCATCGGATCCATCAGCTGAAGGTCCAAAATCTTTTTCTCCTTGCACAGCAGAAAATCCGGGAGGTATGGGGGCGAAAGCAGGGAGAGCAGAGAGGTATGGGGGACAATCAATCAAGATCCTAAACCCACAGGCACTCAGCATGTGACATTGGGGAAAGTGAAAGCTTTACCTCTGCTTAAGCATGTCTGCATAATGGGGTATGTTCCAAATTCAAATTAAACTGAATGTGAGCACCGGATACGTTAATTGACAGAAGGACGTGCATTAAGAACACCTGTTAAAGAGAGACTTACCAACTTCATGAAGCCAAATCAAGGTGGAGACTTTTACGAGATAAATTACAGAAAAAAAAGTGACAATTAGAACGAGGAGATTTCACATGCACTCGGCGCTCTTGTCCGCGGGCGGAGATGAAACGAAGGACAGTGAAGGGGTTTCGGGTTTTTCACTCCTCAGAGGAGAAGGAAACAGAGCAAAGGCCGAGAAGCTCTCAACAACACAACGAGAATTTGTTTTATTTATTACTTAAATTGTATTCAGAAATGGAAAATCCAAATCTGGACAAGAACTTCGGTACCCTCATTCGCCGTTGGTTGTTGGCTTTAGCGGTGATAGGGGATTAATAAGAAGCAAATAATTTATTCTTTGAAATCTATAGTATCGTCAAGGAAGATTTTTTTGTTTTAATACTTTATAGTGAGAAATGAAGATTTGATCTATTGGCTGGGGAGTTTTTTTTGACAACTTGTTATAACCCAAGTTAATTCGCAATATTATATGAGATCTTTAAAATTAAGACCAATTGTCATTCTGGATAAACTCCCAACCGAAGTATCATAAGAGCAAAGGATGACGATGATTATATTTCTGTCCTCTAGAAAGTGATGACGATGATGATGATGATTTGGTTTTTGGTGATAATTTGGTTTTTGGTCAAACTGCCGAGAAGATTTGTGTAGATATCATGCTTGAAGCTGTCTCATTGAGAGGAAACATAGAAGGGAAGTATCTTTTTGCGGTAAATTTTTTAAGTTTTCTCAATGAATATTTGTCGTATACATAGTGACGGTATGGATTTCTTACTCAAAAAGGCTGGGAATATTAGGTTCATATCTATATTTGTGAGAGTAATTTGAACTCAATAGTCTATACAATGCATAAGAGATGATCAACATGATAAACCAGAGAGCTAGAGAGAGATATATTTTTTAGCTGTAGAGATGATGGCAAGTGAGGGCACTTCAAGATTCCTTTTTGGCATCTTGTCTTATCTCACTAGTTAACTTGTGTTTCTGGTGGCAAAGCTCACCTCTTAAATGACTCTTGAGACTTGTTCTAGGAAGCAAATGGTGTCACTCCCTATGTTCTCGACAAAGTAAAACGGAAGTTGCTTTTTGTAAATAGCCTTTGTGGATTGTTAACACCTAAATTTTGATGACTCGATCATTCAATTACTGCATAGAAAATTATGAATTAATTTTTAACCCTTAAACAAAAATATTAAAATTAAATTGCATAACATATGATTTTAGGAGCATTTACTTTTTATTATTACATTAGAGATGAATGGATTTGAATTGATGTTTTGAGCTTTAAGTTGACGAGTTGGACTAAAGCCATGGAGAAAGGGAATTGGCCAGAGCCCATTGTTCTTGATAATCGAAAATTGACTTATGATGAATGGTGATTTGGTATTTTCAAAAAAGATTCGTATTATCATTTCAATATTCAGTAAATATTTCATATATCTATGCAATATATACACTAAGGAATATATTTTACACAAAAGGGATGATTTCGGATGAAATATTGAAAGTAAGAGTGAAAATAAAGAAGACACAAGCGTGCGGACATGGAAAATTTAAGTCGGCAACAATCTTTGCAGAATATGTACTTTCATGGTTATTTCAGGAAGTGAATGTGAGGAAGACGGGACACGGTCAATTCTGAGGATAGAGGGAGGAATTCGGTCAATGAAAAAATAGTAAGAAAGAAGGAAATCGTATCTCTTGCCGTGGATATGGGTTTGGAAAGAGTGGAAAAAGAGATATTGCTTCTTTCCTTGGAGGGCACCCCGTCGCTTGGTGTATAGAAGGCGGTCCTTTCTTTTGTCTAAAGAGGGGCGCCACAATTCTAAGGGAGAGCCCGTTCATTCACGAAAAAAGAAAGGAAAGCTTGAGAGGCAGAGAGAGAGAGAGAGAGAAGCGACTGCCCCAATTCGGATTTTTTTTTACAATATTTCTCTCCTTCCATCACCACATTCACGCCTCTGGCCACTTTATTATTTTTACAATTCCTCGTGATCATGGATGGTCGCGTGGACTATCGCATGACATGACCATCACTACTTGGACACCACCACTAGAGAGAGACACGTCTCTTGGCGAAGTCAGCTGCGACCACGTACTCCAGCGAGCGCCTGAACCGCCCATCAAGACATCGAGCCCCTTGGCGAACCTGTTGTTCCCGACGTGCCAAGCCGACACCAAGCCCTGCCGCGACGTTGACGCTCGTTGCCCCCTTTGAGCCGCAATGCCCTGACGTGCTTGAAAAACAGAGCCCCAACGACGAGCTGTTGCCTCCTTGCACCGTTGCCGAATTTTCAACGATGATCACTTGAGGGTCGCCTATTAACAACTCTTTCCTCTGGTTTTTCAACACCCGTGGCGTCACAACAAGTGCAACCTTCATCGACGATTTCCATCGACATCTGGTTCATGTGCGACGTGGAGAATCATTAAGAAACTGAGTCTGATCGTGGTGGATTGAGAAATAAAGCTAAGAAAGAAAGATTTTCAGAACGTCCAGTAGACTCCAAGTGATGATCGTGGAATCAGTCAAGGGGCTTGGTCAAAATAAAAGTGTTCCTGGTGGCTTCCTGCAGCTCTTCCCCCGCGTTCGAGATCTTCTAACAACACTGGAGAAACGCTCGCTCTCGCACTTAACTTTCCCTTTGCAGGTTTACCAAATTGGAGCAATTAATTTTTAAACTGCAGCATAGTCGCAGCGTCTCACCAGTCCACGAGCACCGCCGCCATTCACCGTCAAAGTGGAGCTGGCTATGATCTCAGGAAGGTGAATCTATCAGACTTGATTAGCCATTGTCAGATTGTTGCTAGGTCCATTTAATTAAAAAATTTCCGTCATTAGAATTAAGCCATTGGTTAAATTGCATTGCACGTATATTTCATTAAATAAGTAGAAAATCCTAAAAAATTGAGTGACTTCCTATCAATTAGAAATCATATGAATTTTTGCTTGTAAAACATTTTTTTTGGAATAAAAGAGAAAAGATATCAAAAGGGCGTTAGTGGAATGTTGCTAAATTTGAACCTTAATGAGATTCTTTGCACTTCTATTTCAAGAAAAGCTAGCAGAACTGACTGAAGAAGATTAACAACAACACTTTAGAGAGGGGAGATTGCTGCATGTAAAACCATTTTCTCTAAACTTAGATGCCGTTCTGTTTTCCAAAAGAATTTATAGGAAGTTGGGAACATCCTCCAAACTACTATATGCTTCATTTCCCTCGATATAAGTTCTATTTATGCTATTGGGAGGGTTTCTTTCGAAAGAAGTTGATGCTTCTCCAAGATATTTAATGATCTTATCCCTGTGAACTTTTGACAGACGATCGGTTCCCTTTATTTATGGGCTGCGCACCTTGCCTGCCCCAGCCGGATGTCCATTTGCTTCATGATGTTTCATGATGTCGCGCTTGGCTCGAAGCCATAGGCCTAAATGCTGGCATCAGCACTCAGGTGGTGGATTTCTCATTCCGGTTGCTTCTTGTTCTGTTTCTTGTTGCATTTCTACTTCCAAGCATCTAGCAAATCTTGGTGCAGGGAATTAATCCTACTAGTGGTTTCAGAAGGCATATGCAGGATCACAAACCGTTCAAAGCATCATATTATTGTGCTCCGGCACAAATAAAGGAGCAAGTCGAATGAGATAAAATATTGCAGCTACAGAGGACAGAACATTCGATTACCTCCCTACATAAAATCAGGACGTACTTTTTTTGTTGTTCAGCCACATCTCATCTCATCACGAAACTTTATTCCACTATCTTTTACCGTTATTGAAGACCGGTTCCCAGAATTTTTACCAGGAAGTGAATAGGTCTCCATGGGAATCGGCTTGGAATCAGTCGGGTAAGGCCAATTCAATTAGGGGATAAATCTGTGATTTCAATGCTCTCCATTCTTTTAACCACAAACTAAAGCTTGAATTCTTAGCTAGAACATCAGCAGACGCCTCTTTTCTGTCAAATAGCTTCATTGCATATGCTTCGAACTCATTGAGTCTGTCCCGAAGAAAAGCCAGGTTATTTGGGTCGCTTTCACTTTTGATTTTGTCTAGCCGCTCCTTTACTTCCTCTACCCTTGCCCAAAAGCAAGTGTCTTGGGTCAAGCTTGCGTTCCTGGTCCTCCTATTGCCCAATTTCTCAATAACAACGCTCTCGGTCCACCACTGATTGAAAATTTCATATCTCCTCTCTCTTCCATTACTTATGTAGTGGCCTTTTTTCAGATGCATCCCCGACCGATAATACTCCGCAATGTCCAATGGCTCCACAAGGAGCATATAGAGCTGCGACTCCTCAATTACCCATTCTAAACTTTTGTGAAAGTTGAGTGGGAGCTCGTTCCTATCCATCATGCTTACGACACCATCCCAAAAGGCCTTAAGCATGATTCGATTCTTGTTTATATGTGATTCTCTCTTTGAGGCCCCCCTCTGCCTGAAAGAATCATAGTATCCTCTTTGCTTGTCGGAGTTATCGCAATAAGCTTTATACCACTCTATCTCCGCCCTGTAAGGAGCAATTTTGGATAGCTTAATGGCTAAATAGGCGGCGTTTAGGTTTGGGTGGCGCTCCTTTTGCCTTGCCATCTTCAAGCAATCTTTTGCCATCAGTGCAATCAATACCTACAAAGTAAAGGTGAAAGAATCTTTAAACTCAGCGAAATTGTACTTGGGAATAAAAAGCGTACGTTAATACATTTATAGATCGCGGTCCCTTGTCGATCTAAGGTGCCGTCCCTACCTGTTGAGATGTCCCCAAGGAGTTCAAAGCCATTGAAAGACTTGCTTCATAGCTTGATTCAAAGAGATGTCCTTCTATGAACCTTCTCCCCAAAGACTGAAGAGAAAGTCTCTCTACATACCACCCATACTTAAGGTGTTCCTCAATAACACAACTTGGAGAGCTTGTCCTTAGTATCAAATGCATCATCTTCTTGACCAATACAGCGTTGTCCAAACAAATCACGCCCTCCTCTGAACAAAACAAGTAATTCCCTAAGGGCCAAAATGACCTCCATCTCGAGCCTTCCCCTGCTTGCGCCAAGTGCTCCATGTCGGCCGCAGCAAAGGAAAATAGCCAGGCCTTGTCTTCTTTAGTTAATTGGAAGTCAGTGAGATTCATAGAGTTTGGTGACATCATAGACGTGTACCAAAATCTTATGAGGGCCTTCCAATGGGGAGTTTGAACAAGTGATTGGTCGAGAGATAACCTCGGCAATATATCATGCGTTGCCACGACATTGCAGAAGCTGCTGGCCCATCTTTCGCGGAGAATGGCTCGCGAAAGTGACTCATTGCCAAGGAAAGGAGAGCCGAAACCAATGCACAGGATTGAGGGTGGGAAGATGGATTTGAGGAAGGAGAGATGTGAAAGAGCTGTGAGAAAGGCCACTGATCCTCCTATGGAGTGGCCGGTGATCACTATTGACTTGGTTTTATCCAACAAGCTATCAATCTGCATACATATTTAAGAATTCCTAAAATCTGGTTAAAAGCTTTTTGGAAAAATCTCAATTACAACGCTTCACTGAAAAATCAACTCGCACAAGATCATGTCCGATTAGAAGAGTTACATGAATAGATCAGATAGGAAATCATTGGTCGTATTGCGATTGCTCAACATTTGGAATTGTTTATTAAGCAAGTCAAAATAACACTAACATGTTCAACAAACTGATGATAAGTGTGCAAGTATGTTTTAACACATGCATAGGATGTATTTATATGTATGGCCCTTGTATTTAGATAATCTCGTGAGAAGAGCACCATTCACGACCAGGAAATCTGTCTCATGAACGGGTCGGTTTGATATAACTCCAAACCAATCATCGGATCCACAGTAATTCAAAATTCGGACCTAGAGGTTATTAAGGACCAAATGGGCCATTAGAGCCGTTGTCCATACTTGATCAACATGGATAGGCCTGAAGGACAAAATCGTGGTAATGAACTTGGCTAGCCCACTTCAGACAGCCCATGCCTTAATAAAGTTTAATACTTTAAGGGAAAATTCCAAATAAGAATATAAAGTGCCATTATTTTCTCAAATAAAGATATGAAATGGACATTATTTTAATTAATGACCCGATGCGCTTTCTCTTTTTTTCCAAATCAGAACATGAATTAGACTTTGTTTCAAATAAGAGTGTGAACTCGCCATTTAGTAAAGGGCAATTCCGTCTTTTTAATTTTTTCCTTTCTCTATTTTTTTCATTAAAAACCAAAATAAAAAATAAAATTTAAAAAAATAAGAAGGAAAAATACAAGCAAAAGGGCTCCCTCCCGCCTGTGGCTATTGCCCCTTTAGTAAGGGGACGGCAACTACCTGTATTTTTCATTATCTTTTTTTTAAATTTAAATTGTGTTTGGACAAAAATATTCTTGATTAGCTGGAATTATTTGTTGGCCGATGAGGTTAGGCCCTTATTTAAAATAACCATAATCATTTTAGGCTCTCTTTTTTAGACTGATATGGTAACTTTATACCCTTATTTGAAATAATTTTTCACTTTAGACTCTTATTTAAGAAAATAATAGCACTACAAGCCCTTATTTGGAATTTTTCCATAATGTAATCATGGGAAAAAAAAGAGCTCTAGAATGAAAAGGAAATAAGGTACTGCCCCTAGAGATGTTGCCGTCGCGAAAGTTTGAGTTAGCTTCAAGATAGAAGTTCAAAAATATAATTAAAAATAAAAATTAACCATTAGCGTCGTCAGTCTCACAAAAGTTTTATAAGATTAACTTTTTCGAAAAAAGTCAACGACGATATGAAAAGATAATTTTGTATTTCTAATGAATTTGGAAAAATATGTAGAACCTAGAAAGGCGAGGAAAAGTTATAGGAATTACTAATCTCATAACGTAGTTTGACGAAAATAATCATTGGATTTTCCTAAGTGATCTGATCAGTCGTGGGATATTTCTCTCTTTTTTACTTTATTTTTGGTCAGATAAAGTAAAAAAGTAAAAAAGAAATAAATGAATAAATAAAGTAAAGTTGTTGCCGATGAACTAGCCTGGCTCTGAAGATCATTGCGCGAATGATAATGAAGGAAGCGGTGAAGCACTCCGGAGTGGACCATGACGGGCTCTTCACCTTCGTAGCGGCGTGTCAGCGCCGCGAACAGCCCGTGGCCTGCTGCATCCAGCGGCGCCAGCATGGTGCAACTCGGATCCCAACCAAGCACCGGCATCTCTTGGACGCCCGAGAATGCCACGTACCCCACGCCCCCGACTTGCTCCACCACGAAGGCACCGCACCCCATCGCATTCGCCGCGCTGCACAGCCTCCACGCCTCCTTCAGCAGCGGCGTTGAAGCCAGGAAAGTCCCCATCATCTCGCTTGTCTCAAACCTTTCCAAGACAACAAAGGAAAAGGAAAAGAGAAGCAAAAACAGAGCAAAAAGGTTAAGGAAGGAAGAGCAGTTTGAATCATGGAAACGCCGGAGATTGAGGAGAGCAGGAGAAGGGAGAAGATTGTTACGATGAAGCTTCGGCGTCCATGATTCAGCCGTCGTGCTCAGTCGTATGCAACTCTGTTCGGTTCCCGACAATGCTATGGCTTCTTAAGAGAAAGCAGTTTTGCACCCGTTTCTCTTCTCAGTGTTGCATAACAATTATAATGAAGCCACGTCGAAGCACCAGGGAGAGAGAGAGAGAGAGAGACGGAGAACCATTTTGTTCCAAAAATCAATTTCTAATAAGATTTCCTGTATAAGTTTTTCAACAAAAATAGGCATTTAATAGCGATACAAAAACTGCTCTCAGAATAAAAATTATTTCTCCCTCTCAAGTGCCAGTGGTGGATGGCTGGTGACAACGGGTGGGTGGTCAGTTAGTAGCGAAAGCGAGTGATAAGAAAAATTTTGATTTTTCATTTTTATTCCATAAATAAATAAGTGAAATTTTTTTACCTTTTATTTCTATTCTAAATCTATTTATGGACTAAAAATTTGCTTCAAAAATAGAAAAATAAATTACATTACCAAATGAATTCCTATTTCAAACCTATTTCTAGAAATAGAAAAAAAAATTAGGTAGAAATGAAATATCATAGGTGCCCTAATTGACCGGAGGCTAATAAAAGTAAGTTATAGGACGAGGCTTTCTTTGTGTATTTGATCACGTGTTTTGCTTCTTCTTCTTCTTTTTCTTTCTGTCGAATGTTTTGGTCTCGTCGTTGTCCCCATTGTGGGAGTGGCTTTGCCTTCCCATTTTAAAAGATCTGTCTAGCTAGAACGACTTTTAAATTTTTATTTTTAATTATGTTCTTGTCATGGTATACGAATTTTGACATGTGTATTAATTTTGTACACTCTAAAACTTGACTTATGAGACTTTTAGAATGCAAATGATATCTATTCTATTCTAGAAATCAGTTTCTAACTAGAATTAATTTTCCTATTTTTGTTCTTGAATGAGTTTTTAAATAAAAATACGCGTTTGATAACAATACAAACTTTCTGCTCTCAAAATAAAAATTTGTTTGCTAACAATACAAAATTTCTCTCTCTTGGGCAATCGGCAGCGCACGGCGAACATCGAGCGGCTATGGCGAGTGATTGCAGCAAATGGTGAGTAGCAGTGAATGGCAAGTAGATGGCAAGCAGTAGTGGATGGTGGGTGGGTGGCCAGCTAGCAGCAAGGGTTAGAAAATAGTTTTTATTTCTCATTTTGTGCCAAAAATAGAAAAGTAAATAATTTTTACTTCTAATCTCTGATCCAAATTTATTTCTAGACTAAAAATTTGTTCTGGAAAAAAAAAAGTTACGTTACAAAACAAATTTTTGTTCCAAATATGTTTCCCAAAATTGAAAAATAGAAAACATAGAAACGGAATGGTATGTGCACCCTTAAAATCTTGTGAAACTGTTTAAATCTCCTAAAACTAAAATAGTACTTTTCATTTTAGTGAAGTCAAATAATTAACAGTTATTCCTGGGTTATCAAAAAATAATAATAATAATTAACAGTTATTTTTTTCGCTTAATCTCATGACTCCTGTCTTAACTAATCGATAAAGTTACTAGGATATTTTATAGACTCTAGAATTCGCCTAATATTGATTTAGTCGTCAATAAAATCAAATGCCTAGACAATTATGCCCTGGGAATTTGAGGAGATTCTATGGTAGTCCCGTACAATTATGTCCTCTATTTTCCATAGCTAGGTAAGATGTTGCAAATATTTGGATCTCCCTCTCAATGACACGCATTACGTTCAAGTATGAAAATCTTTTTCTCTTTCCGTAAAAAATTATACAGTTTCTTCACATTATGTATTCTTATCAATAATTTTGCTTCATTATGTAATAATTTAAATATTTCAAAATTATAGGGGTCGAAAGTAAATTAATTATTACACATTCAAAAAAAAAAGAAAGTATAGCACTCTTTAGTACCAAACCCATAAAGCAAATATGATGCGTAACTATTGCTTATCAACCGTATATTTATAAACCATGATGTCCGGCCCATTTGATACTATCGTTGCCTTAAAGAGTTGTGACTTTAGATGATTTTGGAAGAAGTCCATTCACTTAACACAAGATGGAAGATTAATTCAAGTTATATTACATACTCTATAGACTACGCAAATTGCTAATATTGAAGCTGTTTATTATGCACGTCCACGTGATCAATAGTCTAGGTAGATCCACTTGCTACGCGATACCATTTCAATAAGCAAGATCACCGTAAATAGCCATTGCACTACATTGTTGAAACATGCATGCGAGGCTACGTTGACACGATGAAAACGTAATTTGAAACGTGGAAACGCCGGAAATCAAGGTGAGCAGGAGAAAGGAGGAGGAGGCTGTTACGATGAAGCTTCGGAGTCCATGGTTCCCTGTTTTGCCCGTGGAGTGGGAAGTGAAATGAATATCAACCCTGAATTTGTTGTCGTCTGAATGATGAAGACCTTGAGAAGTGGGTCAAGTCGTGGGAGTCGGGGTCTGAGTCGGAGACCCGCCAAGACGTGAGGCCAGGCCGGCGAGTTGGATCATCCTGAAGATGGGTCGTTGATTTCCAGAGACGAGGGAACTCGCAGACAACAGACGGGAGAGAGATGATGGAGAACGGGAAGTGAAATGAATTTCAATCCCGTAACTTTTTGTCGCCATTATTATGTCGGCCTTGTGAAGGGGGTCAAGTCGGACACCTACCAGGGCGGTAGGCCAGGCCGGCGAGTTGGATCTTCCTGAAGATTGGACGTTGATTATAGAGGAAGAGAAACTCGCAAAAAGACAGGAGAGAGAGAGAGATGGAGAACGTGACGGAGGTCGTGGCGTTAGCGTGGGGGATTTCTTCGTACGGATTGCCGTCATATGCCATGCACTGTCTTTTTCCATTTTTTTCTTAAAATATGATCAATAATTTGTCCGAGAAAAACGTTTTGCTGTTCATTTGACTGCGACTCCGGGGGGCGTTTTCGACACGGGAGACGAGCTGGCATGGTTGCCAAATCACTTCTCTGCGACTCCGGCTTTGAAAATCCCTTTTCTTTTGAATCACTATGCACAGGAGAGTTGCTTTCGCTTGCTACCTTTCTCTGGCCCTTCTTGCAACTCCATCTCTTCCTCTCTCTTTGAAGAGGGACCATAGGAAAAAAGGAAAGTCTGTAACGAGCAATACTAGTCATAGTAAAATTGATTTCGCAAATTAATGTAGTAATCGATGTGTTAAATAATTGTCGAAATAAAATATGACTCATTTATCTAAATGTCAATTTCCACTTTGTAACATCACATAAGCATGAGAGATATTGTCTAAAAAAGTTGTAAACCTATTGTACTTTGACAAATTCAATCTTAAACTTTTCAATTTTTATCAATTGAGTTACAAAACTTTTGACGATTTGCTAATTGAGTCATTTCTATCAATTTTGTTTGGAAATCATTAACGTGGATACCAAGTGGCGTCTTTGATGTTGAATGGGATAATTTTTTTAATTAAAAACGATTTTCCAATTAAAAATAATTTTTATTTTTATTTTTATTTTATTTTGTTTTGTTTTTGGTGCCGGTGACCCTCTTTGGCCACAAAGGCCTTCCCACTTGGGCGAGGGCCACTGCTAATGGCGCCATGGAGTCTTAGGGCGAGGGCTGTTGCAGCCCTACTGACTGCAAGTAAGGCGGTCCTTGCCTAGATTTGGCAAGGGCCTCACCCTCGTCCACATAGCCCGACACCAGGAAAAAAGCAAATAAAAAGAGGAAAAAAAAAATATTTAAAAAAATTTCAAAATTTTGTTCGTGATAGTGTTGGCAACATCACATAAGACAACTAATGTCCACATCAGCAATTTCTAACATGATTAGCCAGATGGACTCAATTGATAAATTGTTAAAAGATTTATGATTCGATTGATAAAATCTAAATATTTAGGAATGAATTAGTCAAAGTATAATCAAATGAGGACTTTTTAGACAATTTTCCCCTTAAGCTTGCAGTGCTCCGTATATTTCGATGAGATCAATCAAATTCCTCAAATACATTCTTCCAATCATTATATAAATTTAATCTTTGATGGAGTGATTTTGACCATGTTAAAACTTTTGGTCCTGGAAACTTTTAAAATAAAATTCCTATTAATTTGACCAGGCCTTGCATGCTAATTTGATCCATAGAAAACCCGCCATCCCTTTCCAAAAGATTAGAATTGTCAAATCTCATCGCCCACATGCCGCGCAAGTTCCAGGCAATTGAAACGTGGAATTCGGATGGGGTGCTGCCGACTCCCCAGTACGGTCTCCGGCGTAAGTCAACGACGAAGTCTATGAAGGGACTTCGTGAAATGCATGGGGAAGTATCGTTGCTTTCAGATTGTCCATGGATTCATTTGCCCTCGAAGGGCTTCGGAATGTCAAGCGGTAAGATGAGCAGTGCCTAGGCTTGCATTCCCATGCATTTCGGTGCAATTTTGAAAGCACATTTGCACCTATGTCTTGATAAAGCCAAAGCCTAGCGCGACTTATCCGGCAAAGGAAGTGGCCAATTCTTTGTAGGGACCATTTGCATTGAGACTGGTAGGAAAAATTATCCAAAAAACCCTAAAACTATTGCACTTTTGTCAATTCAGTTATAAACCTTTTAATTATATCAAATGAGTTCTAAACAATTTCACTTTTTGCTAATTGAGTTTATCAAGTTAATTTTAATCGGAATTCACTGACGTGGATAGAAAGACAACCTTGCGAGCCTTGGGTGAGGGTGAGGCTTGCCCTCAAGCGGATCTGGGAGGGCAATTCTTTGTAGGGACCATTTGCATTGAGACTGGTTGGAAAAATTATCCAAAAAGCCCTAAAACTATTGCACTTTTGTCAATTCAGTTATAAACCTTTTAATTATATCAAATGAGTTCTAAACAATTTCACTTTTTGCTAATTGAGTTTATCAAGCTAATTTTAATCGGAATTCACTGACGTGGATAGAAAGACAACCTTGCGAGCCTTGGGTGAGGGTGAGGCTTGCCCTCAGCAGATCTGGGAGGGCAAGCTAGATTTGGCGAGGATGAGTCTTGCCCAAGGCTCGCAAGGTCATCCCTTTGACCTTGTGTGAGGGCAATGAGGTTGCCCTCCCTAGTTCCTAGCGAGGGCGACCTCACCTGAGGATGGCGAGGCCAACCCTTACTAGTCGAGCCTTTGGCCAATTGCCGGAGGCTAGGCAACTGGCAGAGAAGAAGAAGAGAGATAGAGGGAACAAAATTCAAAAAAATATTTTTAAAATGATAAATTTTGACCACCTTAGTGTCAGTCGTGCCATGTAGGATGCTTGGCATCCACATCAACGAATTTCGATCAAAATTGGCTAAATTGACTCATTTAATAAAAAAATGAAAGGTTTAGGTCTAAATTGGCAAAAGTGTAACAAGTTTATGACTTTTTGGGCAATTTTACGGACTAGTTGTTACTTTTGAGAGAATCATCTATCAGGATGAGCGGGGAAAACTAACATGAAAGTTCTGTAAATTTTTGCTCAATATGCAATATAGTCCTAAGCTTTTAATTTGCTTAGTGTGGTCCCTAAACTATAACCCTATGTATAATATAATCATTGAACTTTTAATTTGTCCAATGTGTACTTGTTTGATTTAGTCCATAAACAGTATAAAATTATTCAATATTGCAATTGAATTTCAATTAATGGAATGAAAAAATTGAACGTTTTCATATAATTTTGGGATTACGTTATATATACACACACTAAAAGTCTAGAGACCATATTGAATAAGTGAAAAATTCAAAGACTATATTACATATTGAATTATAATTTAAAGATTATATTGAATAAATTAAAAGTTCATGAGTTATATTATATGTTAGACCAAAGTTTAGAGATCATTTATGACGGAAATAATTATGCCGGGCATGTATCTTTACAGACTAGCGTTAGAGTTCCCTGAAGTTACCATATTGCATATTGGTCCCCATCCGTGCACGTCTAGTCTCCAATGAGCGTCATCCCAAGCACGAGGGCGTGCTTCACGAGACAGGGCGTACTTGGCGTTTTCCATCTTTAGTCTCCGACTTCGGCCGTAAGTCACCACGACGTCAACCGTGAAGTGTTTTACTATTGAACTTTTTCCCTTAATTCAAATTTTGCTGCCCCTAAAGTATCGCTCGGTTCTAAATTCGAGACTTGTCGATTTCACAATAGTTAAATATTGGCACGTACGTTCACCGACAAATTTTGTGATGATTTTTCACAACATGTGGATTGCGATTTAATATCAACGGGAAGGGACATAAAGTGTAAAAAAAGTGATAAGCAAACATGCCCCCCCTGCATTGTCGCGTTATTCTTCGCCTGAGGCCCTTCATTATTGTCCTTGATCACATACGAAATGGAGGTAGGCCCACTGTAATGCTCAAAACAACTGACCACTCTGCTATAATAAGTCATTGGAAACGTGTGGGGATGGGAAACCCTTCTTAAGACGAGTCGGTCATGAACTCATCCTTCATTTCTATAGGAATAGTATCACAGATAATCCCCGTTCACAAACTTTTAATTTCTTCAACACGACCCTTGAATTTTGGCCGACTATATAATAGGGGGGACGAAAAATATATAAGTTGCTATAAAAGCAATGATAAAGAAGATACTAGTGTTTATTTTCTAAAAAAATAAGTTTATTTTCATTAGAAACCATAAAAAGAAAAATAACCAAGTCAAAGGGAGCTGTGCAACTATGGAAACCATTGACGCAATAAGTGGATTTAGTCATCTATGAGATAGAAGTATCTCTACCCTAATCTATCTATTTTTTGTTTTTATTTTTGAGAATAGAATCACAATAGTTCGACTATAGTAAGGAGAGTCATTAAAACTCTCTTCTTGATTTAGATATTGAGAGAATTTTCATCTAAACTTCTCAACGATGGTAACATAGTTATTAACCATCGTCGGAATGGGTATTACATATAGGGGTGGCCGTTGTACATATCTTACATCTACTTTGTAAGCATGTCAAAAGGGCCTTACCTGCAATTTGACGACGACGGATGCACCTACCCAGCATGCTATGTTGCACGTAAGCCTAACTTAATTTTGCGGTTCCCTTTCTTCATGATATGAGCAAATTTCAAATGGTTTGGGATTCAAGCATCGACGGTGAGGCATCCCATCAATGGCGTACATTGACATTATTGTGCTTTTGGGATTTTCAAAGACGATAAATAAATCCAGTTGGCCAGAATTGGTGGGCGTAAATGGGGCTAATGCAAAGGAAATAATCGAGAATGAGAATCAGTAAGTGACTGGCGTGATACTATTGAAGGGAACCTCTCACTCTCTCGATATTTGCTGTAACAGTGTATTCATTTGGGTCAACGACAAGGACAATACCGCTGAAGTGCCCACGATCGGATGACGGCAAGAAAATGCTGTACTGAATCCCTCCCCACAAATCCCGAGTGTTCTAAAGTAGCTCATCAAGCTGTTTGTATAGACTAAAATGAATAAATAACGATTTCATGTGAATTAAATATGTCAGGTTTAATTTTTTTTCATATAACTTTTTCTTTTTCATTCCTTGGTCGCTTTGGAGAAGAGTTAATTCTATTATATCCTAATGTATAAAAAACCAATTACATAAGAGGTGTTTTTAACCCTCGATTTGAAGATTATAACCATCCACTTTTTGACCATCTCTCAAATAGAGGGTGGGCGAAACAACTTGTGTAAAATTTTCTTTCGCTAACGACATATGTCCTAATATTCATCTAGAGAGTACTTTATATTTTTAGTGGAAATATTTGCACCTTTTAGGTTGTATTTAACAGTAATGACAAAATTCAGAAAAGAATAAAATTTATCATATTCATTTAGAGAATACTTAACACAGGATAAAATCAAATATAAATAAGATATAATCTAGATAAAATTCCGTCATAAGGGATATCATTACCCGCCATAAAGAATGGGAGAGTTGGAATTCTTAAGATCGATCTAAAAGAATGCTTTTAATTACAATTTCTGTCTCAAGAAAGAAAACAAATTAATTAAGATAAATAAAAAAATAGCCAGAAAACTCGCGAAAGAAAAAAAAAAAAATTCGGTGAGAGATTATCCACTTTACAGAGCACGCGAGTGGATGCGTGCTTCTCTTTCCATCATCCCCCGACTGATTCAGCGATGACGTCACTGTCCGCGCCATCTCTCCTCCGCTCCGCCGGCCATGGCTCTCCGAACTTGCTTGGCCCTCTCCGACCACCGCCCTCTCACGTCCAATTCCTCATTCTCGATCGCCGCGCCTCGCGTTCCGACTCAGAGTACGGCCTTCGCGCCCGAGTTTCGGCCTTTCCCCACGAGGGCGACCGGTTCTTGATGCCAGCAGTTCGTCCGAGCAAGAGGGAGGCGAGCCAGGCGATTTTCGCAGTCCTGCTAAATGAATGTTGCCCGAGCGCGTCGATGGCGACGTTGCGACAAGAAGTGGAGCTGGAGGGGTACACAGACTCCGATGACGGCTTCACCCTCCTCTAACCTTCTTCTTGGGCGAAGGTACACTTTTTATGTAAAAATGTACTATGTACTGAGGATGTCGGACGTGCAAGAATGCTGTGACGGTCCGAGTATTGTCTGAGTACTATTGGGGTTGATTTTTTTTTTTTTTTTTGGGGAATTGAAGGTGGAAAAAGCAGGGGCGACGGTGCTGTTTGAGGAGCCAGCCAAGGGGAGCAACAATGTGGGAGTGGTGGTGAGTCCACTTCGTCATGCGAGCCTAGGGGAATTTGGGAGTCCTCAGTTTGTTGCGGACAAGCTCAAACAAGCCGAAAAATGCGAAGTAGGTGCTTCTTCAATTGCTTGCTTGGTTCTGAATGTGGAATGCCTTGAAAGTACGTTGTCCGAAGCCTCTTATGTTTTGGGGCAAATAATTATTCGGTAGATGATTTGGTTCTTGGTAGAATTGCTGAGAAGAATTGTGTCCGAGTCCGCAGTTTGCATTCATGGATTTCTCGGTATTCTCCCTTTCTTCATTCCCAGATTCACAGCCATCGGATCCATCAGCTGAAGGTCCAAAATCCTCTTCTTCTTGCACAGCAGAAATCCGGGAGGTATGGGGGCGAAAGCAGAGAGAGCAGAGAGGTCTGGGGGGACAATCAATCAAGATCCTAAACCCACAGGCACTCAGCATGTGACATTGGGGAAAGTGAAAGCTTTTACTTCTGCTTAAGCATGTCTGCATAATGGGGTATGCTCCAAATTCAAATTAAACTGAATGTGAGCACCGGATACGCTGATTGACAGAAGGACGTGCATTAAGAACACCTATTAAAGAGAGACTTACCAACTTCATGAAGCCAAATCAAGGTGGAGACTTTTAAAAGATAAATTACAGTAAAAGTTGTTGTTGATATACTGCTTCGATTGGGTAGAACAATGAAGACGGATCTTTGAGTACTCGAGTCGGACTTTGAGGCGTGATATCACTTTCTTTAAGGATTTATTTGCCCCACAAAGTTGCTAATGGTCACCGGCAAAATATCCTCCAGGATACAACAAAGTCTCAATTTGAGAATACTAGATAGCAATTCTAGTATTTCTCCAGGATCTCTCTAGGAAACAATTGAAAGAATGGCTGTCGTTTTTTCAGAAAGAAACTCGAAGAGAAGAAAAGATAACCAGACTTCTTTCTCAATCTGACAAGTATATATATATAAACTAGTCTTAGAAAACGAAGACAACTCTTCGTGAAAAGTTGCGAAATGAAAAAACACATCCTTTCGAAATTTGTTCAATTGAACAAAGGTGTCTATTCGTAAGAAATTAAAACCGAACCAATGCAACCCTTCGTGAAAGGTTGCAAACCGAAAAGGTATCATATGCAAATGAAAAGACACGAATAAATTCGGAATAATAATTAATAATTATTTATTTATTTATTTAATAAATAAAATTTCGAATTTTCATTTTATATTTTATTTTCGAGAATTCTCAAAACAAAAATAAAATAAATAATAGAGGGATTAGTGCTAATTAAACCGCGGACGCGCAAGCGTGCCAAGTGCTAAGTGCGCCTAATAATCGCGCAATTTCTTCGCGCACCCGCACGTGGGTATGGTGGGGTCTAGCCCCACCCAATCATTACTTTAAATGTATAAAGTAAATCCCACACTTTTAAACTGGTTTACTTTTTCCCACCTTTCCCATGTGGGACAAGGTAAAAGGCACTCATTTTTGTTTTAACAAACAAAACTCCAACAAAAGTGACAATTAGAACGAGGAGATTTCACACGCACTCGGCGCTCTTGTCCTCGGGCGGAGATGAAACGAAGGAGAGTGAAGGGGTTTTGGGTTTTTCACTCCTCAGAGGAGAAGGAAACAGAGCAAAGGCCGAGAAGCTCTCAACAACACAACGATAATGTTTTATTTATTTATTATTTAAATTGTTTTCGGAAATGGAAAATCCAAACCTGGACAAGAACTTCGGTACCCTCATTCGCCGTTGGTTGTTGGCTTTAGCGGTGATAGGGGGTTAATAATAAGCAAATAAATTATTCTTTGAAATCTATAGTATCGTCAAGGAAGATTTTTTTTTGTTTTAATACTTTATAGTGAGAAAAGAAGATTTGATCTATTGGCTGGGGAGTTTTTTTTGACAACTTGTTATAACCCAAGTTAATTCGCAACATTATATGAGATCTTTAAAATTAAGTCCAATTGTCACTCTGGATAAACTCCCAACCGAAGTATCATAAGAGCAAAGGATGACGATGATTATATTTCTGTCCTCTAGAAAGTGATGATGATGATGATGATGATGATTTGGTTTTTGGTCAAACTGCTGAGAAGATTTGTGTAGATATCATGCTTGAATCTATCTCATTAAGAGGAAACATAGAAGGGAAGTATATTTTTGTAGTAAATTTTTTAAGTTTCCTCAATGAATATTTGTCGTATACATGGTGACGGTATGGATTTCTTACTCAGAAAGGCTGGGAATATTAGGTTCATATCTATATTTGTGAGTAAGTAATTTGAACTCAATAGTCTATACAATGCATAAGAGATGATCAACATGATAAACGAGAGAGGGAGAGAGAGAGAGAGAGAGAGAGATTTTTGAGCTGTAGAGATGATGACAAGTGAGGGGACTTCAAGATTCCTTTTTGGCATCTTGTCTTATCTCACTAGTTAACTTGTGTAGAGAGAGATTTTTGAGCTGTAGAGATGATGGCAAGTGAGGGCACTTCAAGATTCCTTTTTGGCATCTTGTCTTATCTCACTAGTTAACTTGTGTAGAGAGAGATTTTTGAGCTGTAGAGATGATGGCAAGTGAGGGCATTTCAAGATTCCTTTTTGGCATCTTGTCTTATCTCACTAGTTAACTTGTGTTTCTGGTGGCAAAGTTCACCTCTTAAAGGACTCTAGCCACGTGTTCCAGGAAGCAAATGGTATCACTCTCTATGTTCTCAAGCGAAGTAAAACAGAAGTTGCTTTTTGTAAATAGCCTTTATAGACGGTTGATACCTAAATTTTAACGACCCGATCATTTATTTATTGCATAGAAAATTATGAATTAATTTTTAACCCTTAAACAAAAATATTAAAATTAAATTGCATAACATATGATTTTAGGAGCATTTACTTTTTATTATTGCATTAGACTAGTGATGAATGGATTTGAATTGATGTTTTGAGCTTTAAGTTGACGAGTTGGACTAAAGCCATGGAGAAAGGGAATTGGCCAAAGCCCGTTGTTCTTGATAACCAAAAATTGACTTATGATGAATGATGATTTGATATTTTCAAAAAAGATTCGTATTATCTTTCCAATATTCAGTAAATATTTCATATATTTATGCAATATATACACTAAGGAATATATTTTGCACAAAAGGGATGATTTCGGATGAAATATTGAAAGTAAGGGTGAAAATAAAGAAGACACAAGCGTGCGGACATGGAAAATTTAAGTCGGCAACAATCTTTGCAGAATATGTACTTTCATGGTTATTTCAGGAAGTGAATGTGAGGAAGACGGGACACGGTCAATTCTGAGGATAGAGGGAGGAATTCGGTCAATGAAAAAATAGTAAGAAAGAAGGAAATCGTATCTCTTGCCGTGGATATGGGTTTGGAAAGAGTGGAAAAGAGATATTGCTTCTTTCCTTGGAGGGCACCCCGTCGCTTGGTGTATAGAAGGCGGTCCTTTCTTTTGTCTAAAGAGGGGCGCCACAATTCTAAGGGAGAGCCCGTTCATTCACGAAAAAAGAAAGGAAAGCTTGAGAGGCAGAGAGAGAGAGAGAGAGAAGCGACTGCCCCAATTCGGATTTTTTTTTTACAATATTTCTCTACTTCCATCACCACATTCACGCCTCTGGCCACTTTATTATTTTTACAATTCCTCGTGATCACGGATGGTCGCGTGGACTATCCCATGACATGACCATCACTACTTGGACACCACCACTAGAGAGAGACACGTCTCTTGGCGAAGCCACCGGCGAAGTCAGCTGCGACCACGTACTCCAGCGAGCGCCTGAACCGCCCATCAAGACATCGAGCCCCTTGGCGAACCTGTTGTTCCCGACGTGCCAAGCCGACACCAAGCCCTGCCGCGACGTTGACGCTCGTTGCCCCCTTTGAGCCGCAATGCCCTGACGTGCTTGAAAAACAGAGCCCCAACGACGAGCTGTGGCCTCCTTGCACCGTTGCCGAATTTTCAACGATGATCACTTGAGGGTCGCCTATTAACAACTCTTTCCTCTGGTTTTTCAACACCCGTGGCGTCACAACAAGTGCAACCTTCATCGACGATTTCCATCGACATCTGGTTCGAGTGCGACGTGGAGAATCATTAAGAAACTGAGTCTGATCGTGGTGGATTGAGAAATAAAGCTAAGAAAGAAAGATTTTCAGAACGTCCAGTAGACTCCAAGTGATGATCGTGGAATCAGTCAAGGGGCTTGGTCAAAATAAAAGTGTTCCTGGTGGCTTCCTGCAGCTCTTCCCCCGCGTTCGAGATCTTCTAACAACACTGGAGAAACGCTCGCTCTCGCACTTAACTTTCCCTTTGCAGGTTTACCAAATTGGAGCAATTAATTTTTAAACTGCAGCATAGTCGCAGCGTCTCACCAGTCCACGAGCACCGCCGCCATTCACCGTCAAAGTGGAGCTGGCTATGATCTCAGGAAGGTGAATCTATCAGACTTGATTAGCCATTGTCAGCGATTGTTGCTAGGTCCATTTAATTAAAAAAATTCCGTCATTAGAATTAAGCCATTGGTTAAATTGCATTGCACGTATATTTCATTAAATAAGTAGAAAATCCTAAAAAATTGAGTGACTTCCTATCAATTAGAAATCATATGAATTTTTGCTTGTAAAACATTTTTTTGGAATAAAAGAGAAAAGATATCAAAAGGGCGTTAGTGGAATGTTGCTAAATTTGAACCTTAATGAGATTCTTTGCACTTCTATTTCAAGAAAAGCTAGCAGAACTGACTGAAGAAGATTAACAACAACACTTTAGAGAGGGGAAATTGCTGCATGTAAAACCATTTTCTCTAAACTTAGATGCCGTTCTGTTTTCCAAAAGAATTTATAGGAAGTTGGGAACATCCTCCAAACTACTATATGCTTCATTTCCCTCGATATAAGTTCTATTTATGCTATTGGGAGGGTTTCTTTCGAAAGAAGTTGATGCTTCTCCAAGATATTTAATGATCTTATCTCTATGAACTTTTAACAGACGATCGGTTCCCTTTATTTATGGGCTGCGCACCTTGCCTGCCCAAGCCGGATGTCCATTTGCTTCATGATGTCGCGCTTGGCTCGAAGCCATAGGTCTAAATGCTAGCATCAGCACTCAGGTGGTGGATTTCTCATTCTGGTTGCTTCTTGTTCTGTTTCTTGTTGCATTTCTACTTCCAAGCATCTAGCAAATCTTGGTGCAGGGAATTAATCCTACTAGTGGTTTCAGAAGGCATATGCAGGATCACAAACCGTTCAAAGCATCATATTATTGTGCTCCGGCACAAATAAAGGAGCAAGTCGAATGAGATAAAATATTGCAGCTACAGAGGACAGAACATTCGATTACCTCCCTACATAAAATCAGGACGTACTTTTTTTGTTGTTCAGCCACATCTCATCTCATCACGAAACTTTATTCCACTATCTTTTACCGTTATTGAAGACCGGTTCCCAGAATTTTTACCAGGAAGTGAATAGGTCTCCATGGGAATCGGCTTGGAATCAGTCGGGTAAGGCCAATTCAATTAGGGGATAAATCTGTGATTTCAATGCTCTCCATTCTTTTAACCACAAACTAAAGCTTGAATTCTTAGCTAGAACATCAGCAGACGCCTCTTTTCTGTCAAATAGCTTCATTGCATATGCTTCGAACTCATTGAGTCTGTCCCGAAGGAAAGCCAGGTTATTTGGGTCGCTTTCACTTTTGATTTTGTCTAGCCGCTCCTTTGCTTCCTCTACCCTTGCCCAAAAGCAAGTGTCTTGGGTCAAGCTTGCGTTCCTGGTCCTCCTATTGCCCAATTTCTCAATAACAACTCTCTCGGTCCACCACTGATTGAAAATTTCATATCTCCTCTCTCTTCCATTACTTATGTAGTGGCCTTTCTTCAGATGCATCCCCGACCGATAATACTCCGCGATGTCCAATGGCTCCACAAGGAGCATATAGAGCTGCGACTCCTCAATTACCCATTCTAAACTTTTGTGAAAGTTGAGTGGGAGCTCGTTCCTATCCATCATGCTTACGACACCATCCCAAAAGGCCTTAAGCATGATTCGATTCTTGTTTATATGTGATTCTCTCTTTGAGGCCCCCCTCTGCCTGAAAGAATCATAGTATCCGCTTTGCTTGTCGGAGTTATCGCAACAAGCTTTATACCACTTTATCTCTACCCTGTAAGGAGCAATTTTGGATAGCTTAATGGCTAAATAGGCGGCGTTTAGGTTTGGGTGGCGCTCCTTTTGCCTTGCCATCTTCAAGCAATCTTTTGCCATCAGTGCAATCAATACCTACAAAGTAAAGGTGAAAGAATCTTTAAATTAAGAGGAATTGCATTTGGGAATAAAAAGCGTACAGTAATACATTTATAGATTGTGGTCCCTTGTCGATCTAAGTATCCCTACCTGTTGAGATGTCCCCAAGGAGTTCAAAGCCATCGAAAGACTTGCTTCATAGCTTGATTCAGAGAGATGTCCTTCTATGAACCTTCTCCCCAAAGATTGAAGAGAAAGTCTCTCTACATACCACCCATACTTAAGGTGCTCCTCAATAACACAACTTGGAGAGCTTGTCCTTAGCATCAAATGCATCATCTTCTTGACCAATACAGCGTTGTCCAAACAAATCACGCCCTCCTCTGAACAAAACAAGTAATTCCCTAAGGGCCAAAATGACCTCCATCTCGAGCCTTCCCCTGCTTGCGCCAAGCGCTCCATGTCGGCCGCAGCAAAGGAAAATAGCCAGGCCTTGTCTTCTTTAGTTAATTGGAAGTCAGTGAGATTCATAGAGTTTGGTGACACCATAGACGTGTACCAAAATCTTACGAGGGCCTTCCAATGGAAAGTTTGAACAAGTGATTGGTCGAGAGATAACCTCGGCAATATATCATGCGTTGCCACGACATTGCAAAAGCTGCTGGCCCATCTTTCGCGGAGAATGGCTCGCGAAAGTGACTCATTGCCAAGGAAAGGAGAGCCGAAACCAATGCACAGGACAGAGGGTGGGAAGATGGATTTGAGGAAGGAGAGAAGCGAAAGAGCTGTGAGACATGCGACGGATCCTCCTATGGAGTGGCCTGTGATCACTATTGACTTGGTTTTATCCAACAAGCTATCAATCTGCATACATATTTAAGAATTCCTAAAATCTGGTTAAAAGCTTTTCGGAAAAATCTCAATTACAACGCTTCACTGAAAAATCAACTCGCACCATATCATGTCCGATTAGAAGAGTTACATGAATAGATCGGATAGGAAATCATTGGTCGTATTGCAATTGCTCAACATACAGAACCGTTTATTAAGCAAGTCAAAACAACACTAACATGTTCAACAAACTGATGATAAGTGTGCAAGTATGTTTTAACACATGCATAGGATGTATTTATATGTATGGCCCTTTTATTTAGATAATCTCATGAGAAGAGCACCATTCACAACCGGGAAATCTGTCTCATGAACGGTTCGGTTTGATATAACTCCAAACCAATCATCGGATCCATAGTAATTCAAAATTCGGACCTAGAGGTTATCAAGGACCAAATGGGCCATCAGAGCCATTGTCCATACTTGATCAATGTGGATGGGCCTGAAGGACAAAATCGTGGGAATGAACTTGGCTAGCCCACTTCGGATAGCCCATGCCTTAATAAAGTTTGAGTTAATACCCTGAAAAACCCTAAACTATTTTTTTGATCATGAAAAACCCCAAAATGGTACACCTATAACAAATTTATCTTGACTGACCTTAAAAAATAATAAACTGGTACATTATGATAAATTTATCCCAAATTAATTTATTCAACCGCAAAAAACTCAAAACTGGTAAATTTGTGACAAATGTACCCTCCACTAAATTGGATTAATATCACAAAAAAATCACAAAAATTGTAAACTGAAACAAATAGAGTGTAAAATCCCAAATTTGTATACCAGTCAACTGTTACGTGTCATTTAACATAATAATTTAACAATAAAATTTAACGAAAACCAACAGAGAGTGAATTTATCATAAGTATATCAGTTTGGGGTAAATTTGTCAAAAGTATATCAGTTTGGGGTTTTTGGTGGTCAAAAAAATAGTTTTGAGTAAATTTGTCATAAGTGTACCAGTATGGGGTTTTTCAGGGTATTAATCCATAAAATTTAATACTTTAAGGGAAAATTCCAAATAATAATACAAAGTGCCTTTATTTTCTCAAATAAAGATATGAAGTGGATATTATTTCAAATAAGAGTCCAATGTGCTTTCTCATTTTTTCAAATAAGAGTGTGAACTTGCCAGCTAGTAAAGGGCAATTCCGTCAATTTAATTTTTTTCCTTATTCTATTTTTTTTTCATTTAAAAACAAAATAAAAAAATAAAACTTAAAAAAAATAAGAAGGAAAAATACAAGCAGGCGGGCTCCCTCCCGCCTGTGGCTACTGCCCCTTCAGTGATGGGACGACAACCGCCTATATTTTTCCTTATCTTTTTTTTTTAATTTTAATCTAATTTGATTTAAATTTAAATTGTGTTTGGACAAAAATATTCTTGATTAGCTGGAATTTTTTGTTGGCTGATGAGGTTAGGCCTTTATTCAAAATAACCATAATCATTTTAGGCTTTTTTTAGATTGATATGGCAACTTTATGCCCTTATATGAAATAATTTTTACTTTAAACTCTTATTTGAGAAAATAATAGCATTTCAAGCTCTTATTTGGAATTTTTCCATAATGTAATCATGGGAAAAAAAGAGCTCTAGAATGAAAAGGAAATAAGGTACATGCCACTAGAGATGTTGCCATCGCGAAAGTTTGAGATAGCTTCAAGATAGAAGCTCAGAAATAAAAATACAAATAAAAATTAACCATTAGCGTCATCAATCTCACAAAAGTTTTATAAGATTAACTTTTTCGAAAAGAGTCAACGATGATATGAAAAGATAATTTTGTATTTCCAATGAATTTGGAAAAATATGTAGAACCTAGAAAGGCTAGGAAAAATTATAGGAATTACTAATCTTAGAATGCAGTTTGACGAAAATCATCATTGATTTTCCTGAGTGATCTGATCAAGCGTGGGATATCTCTCTCTTTTTTACTTTATTTTTGGTCAGATAAAGTAAAAAAGAAATAAATTAATAAATAAAGTAAAGTTGCTGCCGATGAACTAGCCTGGCTCTGAAGATCATTGCGCGAATGATAATGAAGGAAGCGGTGAAGCACTCCGGAGTGGACCATGACGGGCTCTTCACCTTCGTAGCGGCGTGTCAGCGCCGCAAACAGCCCGTGGCCTGCTGCATCCAGCGGCGCCAGCATGGTGCAGCTCGGATCCCAACCCAGCACCGGCATCTCTTGGACGCCCGAGAATGCCACGTACCCCACGCCCCCGACTTGCTCCACCACGAAGGCACCGCTCCCCATCGCATTCGCCGCGCTGCACAGCCTCCACGCCTCCTTCAGCAGCGGCGTCGAAGCCAGGAAAGTCCCCATCATCTCGCTTGTCTCAAAACTTTCCAAGACAACAAAGGAAAAGGAAAAGAGAAGCAAAAACAGAGCAAAAAGGTTAAGGAAGGAAGAGCAGTTTGAGACCAGGAAACGCCGGAGATTGAGGAGAGCAGGAGAAGGGAGGAGATTGTTACGATGAAGCTTCGGCGTCCATGATTCAGCCGTCGTGCTCAGTCGTATGCAACTCTGTTCGGTTCCCGACAATGCAATGGCTTCTTAAGAGAAAGCAGTTTTGCACCCGTTTCTCTTCTCAGTGTTGCATAACAATTATAATGAAGCCACGTCGAAGCACCAGGGAGAGAGAGAGAGAGAGACGGAGAACCAGTTGCTTTTGTAATTGACGATGACTTGGAGGATATTTCCGAAACAGTTTACGAGCTGGCATGGTGACCAAGTTACATGGTCAAGATCAAGAGAGTTGCTTTTGCTTGTACCTTCCAGTGGCCGCTCTTACAGCATCTTCGCGCCATCTCCCAACCGCTTCTCTCCATCACTTTTTTAGTGAGGGCACTTCAAGATTCTTTATAGGTTTGAATTTTTATCCACCAGCACTGATATTAATATTAAATCTTCGGAAATTTTGCAGCAACTCATCTCCTTATTAAAGGCACGAATGAGAACAATTTTGTTCAAAAAATCAATTTCTAATAAGATTTCCTAGATAAGTTTTTCAACAAAAATAGACGTTTGATAGCGATACAAAAATTCTGCTCTCATAATAGAAATTATTTCTCCCTCTCGAGTGCCAGCGGTGGATGGCTGGTGACAATGGGTGGGCGGTCACTTAGTAGCGAAAGAGAGCGATGAGAAAAATTTTGATTTTTCATTTTTATTCTAGAAATAAATAAGTGAAAATTTTTTACCTTTTATTTCTATTCTAAATCTATTTATGGACTAAAAATTTGCTTCAAAAATAGAAAAATAAATTACATTACCAAATGAATTCCTATTTCAAATATATTTCTGGAAATATAAAAAAAAAATTAGCTAGAAATGAAATATCATAGGTGCCCTAATTGACCGGAGGCTAAAAAAAGTAAGTTATAGGACGAGGCTTTCTTTGTGTATTTGATCCCGTGTTTTGCTTCTTCTTCTTCTTTTTCTTTCTGTCGAATGTTTTGGTCTCGTTGTTGTCCCCGTTGTGGGAGTGGCTTTGCCTTCCCATTTTAAAAGATCTGTCTAGCTAGAACGACTTTTAAATTTTTATTTTTAATTATGTTCTTGTCATGGTATACGAATTTTGACATGTGTATTAATTTTGTACACTCTAAAACTTGACTTATGAGACTTTTAGAACACAAATGATATCTATTCTATTCCAAAAATCAGTTTCTAACTAGAATTAATTTTTCTATTTTTGTTCTTGAATGAGTTTTTAAATAAAAATACGCGTTTGATAACAATACAAACTTTCTGCTCTCAAACTAAAAATTTGTTTGCTAATAATACAAAATTTCTCTCTCTAGAGCAATCGGTGGCGCACGGCGAACATCGAGCGGCTATGGCGAGTGATTGCAGCAAACGGCGAGTAGCAATGAATGGCGGGCAGATGGCAAGCAGCAGTGGATGGTGGGTGGGTGGCCAGCTAGCAGCGAGGGTTAGAACAGAGTTTTTATTTCTTATTTTTGTGCCAAAAATAGAAAAGTAAATAATTTTTACTTCTGATCTCTGATCCAAATTTATTTCTAGACTAACAATTTGTTCTGGAAAAAAAAAGTTACGTTACCAAACAAATTTTTGTTCCAAATATGTTTCCCAAAATTGAAAAATAGAAAACATAGAAATGGAATGGTTATTATGTGCACCCTTAAAATCTTGTGAAACTATTTAAATCTCCTAAAACTAAAATAGTACTTTTCATTTTAGTGAAGTCAAATAATTAACAGTTATTTTTTTCGCTTAATCTCATGACTCCTGTCTTAAGTAATCAATAAAGTTACTAGGATATTTTATAGACTCTAAAATTCACCTAATATTGATTTAGTCGTCAATAAAATCAAATGCCTAGACAATTATGCCCAGGGAATTTGAGGAGATTCTATGGTAGTCCCGTACAATTATGCCCTCTATTTTCCATAGCTAGGTAAGATGTTGCAAATATTTGGATCTCCCTCTCAATGACACGCATTACGTTCAAGTATGAAAATCTTTTTCTCTTTCCATAAAAAATTATACAGTTTCTTCACATTATGTATTCTTATCGATAATTTTGCTTCATTATGTAATAATTCAAATATTTCAAAATTATAGGGATCGAAAGTAAATTAATTATTACACATTCAAAAAAAAAAGAAAAAGTATAGCACTCTTTAGTACCAAACCCATAAAGCAAATATGATGCGTAACCATTGCTTATCAACCATATATTTATAAACCATGATGTCCGGCCCATTTGATACTATCGTTGCCTTAAAGAGTTGTGACTTTAGATGATTTTGGAAGAAGTCCATTCACTTAACACGAGATGGAAGATTAATTCAAGTTATATTAAATACTATATAGACTACGCAAATTGCTAATATTGAAGCTGTTTATTATGCACGTCCACGTGATCAATAGTCTAGGTAGATCCACATGCTACGCGATACCATTTCAATAAGCAAGATCCCCGTAAATAGCCATTGGACTACATTGTTTGAAACATGCCGTGTGAGGCTACGTTGACACGATGAAAACGTAATTTGAAACGTGGAAACGCCGGAAATCAAGGTGAGCAGGCTGTTACGATGAAGCTTCGGAGTCCATGGTTCCCTGTTTTGCCCGTGGAGTGGGAAATGAAATGAATATCAACCCTGAATTTGTTCTCGTGTGAATGATGACGGCCTTGAGAAGTGGGTCAAGTCGCGGGAGTCGGGGTCTGAGTCGGAGACCCGCCAAGACGTGAGGCCAGGCCGGCGAGTTGGATCATCCTGAAGATGGGTCGTTGATTTCCAGACACGAGGGAACTCGCAGACAACAGACGGGAGAGAGATGATGGAGAGCGGGAAGCGAAATGAATTTCAACCCCGTAACTTTTTGTCGCAATTATGATGTCGGCCTTGTGAAGGGGGTCAAGTCGGACACCTGCCAGGACGGTAGGCCTGGCCGGCGAGTTGGATCTTCCTGAAGATTGGACGTTGATTATAGAGGAAGAGAAACTCGCGGAAAGACAGGAGAGAGAGAGAGATGGAGAACGTGACGGAGGTCGTGGAGTCAGCTTGGGGGATTTCTTCGTATGGATTGCCGTTATATGCCATGCGCTGTCTTTTTCCATTTTTTTTCTTAAAATATGATTAAGGACTCAATAATTTGTCCGAGAAAAACGTTTTGCTGTTCATTTGACTGTGACTCCGGGGGACGTTTTCGACACGGGAGACGAGCTGGCATGGTTGCCAAATCACTTCTCTGCAACTCCAGCTTTGAAAATCCCTTTTCTTTTGAATCACTATGCTCAGGAGAGTTGCTTTTGCTTGCTACCTTTCTCTGGCCCTTCTTGCAACTCCATCTCTTCCTCTCTCTTTGAAGAGGGACCATAGGAAAAAGGGAAAGTCTGTAACGAGCAATACTAGTCATAGTAAAATTGATTTCGCAAATTAATGTAGTAATCGATGTGTTAAATGATTGTCGGAATAAAATATGACTCATTTATCTAAATGTCAATTTCCACTTTGTAACATCACATAAGCATGAGAGATATTATCTAAAAAAGTTATAAACCTATTGTACTTTGACAAATTCAATCTTAAATTTTTCAATTTTATCAATTGAGCTACAAAACTTTTGACGATTTGCTAATTGAGTCATTTCGATCCATCTTGTTTGGAAATCATTAACGTGGATACCAAGTGGCATCTTTGATGTTGAATGGGATAATTTTTTTAATTAAAAATGATTTTCCAATTAAAAATAATTTTTATTTTTATTTTATTTTGTTTTGTTTTTGGTGCCGGTGACCCTCTTTGGCCACAAAGGCCTTCCCACTTGGGCGAGGGCCACTACTAATGGCGCCATGGAGTCTTAGGGCGAGGGCTGTTGCAGCCCTACCGACTGCAAGTAAGGTGGCCCTTGCCTAGATTTGGCAAGGGCCTCACCCTTGTCCACATAGCCCGACACAGGGAAAAAAGCAAATAAAAAGAGGAAAAATAATAAAAAAATTATTTTAAAAAAAATCAAAATTTTGTTCGTGATAGTGTTGGCAACATTACATAAGACAACTAACGTCCACATTAGCAATTTCCAACATGATTGGTCAAATGGACTTAATTGATAAATTGTTAAAAGATTTATGATTCAATTGATAAAATCTGAATATTTAGGAATGAATTAGTCAAAGTATAATCAAATGAGGGTTTTTTAGACAATTTTCCCCTTAAGCGTGCAGTGCTCCATATATTTCGATGAGATCAATCAAATTCCTCAAATACATTCTTCCAATCATTATATAAATTTAATCTTTGATGGAGTGATTTTGACCATGTTAAAACTTTTGGTCCTAGAAACTTTTAAAATAAAATTCCTATTAATTTGACCAGGCCTTGCATTCTAATTTGATCCATAGAAACCTCGTCATCCCTTTCCAGAAGATTAGAATTGTCAAATCTCATCGCCCACATGCCGCGCAAGTTCCAGGCAATTGAGACGTGGAATTCGGATGGGGTGCTGCCGACTCCCCAGTACGGTCTCCGGCGTAAGTCAACGACGAAGTCTATGAAGGGACTTCGTGAAATGCATGGGGAAGTATCGTTGCTTCCAGATTGTCCATGGATTCATTTGCCCTCGAAGGGCTTCGGAATGTCAAGCGGTAAGATGAGCAGTGCCTAGGCTTGCATTCCCATGCATTTCGGTGCAATTTTGAAAGCACATTTGCACCTATGTCTTGATAAAGCCAAAGCCTAGCGCGACTTATCCGGCAAAGGAAGTGGCCAATTCTTTGTAGGGACCATTTGCATTGAGACTGGTTGGAAAAATTATCCAAAAAATCCTAAAACTATTGCACTTTTGTCAATTCAATTATAAACCTTCTAATTATATCAAATGAGTTCTAAACAATTTCACTTTTTGCTAATTGAGTTTATCAAGCTAATTTTAATCGGAATTCACTGACGTGGATAGAAAGACAACCTTGCGAGCCTTGGGTGAGGGTGAGGCTTGCCCTCAGCGGATCTGGGAGGGCAAGCTAGATTCGGCGAGGATGAGTCTTGCCCAAGGCTCGCAAGGTCATCCCTTTGACCTTTGTGTGAGGGCAATGAGGTTGCCCTCCCTAGTTCCTAGCGAGGGGGACCTCACCTAAGGATGGCAAGGCTAACCCTTACTGGTCGAGCCTTTGGCCAATTGTCGGAGGCTAGGCAACTGGCAGAGAAGAAGAAGAGAGATAGAGGGAAAAAAATTCAAAAAAAATATTTTTAAAATGATAAATTTTGACCACTTTAGTGTCAATCGTGCCATGTAGGATGCTTGGCATCCACATCAACGAATTTTGATCAAAATTGGCTAAATGGACTCATTTAATAAAAAGTGAAAGGTTTAGGTCTAAATTGGCAAAAGTGTAACAAGTTTATGACTTTTTGGACAATTTTACGAACTAGTTGTTACTTTTGAGAGAATCATCTGTCAAGATGAGCGGAGAAAACTAACATGAAAGTTCTGTAAATTTTGGCTCAATATGCAATATAGTCCTAAGCTTTTAATTTGCTTAGTGTGGTCCCTAAACTATAACCCTATGTATAATATAATCATTGAACTTTTAATTTGTTCAATGTGTACTTGTTCGATTTAGTCCATAAACAATATAAAATTATTCAATATTGCAATTGAACTTCAATTAATGGAATGAAAAAATTGAACGTTTTCATATAATTTTGGGATTACGTTATATATACACACACTAAAAGTCTAGAGACCATATTGAATAAGTTAAAAATTCAAAGACTATATTACATATCGAATTATAATTTAAAGATTATATTGAATAAATTAAAAGTTCATGAGTTATATTATATGTTAGACCAAAGTTTAGAGATCATTTATATCGTTATCCCAAATCAATGATGGAAATAATTATGCCGGGCATGTATCTTTACAGACTAGCGTTAGAGTTCCCTGAAGTTACCATATTGCATATTGGTCCCCATCCGTGCACGAGGGCGTGCTTCACGAGACAGGGCGTACTTGGTGTTTTCCATCTTTTTCCCTTAATTCAAATTTTGCTGCCCCTAAAGTATCGCTCGGTTCTAAATTCGAGACTTGTCGATTTCACAACATGTGGATTGCGATTTAATATCAACGGGAAGGGACATAAAGTGTAAAAAAAGTGATAAGCAAACATGCCCCCCTGCATTGTCGCGTTATTCTTCGCCTGAGGCCCTTCATTATTGTCCTTGATCACATAAAAAAACGGAGGAAGGCCCAGTGTAATGCTCAAGCCAACTGACCCCTCTGCTATAATAAGTCATTGGAAACCTTTGGGGATGGGAAACTCTTCATGACGAGTCGGTCATGAAATCGTCCTTCATTTCTAGAGGAATAGTATCACAAATAATCCCCGTTCACAAACTTTTAATTTCTTCAACACGACCCTTGAATTTTGGCAGACTATATAATATCATCCTTAAACTTTTAATTTATTTAGTGTAGTCCTTGAACTATTGATAAATATTTAATATAATTCTTAGATAATATAAAATGTTTAAAAGTTCAGGGACGACATTGAATGAATTAAGAGTTTAGAAATAGACATATCGAACCAAAATTTAAGAATCATCTGTGTCATTTTCATCGTTTCTATATTATATAGAATAGACGGGCTAATAGAGGTTCGAGATTTTGTCGCAACATCATAGGGGAAAATTATTGCCTGAATTGGTAGCGTGCAATTACAGTTATTGATTTTCTCTTCAATGGAGAAGCACGTGGAATCCGTGCCAAAAATCAGAGGATCAAGAGGTCGGGACGGATTCAATATACATGAGCGCGGGCATAGAGGACAATTTCTGGGCCCCCTTAGGGTGCGTTTGGATGGGCATTTAGAAAGCCCATCCAGCCCCCAAAGCTCCTTCAGTCCAAAGCAGTGTGTTTGGCAACCATTTTCAAGGAGCTTTCAAATGAAAGCTTGGCCTTGAGAATGCTGAAAACTCAAGGCTGGTCCCTACCAAATGCTGAAAACATTTTTATTCTTCCTAAATTACCCTCGTTAATTTTTCATATTTCCGTTATTGCCCTTATATTTATTTATTTTTTAATCGAAAAAGGAGCAGCAGTCGCCGGACCGGCGAAGGGCGACGGCCGGTGCGAGCCAGGATAGCAGATGCGGCCGAGGAGAGCGCCCGAGGTCGGAGACCTCCGGCGGGGCCCGGAGGTAGAGCGGCGAGGGAGCCAGGGGGCCCGAGCGACCACGAGACACGGACACGAAAGTAGCGCTTTGGCCCGCTGGATGAGTTGGGCGGCGACCACACTGCCTAGTCGGCGACCTGGCGAGGTGACCTCGTCCCGGTAGGGTCCTGCGACCTCGCTAAGTGCCAACCTCGGCGACCTCATCCGTGTGACGGATCGGCCTTCGGCGACGGCGATCCTCCAGGACGGTGAAGGGCTTAACTGAATTTAAAAAAAAAAGAAAAAAAAAATATACATTATACCCATCAAAGCCCCTTGGGAAAGTTTTTTTTACCAAACGCATATTCAACTCAAAGTCCATTTGCAAAAAAAATTTACCAAACACAATTGCATTTTCCCCAAGTAGCTTTAGGCTTTCAGCATTTGCATTGGACTGGATGGGCTTTCTAAATGCCCATCCAAACTCACCCTTAGGCGGGTGGCCTTCAATGCCGCTTGTGTTGGGCTCAACTGCCTCCCCACCGGTCTTTACAATTCACATTTTTTTACTACCTTCCCTTTTTCATCTCCTCAGTGGTCTCTGGCCCACCTTCGTTGGCTCAACAAATGGACGAAGGAGGAAGACAGGAGCGAATCGAATTTTTATCTTGTCATCATTGTCCAAAGATAATTTTTAATTCCACCACCCGCACGTGGTATAAGTTTCACTCATTTGATTGGCCAAAAGAAATTCCTTATGTGGAATTGAAAATGCCTCGCCGCGGTATAATTAATTAAAGCCCAACAAAAATTTCCTAAAACATTCAAATAAAATATTTGCGTCATTCCGACATAAACTGCCAGACAGAACAATCGGCAATTCGACATTACTAGGCTTTTACTTAAATCAACGACCAGTCTACGAAGTACTTTTTAAATGCATGCAACTATAAAACCGTGTGATATATAATCGAATTAATATAAAATTGGCTTTGGTTTGTCTAGGTTTGACTTTGCATGTACCGGCACTCATTATAATAAATCTTCAGAACTTTCCCATGAACTTCCTTTTTTTATCGTTACACTACTTGTATAAGCAACGTAATTCCCGAAAGTGAGATACAGCTCCACCCTCGTGAAGAAAAGGGAAATAGCTAATGCCTAGTCCTTACACTATTCCCGAGAGAAATGAACACCGAAGGACCTTCATCTTCATCTCCATCGGATGATCAAAAGGCAAGAGAGCTATATCACTATCCATGCCCTCCTGCAAATGGAACAAAAAGGTCTCGTTGAATGGTTCTATTCGCTGAAAATTAGGAATGAGTGATGGAACATATTAGCACCCCCGGATGAGTAATGATTTCTCATCCCCATGCCAGCGTCTGAGACAATGGACAGGTGGGCCAAGGCGCAAACTCCAGTGAGGACGACAAAATACGATGCTCGGTTCCTGCCATTGAAGTCCGCAAATATTCTAACATTAGGTGACGACATGCATGGTCAAAAGACAAAGTTATCGTACGATAGCTCAAGTGAGTAAATTGCAGGATACACTTGCAGCCTAAGTAACACAAACACACGATACGGCACGACGTGACACATTGACACATCATTTCTAAAAAATAGAAAATTCCGATACGTTGTGATACGTTATATATTAAATGAATTTTTTTATATTTAATTAATTTGATTCAAATTCACAAATAAATAAATAATAAAAAGTGCTTATAATGAATTTGCACTAATAATATTAATAAACTATTCATACGAAATTTGAAAGACATATTAATAGTTAATGCGTATCTATATTTGAGAACATATTTCTAACTTTAACAAAGATTATAGATAAAATAATAACTAACAAAAAATTATAATCAATTTATTTAAAAAAATCTATGGATCTTGTATAATAATTAAAATTTATCTTTATTTAACTATTTTTAGCTAATTTATTTAATTTTTTAACAAATATAATATCGACATTCAAAAATTATTTTCCTCCCTATTTTTTTTTCCTAAACTCTCGTTCCCCAAAATTTATTTCCCTCCCTCATTTCTCTCTCCCCCGTCACCTCAAACCCACCCCTCTTATTTCTTTCCCTTATTTGTCCCCCTCCCCCCACCTGTCATCATTTCTCTCTTCCCCCCTCTCCCTCACACTCTCCCCCCACGCCTTCCCCCTCCGCCCAATCAGTGATGGATTGATGGGCCATCACCTATTGTTTCTCTCCCCCTTCCCCACCCCCACCCCAACCCCCCAGGCCCACCCCCCGGCCTCGTTTCTTCCCCTTCCTTCCACCCCTCTCATCACCCGTTGTTTCTCCTCCCCTCCCCCCTTCCCTCTTCTCCGCCTCCGGTTCTTTCCCTTTCTTCCCCCTCCCCCCATCACTTGCTAACCGTGATCTCCTCCTCCTCCTTCTCACACGATCCTCTCTACTCTCTTTCAATCGCCACATCGCCTCGCCTCCGACCCCTTCCTCCTTTGCAACCGCAGCCACAGCCTCGCCGCTGGCCCTCCATTGTAGCAGGCCCTCCCTCACTGTCACGGCGTCACCGCTTAGACAGTGTCTCCACCCTCCATCGTCTTCTTCAACGATCCTCTCTAGGACACGGGGGTCAGAACGTGTTGAAAAAAGTTGATCATGTGTCGAAAAATCCAACACGCATTGACCGTGTGTCCGAGCGTGTTGAATATGACACGGAAGGTCAGATGGCGTGTCCGTGCTTCATAGCTTGCAGCCTCTCTTTTTCTTTTTCTTTGGTCGGAACATGAATTTATTAAATAAAAAGTGTTCAAACATAAGTGCTCACTAAGGGAGCATCCGGACAATGGCTCGCCAGAGAACAACTGTGAAGGACAAATTATCCACAAAAGATCAGCTTTTAGTTGGGAATGTAAATGATCAGTTGGAAACTACCTACGTATATTAATCATACACCGCTCAATTTTATACCTTTTCTTGCCTTTGTTTGCACACCCCCTTAGGGTATTATGTTGGTATATGCCAATAACTGTTCTGCTACCGACGAGATAACAAATATGGGAAACCTATTGAGAGAACAAATGGTATTACAAGGATGACAGAAAGGAAGGAAGATAGAGTTTCTGATAAATGCTTTCAATGTATTTCCAGTATTACATTACATGTACATTTATAATGTAAGAGTGAAAGCGTAAAATAGGAAAGAATAAGATTACAAGAATTTAGAATTCTCTAGTTTCCTATTTACTGTTCTAATCAAATATCTACTAGTATCAAATAAAGTCAGAATCAATTCTAAGATCTTCCAACACTCCCCCTCAAGCTGGTGGCCTATATATGTCGAGGACACCTAGCTTGCTCAATAGAAACTTGTGTTGTCTTTGACATAACGGCTTAGTGAAGATATCTGCAGGTTGATTCGTTGTTCCAATGCCCTTTGTTATGAGAATTCCTTCTTTGATCTTGTCACGAGTGAAGTGACAATCAACTTCTATGTGCTTTGTTCTTTCGTGAAAAACTGGATTTGCTGCCAGCTTAAGTGCAGCATCGTTATCACAGAACAATTCACTTGGTCCACTAACTCGTATTCCCAAGTCTGAAAGAAGTCCTCGTATCCAGACTATTTCACAGGTAGTCTTTGCCATGGCTCGATATTCTGATTCAGCTGACGACAATGATACAGTGGATTGTTTCTTTGTCTTCCACGAAATCAACGACTTTCCCAATTTAACACAAAAACCGGTGATTGATCTTCTAGTCATTGGGCAGGTAGCATAATCGGTGTCACAGAAAGCTGTCATCCCCATGTCACACTCATGAGATAGAAAAATACCAAGCCCTGGACATCCCTTCAAGTATCTTACCACTTTCAAGGCTGCATTCATGTGTGACTCTTTTGGCATGTGCATGAATTGGCTGAGTATCTGTACTGCATAACATATATCAGGCCTAGTCATGGTAAGATATATCAATTTTCCAACAAGTCGTTGATACCCTGACGGATCCCTAAGTAAAAGATCCTTGTTTGATGAAGAAGAATTGAGATCATACTCATGTGTCGTCAGTTTGATATTCTGTTCAATAGGAATTACTGCTGGCTTGCAACCTGATAATCCTGCTTCAGAAATCATTTCCAAGACAAATTTCCTTTGACTAAGAGAAATTCCTTTGTCAGACCTGGCAATCTCAATGCCAAGAAAGTATTTGGGAGGTCCCAAATCCTTGATATGAAAATTAGAGTGCAGGTATTCCTTGAACCTTGCAACATGAGAATCATTGTTTCCCATAACCAATATGTCATCAACATATATCAATAAGTAAATTGATGAACTTCCCTCATTTCGTGTAAATAGAGCATGATCATACTTGGAATGCTGGAAACCTGCATTGGTTAATGCAGCAGTGAACTTGGCATACCATTGTCGAGATGCCTGTTTTAACCCATACAAGGATTTGCGAAGACGACATACCCGATACTCCCCCTGTCTGCGTAATCCTTGAGGGAGGTCCATGTAGATTTCTTCATCCAAATCTCCATGCAGGAAGGCATTATGGACATCCATCTGATGTAAAGACCAATTGCGTATTGCTGCAACAGAAAAAAAGGACCGGACGGTAACTTCTTTTGCAACTGGGGAGAATGTCTCGTGATAGTCGAAGCCTTCTCTTTGGGTGAAGCCTTTGGCTACTAACCGTGCCTTGTAGCGTTCTATGGAACCATCCGATTTGAACTTGATATTGTAGACCCATTTACAGCCAATGGGTTTACGATGTGGTGGTAAGGGAACTACATCCCAAGTATGATTGTCCATGAGAGCAGTAAGTTCAGTTTCCATTGCATGCCGCCATTTGGAATCCTTTACTGCCTCAGTGAATGAAGATGGCTCATGTGCTTCTGAAATTCGACTGATACAGCACATATGTTCTGCCGATAACTGACTGAATGAAACATATGATGAAATAGGATATTGTGTACCTGAAGAGTGTGCAGCAGAGCATAGATAATCTTTAGTCCATGTAGGTGGATGAGTCTGTCTTCCAGAACGACGAGGTGGAGCAACTATATCCTCGAAAGCCATGGATGATTCAGTAGCCATATCTGTTGTGTCTACTAGTGAAGTAGATGGAGGGACTTCCTCAGATGAAGTTGGTGATCCCGTCTCCAGGTTCGAGAATTCCATTGGTGATGGTGTCGCAGAAGATGCAGGCATCATAAGAAAGCCAGGCGTTGATGATGGATCTTCGTCGGATAGTAGAAAACGATTATTATCAGATAAATTATCTTGTGACGAAGCTATCTTCCTTTTGAAAGGGAACATGTCTTCATGAAAAATCACATCTCTACTGATGAAGAAACGTCCCGTAGAATATTCCATGACACGATATCCCTTCTGAAGGGAAGGGTATCCCATAAAAACACATTGTGTTGCACGGGGGCTCATTTTATCTCGAGGACCCACTGTTGTTGCATAGCATAAGCAACCAAATACTCTAAGATGGCTATTATCTGGTTGTTTCTTGTAAAGCATCTCAAACGGAGTTTTACCATGAAGAATTCGACTTGGCATGCGATTAATCAAATAGGCAGCTGTGACCACACAGTCTCCCCAAAATTCATCAGGAACTGAAGCTTGGTATTTAATTGCACGAGATACTTCTAAGAGATGTCTATGTTTTCTTTCTACCACTCCATTTTGCTGTGGAGTATAAGTACAAGAACTTTCATGAACTATCCCAAGAGTAGATAATAAAGTTGTGCAATCAGAGGTGAAAAATTCTCTCCCATTATCTGTACGAATTCGATGCACAGAGTGATTGAATTGATTTTTAATCAGGGAAAGAAAATTTGATAAATGAGTAAATGTCTGACTCTTTGACTGCATGAGATAAAGCCAAGTGGCACGACTATAGTCATCAACGATTGTAAGAAAATAGCGAGAGCCATCACGATGAGAAGTATGATAGGGACCCCATATGTCCATGTGAATTAAGGAAAATGGGGTTTGAGTTCGAGATGTGCTAATAGGAAAGGATGCCCGAGTTTGTTTAGCCAAGGGACATATAGAACATTTTGGATGGGGAAATCGAGCACTATGACCCAGACGTTGATGCAAAAGGAGATTTTTATTATAAGTAAGAGCATTACAATAAATGTCTTTATTCAAGAATTCTAAATCTCCTGGAGAATTGACCCAAAAATAAAGCCCTTGTGCCTCTTTACCCAAGCCCATCACTCTGCCAGTCAAAGGGTCCTGAAAGATACAATTGCTGGAATTGAATATGGCTTTACAGGAATTGTCTATACATACTTTTGCGACAGAAACAAGATTAAACTCAAAATCTGGGATGTATAGGACATTTTTAAGGACAAGATTATGACCAAGATGAACGGTACCGATTTTGGTAACATTCATAATGTTACCATTTGGAAGTCGTACCGTAATTGGAGACTGAGTATTTTGTTGGACATGTGAAAGTAGATACTCATTACAAACTATGAGGTCACTTGCGCCTGAATCGATAATCCATGCATCAATAGATAATTAATTCTTTTCATGAAAAAAAGTACCTGAGAATCCTGCACCAGTGTCACCAGTCCTGAGTTGGCTCAAGGTCTGCACAATATTTTCATATTGTTCTTGAGTGATAGATTGCTGAGACGGTCCACAATTTTTCTGTGTAGAGACCTGATAGACTGATGCCTCCTTTTCCCTTTTATTATTGGGTCTCCCATGTAATTTCCAACATGTTTCAACAGTGTGGTGTGGACGTTTGCAAAATTCGCAATATTTATTTTTAATTTTTGAATTCTGTCCACTAACCTTCCCAGCTGACGTGGCATTTCGTGTGCCGTAGGATCCTTTGTAAACTGGTGCTGACGTGGCAAAATACCGACCGTCAGATTCAGCTAAATAGCTCGCCAGATTGAAGCCGTCCGATCTCCCGCGTCGATCCCAGCCGTCGACTCCAAAGGAGAGATCTTGACCGTCAGATCCAGCGCGATTGAAGCCGTCCGATCTCCCGCGTCGATCCCAGCCGTCGACTCCAAAGGAGAGATCTTGACCGTCAGATCCAGCGCGCCTCCAACGACCGTCAGATCCCGCGGTTCTATCCGAGCCGTTCGATCCACTGCCGCGATCCCAGCCATCCATCCGAGATGACCTAGGGTTGTCTTCTCGTTTCTTCATCGCAGCAGCCGCGAAGCCCTTCTCCCCCGATTGTCCTGCGGCCCCGAAGAACCCTGCAACTCCGGCGACATTTTCCGCCGAAGCACCCCCAGATGGAAAAACCGCGAGCCCTTCACCAACCCGAGCAGCAACTCGCTGGTTTTCTTCCTGCACAGCTAGATGGAAGATCCGTCCGAGCGTTGGTTGGGGTTCCATCGCAAGAATTTGCGAACGAAACACGCCGTACGACTCATTCAAGGTAAGTAAAAATCTGGTGGCCTTCTCTTTTTCCTTGATTGCGAAGTATTGTCGAAGAGTCGACTCCGGTCCTTCCAATTTTTCCTCTGCCGCCTCGATTTCATTCCATAGGGCTGATAATCGGTTAAACACAGTGGTGACCGAAAAATTTCCCTGTTTTAATTCGGCTAGGGTTTGTGTTAAGGAGAAAATTCGCGCCCTATCTGACTTTCCATACATTTCTTGTATGTTGACCCAGATAATCCTCGAGTCTTCAGTCGGAGGGAGGCCGGCAGCAACATCGGACGCCAAGCAATTCCCGATCCAGGTGCGTACTAGCTGGTTGCAGCGACGCCAGTGTTTCTGTAGTCGCTCGTCCGTCGGAAAGGGCAGGGTTCCCTCGATGAAACCTTCCTTGGCCTTGGTGATGAGTGCTCGCCGGAGATCTCGAGCCCAAGAATGATAATTCGCCGGACCGGTAAGTTGTTGACTAATCAAGCGTAGTTCCGGTCCGTCCGCTGGTGAAGTGTAAAGCGGATCCCCAATTTCAGGTCGGCCGCCATTGAACGGAAAAGGGTAAGGCATTCCGTGTGGAAACGAGTAAGTCTCCGTCCCCTGTCTCGGTAAGGATCCAGGTCTGTGACCTGGTGCTGTTTGTCCCGATTCATCAGTTGGGTATTGTCCAGATCCGGATCCAGTCGTCCATGGAGGAGGGTACCACTGGGCTGGAGGCCAGTAAGGTGGAATTGGAATCTGCACTGGTGCAGGGGCAGGTGTTGGGACATTGTTGGTAACCTGCCCTTCTTCAGTCGATCCAGTTTGATTCTGAGATGATGAGTCTTCTTCGAGAGGAGGACTCATAACGTTTTTATCCTTTGCCATGGTATATAGATTGAATTCCTAATTGCTTTGTTGGTTTGTTCTGCAGGGAGAAAGATGCAGCAACAGACCAGAAAAAGAAAGCAGTGGCAATTCAGAAAGTTGCGGAAGCAAGGTCAAGAATCGGTATGCTCTGATACCATGACAGAAAGGAAGGAAGATAGAGTTTCTGATAAATGCTTTCAATGTATTTCCAGTATTACATTACATGTACATTTATAATGTAAGAGTGAAAGCGTAAAATAGGAAAGAATAAGATTACAAGAATTTAGAATTCTCTAGTTTCCTATTTACTGTTCTAATCAAATATCTACTAGTATCAAATAAAGTCAGAATCAATTCTAAGATCTTCCAACAAAGGACTTTTTTAAGTTATAAGACAGAGAACTCTGAAGAACCACTTTTCCGAAAATAACAATTGCCTTTTCATTCTGGAACACCTCATTCAGGAAGTACATTGGACATGGACTTTGCTTGCAGCAGTGAGAGCGACCTGAACTCCAATTTGCAATAGCAATTGCAAAAAATAAAATCCCAAGACTAAAACTGCAGCACCACCTAGAAGATAACACTACTAGGTTGACCACAGCCAATGATTTTTATCCAGCAAAACAATAGGAGAATCATGTTTGTTGCTCTCTGTGGTTCTCAAGCACTAGATGGCATTGCTATTTCTATGTGCAAAAGGAGTTCCCACATCTTTACATGTAAAACCCATCACACAAGCAAGACAAGTAAACTGAATGTACAATATGCAGAATCAGCAACTCTCATCGAGTTATATTGGTTAAAAGTTGAAATGTGGCGACAGCCAATTGAACTAACTAATACATCATCAAATCCTAACCAGATGAAGACATGTTCAGGGCATCCAATGCGGACAAACAGCCAAATATAGAGTGCTCACAGCTCGTTCAGGGTTTTAGCAGATAGTTTGAACATAGCATACTAATTGTTTAGCTGACTTTTTTGAAGGTGCAACTATAGGAAACAACATAAGCATATAGTTGGTCTAGGTTATTTTCATCATCCAAAAGAAAAATAAAAACTTGGTCTGGGTGATTTTCTTGCATAGGAACACAAATAGTTCGGACTCTTTTATCAACATCATTAAGTTCATTTCAAGTGAAATTCGGACTTCATGCTTGAAGCATTAGCTTTATTTGATATCTACTAAAATAAGAAAAGACTGATGTCACAATATAAATTTTAAATGCAAACCAATGGAATACATTATAATGTGATTTTCCAGGCAAATAGATATCTGCTCCAAGAGTTGTAGGATTATTCCAAGTCGTCCTATAGGAATGAGTACAAATTCACCGGCTTTAATAGGATCAACTGCGCGGGAGCATATAAAGTTCAAGTTGTCCATTTCCTCTAAGTTCTCATCAGCATGAAGTAAGAGCTCCAAATCACTGGTTTCATCACAGTAAACTCACATCTTAATCTCATAGATGTGAAGTGTCAAAATCTACCTTATTAGAAAAAACGAAGAGCTGGAAGAATCAAATGGTACTACACTATACAACCATGCATTTGGCCATAGTATTCACAACCCGAGAGGAGATATACTCAATAAAACGGGTTGCCTCAAAGTTGAAGAACCCTCAAGAGCAATGTAATTACTACCCTTGTTGGTTGTTTCCATGATATCTAGAAATGAAAAATATGAATCTATTAGTACATCATATGATCAAAGAGTGCTAGAATTAAACTCCAAAGTATGACCAAGAACAAATTCAAAGCTCAAGATAAATCTTATCGTTCCATCCGAATATCTTATTATTCAATTACAGGCTTCTATTTCCAATATGGTGTTGATTGGTTTGACACTTAGGGCTTGTTTGTAATGGTCTAGATAGTAACTGATTCTATTATTTGGTTCCTGGGAATAGATATGAAATAGAAATTTATTTGATAAAATTTTTGTTTTCGGAAATAGATTTGGAACACAATCAAAAAAAAAATTAAAAATTGCTTCTTTATTTTTGAAAACAATTCCAGAATCAAGTCTAATTTTTCTTCTTTTCTCTTCTCTTTTCTTCTCTTCCTATTCTTCTTCTTCTTCTTCTCCCTTTTGGCTAGTTGCCAGCCTCGGCCATGGCCGACGACCTCGTCGCAACGTTGCCGGGGTGAGGCTCGTCAGGTCGAGCCTTGCCATGGTTAAGCGAGGCCCGACCTCGCCTTAGCTAGGCGAGATCGACCTTGCCTAGATATGGCGAGGCCAAGCCTTGCTGGGCCACTGCCAGGTCGACATTGCCTGATCTCAGCTCATAGTGAGATTGGAGCCGACAAGCCTCATTGTGGCTCAAGTCACTAGGGGCCGGCAACGCTCCCACGAGGTCGCTAGCCCTTGTTTGGCCAATCCCTGGCCATGGCTAGCAACCAGTGGAAGGAGAAGATGAAAAGGAAAAAAGAGAAAAAAATAAATTATTAAAAGATTAAAAGAAAATGATTTGAACTATAAATTTTAAGGGTTTTACCAAATGCATTTTTATTTCAAGAATATAAATTTTGGGGCAGTTATCAAACGCCTTCAAATGCTTAAAAATTGTTCCCAGGAATAAAATGAAAAAAAAAAATCATTTCTAAACGGAAATTGTTTATGAGAACAGAATAGTTACCAAACGCATCGATGCCACTTCCACTTATTTGAGTCTTTGAACCTTCTTAACATAATCCTCTACGTTAGCTGCACCAAGAGGCACTCTTCATCACTATCTCTTAAAAGGTTATCAAACAAACGAAAATGCAGTTTCTAAGAAGGAAGGTAAGATGTAGTATGAAACAAGCGTGATCACAACTCGGAAAATGCAAGGATACCAATGCTTCATAATCTTCAACGGCCAAAGCTTCTGACCACAATATGTGAGCCTTTGCGCATTTAATTTAGAGATGCATGACCTATCAAGAAAGTCATCGAACAAGAAAAGGCATTTTAAGCCTTGGCTGCAGGACAAACTCCCAACGTCAAAATTTAATCTGGATCTGACGCCCATAAAAAAGCTGGGGCTCTATCCTGACTAAGGGAGGGGCCAAGAGAAAAAACTAGTATTTGTGCTTTGCAGATAGTTACAATGAGGATCTAAGCCATGATAAACTATCCAGCCACATCTTATATGCGATTTAGCTACAGAACAGAACCACCACACGAAGGCTGTTCCTTACATATACAATGGCATCCATCCACCAATCTCAATCCCATCAATGCCCAATACTATCTCCTTCAGCGCAGGAGGAAGTGATTCCAGCTCCTCCCACTTCATCCAGTAAGGACTAGTGAAATCTTCAGATCCATACAACTGCCTTAATTCCTCATTCCATCATAAGTTTCCCAAGTTTCACTGCTGCCTCGGTTACATATACCTAAGGTAAAAGCATGGATCTTAAGCAAGTTACAATCTTTTAACGCACAAATCCAAGACCAAACGATGGTTAAACTAACACTCAACCATGTACGTAAAAATTACTTCAAATGTCAATCAACGAGATGAAGATTACCTTTGCCAAGAAGCCCTTCGCTCGAGTAAGAAACGGCAACCTGAGCATCCCGGTGGGGCTCGAGATCAACACAACATCGATGAACGAGAGATTCCACAAGTGCAGGCTCGCCACGGTTTTGTACCACGGTTCGGAACGAATCAAAGCCTTTGCATTCATGGGGTTCTCAGTATCCTCCCTCTCTTCATTCCCAGATTCACAGCCATCGGATTTATCATCCGAATGTCCAAAATCTTCTTCATCATGCACAGCAGAAAATCCGGGAGGTATAGAGGCGAAAGCAGCGAGAGCAGACAGGTCCAGGGGACAATCAATCAGGATCCTAAACCCACAGACACTCAGCATGTGACATTGGGGAAAGTAAAAACCTCTACCTCTGCTCAAGCACGTCTGCATAAGAGGGTATGTTCCAAATTCAAATCAAACTGAATTTGAACACCGGATACGTCGATTGACAGAAGGAGGTGCACTAGAACACCAGTTAAAGAGAGACTTACCAACTTCATGAAGCCAAACCACGGTGGAGACTTTCACAGATATATTACAGAAAAAATGCAATTAGGAGGAGGAGATTTCGCACGGACTTGGGGCTCGTCCTCGGACGGAGATGAAACGAAGGAGAGTGGAGGGGTTTTGGGTTTATGGGTTTACACTCTTCGGACAAGAAGGATACAGAGCAGAGACCGGGAAGCTCTTAACAACGCAACGAGAATTTTATTTATTTATTTTTAGATGGTTATTTAAATTATATTCAGAAATGGAAAATGCAAACCTGTTCAAGAACTTCTGTGCCTCATTCGCCGTTGGTTTGTAGCGGTGATAGTGGGTTAATAATAAAGCAAATAAATTATTCTTTGAAATCTAGAGTATCGTTCAAGGAAATTATATTGAAAAGGGAAGATCTGATCTATCGGGTGGGGGGGTTTTTATTTATTTTTAACAACTTATTATAGTAGAAAGGATAGATTAATCATTCGGCATTAAAGACTTGACATTATTATACTAGGATCCATTTTCCATTTAAGAAGATCAAGTTGCATCGGAGGACGTGATTAGTATAGCCGAAATCACATTGTGTAATCCAAGTTAATTTGCGATCGAATGTGAGACCTTTAAAAGGTGATGCCAGTTGTAATTTTAGATGAAAGATATGGTCTATTTTTTCACATTAAAAAGCTAATGATGATGATGATGATTTGTCCCCTAGAAACTAAAATTAATAATAACAACAAATTTGGATTTTGGTCGAACTGTTGAGAAGATTTGTGTAGATATCATGCTTGAAGCTGTCTTATTTAGAGGGAACATCGAAGTGAAGTATCTTTCTGCAGTAAATTTTTTAAGTTTCCTCAATGAATATTTGTCATACACATGGTGATAGTATGGTTTCTTAGGCAAGGAATATTAGGTTCCTATCTAAATTTGTCAGTAAGTAAATTGAACTCAATAGTCTATACAATGAATAAGAGATGATCATCCTGATGAGCAAGCAAGAGCGAGAGAGAGATTTTTTAGCAGTAGAGGAGATGGCCAGTGATGATTGATTCTCTTTTACATTGACTGCCTTATGCGGCATGATTGCTCACAACCGCAGGTCAATTTGGCCTGCATGTTACACCAAAATATTCGCCTGCCATGGATCCATTAAATTCAATATATGAGCGGGTCTAAAACCCAAAGAAGCTCTATCTCTTAAACATCACTCACTCAGACAAGCCGGAGAGCCCTCTTGACACCCAAATATGGACGATGTTGGAGGAAGTTCTCCATTCTATTGATGCTGTTCTTGCCACACGAACATCAGAGTCCATCATGACGTGACTATTTGCTCTATGTCGCTCTGCACACAGTTGCCGACTCCTGGGCTAATGCACTACAGAATTGAATTTGTCACATCGGTGTTGATCTAACGAAAAGAGAAAACTCAAGATGGTTTGTGCTTGGACTGTGGCAGAGGGACTGAACTTTGACCTCTTTAATCCAAAGAAACTATTGCAGAATGTGGAATATGTTAGCTTAAAATATGCATACAATCACATACTTCTGTGTCATTCCTCGTGCATGTATGTGCAACAAATAGTGCTTACTACGTCCATCCGGCATTTTTTTCCACGCAACTTGCAATGCTACTTGACCGTGAACCTTCAACGTCCAAACCTCATCTATCAGTGAGGGCACTCCAAGATTCTTTTTCGGGCATTTTCGTCTTATGGAGAGGAGTAAACAAGAAATCTTTGAGCACCTTATCCGACAAGTTTACTTGTGTTTCAGTGGCAAACCTCACCTCTTAAATGACTCTGGTGGCTACGTGATCCAGGAAGCAAACAGCGTCACTCTTTACGTTATAAGGCGAAGAAAAGGGTGAGCTGCTTTTTGTAAACAGTCTCCGCGAATGATGACTGAGAGACCTTATATCATTCCCCTCGAGTTTCTAAACACCTACAAGAATTTCTTATGTCGAGGTGTTCTATCGGTGATTAGTAGTTACTGATTAGGCTATGCTTTTTACCACGCCTAATACGGTGTTTTTGCTGCGCTCGTTGTCAATTATGAGCCCGGTGTTAGTTTTGTCTTCCCAAGTCAGCTCGTTCTCAGGAGCTCCTAATAATATTTGTTTGCACATTTAGTACCTTTTCACACTTGAGAACTTGTTTGAAAGGCCAAAAAAATATGCAGGTGGTGTCATTACTCTTAGCAAAAAAGATTGTTCAACTGAGCATGTAAATGTGAAAGGAGGAATGTTTTTTGTGTCTCAAACAAACTCCTGTAGTCATAACGTCTTATAGGAACACGACCTCAAAAAGCAAACATAAAGGACACAGGAAGTTATGCTGATTTACCTCCGAACTGCAAAGATCTTTTCAAAGCAAATGTTGCCAAATTTGAACCTTAATGAGATTCTCTGCACTTCTATTTCAAGAGAAGCTTGCAGAAATGACTGGAGAAGATTAACAAGTACACTTTAGCGAGGGGAAAGTATTGCATGTGAAAAAATCTTCTCAAAACTTAGATCCTGTCCTGTTTTCCAACAGAATTTATATAAAGTTAGGAACAAATTCCTCTGCACTACTAAATGCTTCATTTTCCTTGATATAAGTTTTATTTATGCTATTAGGTGGTTTTCTTTAGAAAAGAAGTTGATGCTTTTTCAAGATATTTAAAGCAATTTTTTAGACCGATCTCAAGAATTCCACCTCTCCCATTCATCATGACGGGTCTCGCGCGTTCACATCTCCAAAGGGTGCAAATACTCCCACTAAAAAATTAAAGTATTCTCTAAATGAAAATTAAGATATACGCCATTAATGAAATAGGATGAGGAAGCCGATGATTATAATCTTTGAATCGAGAATTAATAACACTACTCATCTAATTGATTTTTCATGCGTTATGGTACAGTAGAATTAACTCTTCTCCTTACCGACTGAGGAACATGAAAGAAAAGATTATAAGAAAAGAAATTTCACACATGACATGTTTAATTCATTAGAAGTCATTATTTATTATACAAATACCTTGAGGGGCTACGTTAGGACACCCGGGATTTGCAGGGAGGATTCAGTACATTATTTTCTTGCTCTTATCCAATCGTTGGCACTTTAACGATATTGCACTTTAACAGAAGCAGTATTAGTAGAATGGACGAAGTTATGACCGCCGATGCTTGAATCCCAAACCATTTGAAATTTGCTCATATCATGAAGAAAGGGAGCCGCTTAGTAAGAACTTCCTTTTTTTAAAGAAGAGCTCTCCTCATTTGTACAGACTCAAGTACTGCCTGTCGCAACCAATTTTTCGGGTGTACCACCTAGAGTTTGGCTAATGGATTGTTAAGCCTAAACTTAACTCGGGCTCTCCCAAGCCCATACCAATTCGCGACTTATGTTCAAATTTCTTAACATGCAAATGGATTTTATCTAGGAGTCGCCACTAATCAGTTTATGGTAGGTCGATTAGACACCTAAGTAAAATAATGGGAGTTTTACTTTACTCCTACGAACCAGAGACTTGTGAGTTCGGGGACTTGATTACGTTAGATTTCTCTAACGCCCTTTCGGTACCTTTCTTTTTATTTAAAAAAAAATGTTTGGCAAGCAACTTGAATTGATTTTAATTTATCTCCCTAACATGTGATGTCATCATACGAGTGCACAAACCACCAATTAAACACCCAGATAAACAATAAATAAATTGCAAAGAAAACTTACCTCAAAGCAACGAAAGCATCTGCAATGTTAAATTAAAACTCACATCAACAACCCTAGATATGGTTTCTAATTAACACGCAATTTCTTTTTTTTGTTTTCACTTTATTCAATGGGAACTTAATCTATATTCAATGCATGCTAGTAATCTAATATGGCATGGCAACATGACCTAAATTATATGACATAGCAATATGATCTAAATTATATGACATGAATAGAGTAAATCCTAAAGAAATGCAATAATTAGATACAATCTAAATGACCTAATTTTATTGACCGGCAATCTCTAATTAAATGGGCCTAAAAAAAAGAACTAAATGTCGTGCATTTCAATTAATCTAACCCTAAATGACATGTTCATGACATTTTTTTATTCCTAAAAAAATGCAATTTACCCTAAAAAGGAAGTAATTTATCCTAAGATATTTTTTGGATTTTTTACGAAATTCGAAATTAAATTTACTAAAAATAAAAATCTAACAAAAGTAAAAACTAAAGTGGAATGTTATCTATTCTAAATACATGCATTTAAAAAAAATAACTAGCCTATCATGCAACCAATTCTAATCTAAGTGGGATGCTAATGCATTTTTTTTTGTATTTTCGAGATAAATAGAACAATTAAAGTAAGCACTAAATCACTCAAGATCATATATCATCCGATCAACGAGAATAAGGAAATAATATCCAATCAACTCGTAATCTCGCAAATAAAACTGATAAGTTGATCTTAAGCCTTAAAGATCAAAATATCAATTTTAAAGATTCCCGCGGAATCAATAATTCCATCTAAGGCCTTATAGGTGGAATCAAAGATTATATGCGGTTGCGAATTAAGAAATAAATCCGAACTGAAAGTTATGTCTATCACTCATAGATATGAACACTAGATATAAATAGACATATATTAGGCAATAAAATATCCAATTGTACTAGAGATGTGCATCTTACCTAATTTGAGGATATTCTTTCCAAATTTGGACCAAGTGCGATCGGGCCGGGATCGTGACCGGTTTCTCAACGGCGAACCGCGGCAAGCGTTATGTGTGCACAACGATGTAGGTTGACATGAAGCACGGCTCTTCTGACAGTAAACGGCAGCAGCGCTCGTACCGATAAGGCTAGCGGGCAAGGCTATGCACGGCCAAAAACTCGACTAAGGACCGAGGCTCCACGGACAGCAAGGACGTCGTCGGGCAGCTCGTCATCATCGCACGTTGTCGGATTCTTTGTGGTGGTGCGTGACTAGCACCATAGTCAGCGGGTTGTCATGCAATGCAGGGGTCAACACTTAGGAAAGGCTTCTTATGTCTTTCTCCAAAAGACGAGGGGATGACCTGCAACCCAAAATTACGAGGAAAGAAAGTCCTCGTTGAAAGCCTAGCAGCAGGACTTCACCAGCCCACGTGAATGGCCTGCAAAGAAAAAGAAAGCGATCTTTATTCCTTTTTTTATTTGCTCTTTATGTGCCCCTCTTTCTCTTCGTTGGTGGACTTCGGAAGAACGGTGATTCGCCGATACTGCAACTTCTCGGTTTAGAATGGTGAAGCTCGAGCTTGGACAGCAGCTTGCCGTTATTGCTGGGGACTCCGTGGATGGCTTAACAGGCCGTATGGATGTGGCTGATGTCAGGGAATGACAGCTCGGACTCAGAGGAACGTTACAGCTACAACAGGATCGCCATGGCTCATGGGGGTGGAACTCAGTGTTGGGGCAACGCGGGCAGCAATATGGCAATGGCACGGCGTTGGCAAGGATGGCGCGTCTTGGTGCACTCGGAACAAAGAACGATGAAGTACAACAAGCCTGGACGTTTGCGAATCCAGTATCTTCGTAGAGTGGTGACTAGCAAGCAAGTTGGACGGTCACAGCAAAGTCATGGGTAGAGGAAGGTCAAGCACCAAAGAAGAAGACCACCCCTCGTGCCTTCTCTCTCTCTCGTCTTGATTCTCACGTATATTTGTCTTCTGAAATTCTGAATTGCCGACCCCCCCTAGTTGCTTGTCTATAGTTGGTCCTTTTATAGGTAAGAATGACCTAGGCTTTCAAGGAAAGAGAATTAATCTACATATTACGTTTTAGTTCTTTCCTACTCTTGTGATTTTTCTCTGACCATGTCAGTGAAGATGAAATTCCTCTTTCCTCTTTTTATATTGAATATACCATTTCCCTTGGTGTGAAGATACGAAAAACAATCTGCTGATCCTTTTGCTTATATTTACTTCCCGCAGTAGCCCCTTTTCAACCATAGAAAGAATAAATTTCAGCGAAACCTTTCTGCCTTCTTTCCATCTATCTTCACCGATCCCCTCACTAGCAATCCCCCTCATTTCATGTCCATCGAATCAACCAAATATCTCCGGGATTTTCACTTCCTTTCTCTTCTTCAACGAATATATCGGTCAATTTTTGGACTTTACTCAAGTCAAATGCGTGAGTGGGCTTCTTGCCCACAATTGCGTATTTCCGTAACCAAATCCCATGAGGGCCATTCTCATATCAGGCCAATTCTAATGTGGATGAATTGATGATAACCCTTTGAACATCTATATGCAATTGACTAATATTTTTTGTTTAGGGGCTAAAGTTTAGTCCCTAATTTTTATGATCAGATCGCCAAAATTTAGGTGTCAACAGCTGCCCCTCTTTGAAGGTGAGCTCGCAGAGGTTGCCTTTAAAGACAAATTGAGACATAAATTTTGGTCATGCTTATGTAATCAATGATTTTTTGTTGGAACATGAGTTCCATTTTTTAATGCAATTTATATGATGCATGGAAATACTAATGCAAATGATAGATGAACCTACCTGGAATAACTTACCTTCAAGGAGGATAGATTAATTCGAGGTAGTGGGTGTTACCTATCCAGGACCCGTACCATTCTACGGTCGCCTAGAATAGTAACATGACTTTGTGACGATGCTGCTTTCCCAGGACCCGTACCATTCTACGGTCGCCCAGTATGGCAGAAAGGAGCTGCTTTCTTAGGACCCGTACCATTCTACGGTCGCCCAATACGGCAGAAATGAGCTGCTTTCTCAGGACCCATACCATTCTACGGTCGCCCAATACGGCAGGAAGGGGTTGCTTTCTCAGGACCTGTACCATTCTATGGTCGCCCAATACAGCAGCAAAGTTTTGTAAGGAACTGCTTTCCTAGGACCCGTACCATTTTACGGTCGCCTAAACGGGGATTCATTTTCCAGGACCCGTACCATTCTACGGTCGCCTTGACGAAAAATTGATTTTTCAGGACCCGAACCATTCTTCGGTCGCCTGAATGGAAAAATTGCTTTTCCAAGACCCGTACCATTCTACGGTCGCCTGTTAGAGCAATAAATGTTGTTTAGGACCCGTACCATTCTACGGTCGCCTAAACGGGGATTTACCTTCCAGGACCCGTACCATTCTACGGTCGCCTGAATAGGGAAATAAGTTTTGTCTAGGACCCGTACCATTCTACGGTCGCCTAAACGGAGATTTACCTTCCAGGACCCGTACCATTCTACGGTCGCCTGAATAGGGAAATAAGTTTTGTCTAGGACCCGTACCATTCTACGGTCGCCTAAACGGAGATTTACCTTCCAGGACCCGTACCATTCTATGGTCGCCTGAATAGGGAAATAAGTTTTGGCTAGGACCCGTACCATTCTACGGTCGCCTAAACGAGGTTTTGCTTGGCTAGGACCCGAACCATTCTTCGGTCGCCCAGCGTTGCAATTTGGGGAAAAATCTTTAGGGACAACTCCATCGAGTGTCAAAGTACTCAAAAGTGAAAATACCTGTACAACGACAAGTATTTAAGGTATAGATAGAGATATACTTACCTGGTGACATCTCTGCTCATTAGAGATATGTCTCCTGTAAAGATGGGCACTGGGCTACAAAAGCACGCCGGGATAATATAAAAGGACTACTTGACCGAGTCAAGTGTCGAGAAATGGGTAGAGATATACTTACCTGATGATATATTTGATTCTTTGGGATATGTCTTTTGGAATTTAGATATCCCGTGGAGGTCTTTCACCTCATGGTAGAGGTTTTTCATCTCATAATATCATGAGACATTCTAAAAGGAACTTGAATTACCTGACAGACATGATTTAGAGCAAAACGCTGATATACATTCATCAAAGAGATAGACAATCTAAGCTACTCTAGAATGCACATTTTAAAGTTCAGTGAGGTTTTCATCAATTCAATCGATGTTCATGCATAATGGCATTTGCATCACCCAAATTTCCATTGGAAAGAATCATCGTTCAAGACAATTTTCATGACATGGATTTTCTAAGAATACTAAATGAGAGACTTTCAATTAGAAAGGACTTTCACTCACTCTCATTTAGGAGGCTTTTTATGAGAATCACTCAATCTCACTATCATCATACCAACAAGGGTCCGAGTATTCTCGCAAACACTACGACCTTACCAATCTGAGAGGTCTTTAATAGGGACCGTAATGTGGGCTTGGTCAACTGCTTTAAAAAAAGGGGACTCTTTGAGTCAAGGCTATTTGGAAGAACAATTCCACAATCATCTCCGGGTTTACAAGTCAAGAACCCTGCAAAATGAGAAAGAAATAATTTTGCTCGCACTTCTTCGAGCAATGCTTAAAAACATGTGAATCCATACGCTAATTCAAGTGCCCTAATCTGAAGAGACTTTTATAAGGGACGTAACGTAGGCTGGGTTCATGGGTTGAGAAATGAAAGGATCATTAGGCTCAAAAAGTGTGTAAAGGGTGAGAGTTGATGATCATCTTAGCATTGCCACCAGTTTTCTTTTTTCACCATCGGGGATTGTCTTCATGAAGTGCCCCATTGATTGTAAAAACTCAGCATTTGAGTTCTTTGAGTATTGCTCCATTGGGATTCAACTCTTACAATTGACAGTCACCTATCTTGACTTTTTTTTTTCATCTATGGGCATTGGCCTTACTTTTACTAGGCACACTGCTTTTTATGCCCCTAGTTCTCATGCATTTTTTTCTTCACTTCTTTTTTCATGGGCATCGGCCTTGCTTTTACCAGGCACACTGCTTTTTCATGCCCATTAGTTCTATTTTGAATTCAATTCTTGCGCATAATGCATGCGTCAAGCAATTACACTTTAAATGACACTATAACCTTTCAAGAGTCTTCATCTGCCTTTTGCCTTGCCCCAGTGTGGGGGTTGATCATCAACTGGTTTTGCCTTGCCCCAGTGTGGGGGATAATCATCAACTGGGTTTAAAGAAATGAAATTGCAGGCTCAAGTGGGCTATGCAAAGGATATAAGTGTATAGGATAGAGAAAGAAATGCTCTTCGTCATCCTAAGGCACTTAAATTAACACATGAATTCAATGTAATAGCATAACTTGAAGATTGATGCAAGTGAGAGCAAGAAAATTTCAATCCATTTTCTTCACCTTATGGTATCGTCTTACCCTCCAATTTGCCCCAATGTGAGGTGGTTCTTGACAGGGGTAATTTGAAAAGAATGCATAAGTGTATAGGCTCAAAAAGGTTAAGCAATGGATCACCTGTAGTGTTTGGGATAGAAAATGAATTGCCCCTCATCATTTCGGTCATCGTACCTTTTGCGAGAGAACTCTTTACCTTGCAGATATGGAACTTCCTACACTCATCTCACAAGTGTATAAGTATGGGACTGTGTATAGAATAGGGCTTGCCTTTCATCATCCTGACACGTCTCATTTCGCATTCTTAAGCATTGATGTCACTTTATTGAATTGTCTATCTTGACAAATCTCCACATGAAATTGGTGAGCTAAATCAATATGAAAATTCCCTTTTCAAAAGAGTCTAGCAACTTTAAGCATGAAAAGAGTTTGTTACTTCAAAACAAATAATTTATTGCTCTCAAAAGATGGTTTTAAGCACTCATTTAGGGGAATTGCTCCACAAAAGAATTGCCTCAGCAACGGATGTCCTTGGATCGTCTCTATCCATTAAAAGTGGAGACCTGCTTTTGCCCCTGCACAAGAGAACGTGCATGAATAGGATACTATGCAACATCAGAGTAAATTCAAATTGCACAACCATTTTGGTTCAGGTTGAGATTTTATCTCTGTCGGGTCACTACCAAAATCTGCCATGCCCCAAATTTATCATCTGCAAGGAAAAGAATAGAAGGTCAATTCCAGAATTAATTATATTCATGAACACAATGTATCCATTTCATCCAAGACGGATTATCCTCTTTTGATTTGTTCCATTATTTTCTCATGGAAATGAGAAACTTCATTTAGCCTTCAAGAATGACATCTCACACAAATTGTTATGAGATGTGTCACATATCACACTTTGGAATCAAGATGATTTTCTTCACTCTTGGGAGATGTCATCACAATCGGCTAGGAAATGATCATTTGCCCTCATGTCTATTTTCCTTCGGATGTATGTTCCCAAATCAACGGGCGAACTATCACTGGAAATTGACGCGTTATTTTCAAATGCCTCTCTGTTATACTCTGAGACATGAAGTAAATGAGTTAGAAAAACAAATAGAGGTAACAAAATGCATGCTTTTGGAAATTGCTTCAAAAATGATTTTTTTTAAGGAATATTTTGGATGAGGAAGCATGAAGGAGCCCGGTCCTCAGATTTTCTCCATGGATGATATTTTCTTTTCATTGCTGGATATCGTCAATGGGCTAGTTTGGTGTACCCCATCATGTCCTCAAGACAAAACTTGTAATTTTATTGATATTCATCAATCAAATTACATTTATTGGAATGTGATGTTCAAGCATAGAAGAAATTGAAATTAATCTCTAAAACGCGATAAGAATTCCCATGCAGGAGAAGGTGCATGCCCTTAATTGAATGAGGAAATCGAACTACTTAAGACCATGAATCATGTGTACTTGAATTCTTCATCCTCCTTGATCTTGTGATGTGAACCCTTTAGGTCAGATACTTTTCCCTATGAATATGTCACTAGTCTTTTCATGGCGGCGTCAAATTCGGCTACCTCAGGAAAATGAGACAGTTCAAAAGTCCTCTTGGCTCTCTTCTTGGAGTCGCAATTTCTCACTAAAGATAGATCACAGCATTTTTACTTGACGAGATAAGCTCTTTTTGATCTGTCATTTTAGCTCTTGATCATGAACGGATGGGTGAGCGAGATCACTCCATAATCACCTAAATTCAAATGAACGGGAACATGTAAGCATGAGGGTAATTAGAAAGTCAATCCATGACAATGATCTAATCGATTTTTCCATTTTTTTCATTTATTCATGAAAAGTTCGTACAAAATGGGCATTTCCTAAAAATGGACTAGGAAAATAAATATAGACACCCTAACAAGATCAAATTTCTTAGACATGAATTGAAAGCAAATTTTACAAAGGTTTTTTTTTTTTTTTTTGCAAATGATTCATTACATGGCAATTTCCTCATTTCATTCCTAATTGACAAATGAATTAGATCAAACGACTAACCTAGATTGTCATGGACGGACCAAAAGTAAATTGCATAGTATAAGGGTAGAAGACTTACTTCACCAAGGAGAATCAATGGCAATCACATAGACATGCGCATGGTAAGTGAGGTTCAATTTTTAACTAGAAAGGCTAAGCAAAATGGAGTTAAAAGGGTGGGATGACTTAGTTGCAGCCTCGCATACTAAGTCAAGTCCTCCTAACTCCGGCTCAGTCAAGAATGATACCCCAATGCGACGCAGCCTCGCGGGCAGAGGTAAACATTCTTGACACTAAGAAAGAAACTTTCGGGATTGAGTTGGGCAACCTCTACTACGCGGCCTCGCGGTCGAAGTCGTATCCAACGCAATACCATCCTAAATATCCTAGTGCGGCCCAGGTCCGACGGCAAGTTGTGTGTGCAAAAGTGTAGTGCAAATGCAAGGCATGCACGGCGATTTAATATCAAGCAACACTTCAACATGAAATTGAACCATACATTCCTTCACCTCCCTACAAAACAAGGGTTAACAAACACTTCCCCTTATACCTCCCAATCTGCAAAAACATTTAACACCTTAAATGTTAGGGACGTACCTGGAATCCTCGCTGCCAAACAAAAACATTTTTCAAAAGATAAAGAAAATTGGCCTAAGTCCACTAAGAGTTTCAACTCAAGTCCCCAGCGGAGTCGCCAAGCTGTCGTAACCAATTTTTCGGGTGTACCACCTAGAGTTTGGCTAATGGATTGTTAAGCCTAAACTTAACTCGGGCTCTCCCAAGCCCATACCAATTCGCGACTTATGTTCAAATTTCTTAACATGCAAATGGATTTTATCTAGGAGTCGCCACTAATCAGTTTATGGTAGGTCGATTAGACACCTAAGTAAAATAATGAGAGTTTTACTTTACTCCTACGAACCAGAGACTTGTGAGTTCGGGGACTTGATTACGTTAGATTTCTCTAACGCCCTTTCGGTACCTTTCTTTTTATTTTTGAAAAAAAAAATGTTTGGCAAGCAACTTGAATTGATTTTAATTTATCTCCCTAACATGTGATGTCATCATACGAGTGCACAAACCACCAATTAAACACCCAGAAAAACAATAAATAAATTGCAAAGAAAACTTACCTCAAAGCAACGAAAGCATCTGCAATGTTAAATTAAAACTCACATCAACAACCCTAGATATGGTTTCTAATTAACACGCAATTTCTTTTTTTTTTTTTTCACTTTATTCAATGGGAACTTAATCTATATTCAATGCATGCTAGTAATCTATTATGGCATGGCAACATGACCTAAATTATATGATATAGCAATATGATCTAAATTATATGACATGAATAGAGTAAATCCTAAAGAAATGCAATAATTAGATACAATCTAAATGACCTAATTTTATTGACCGGCAATCTCTAATTAAATGGGCCTAAAAAAAAGAACTAAATGTCGTGCATTTCAATTAATCTAACCCTAAATGACATGTTCATGACATTTTTTTATTCCTAAAAAAATGCAATTTACCCTAAAAAGGAAGTAATTTATCCTAAGACATTTTTTTGGATTTTTTACGAAATTCGAAATTAAATTTACTAAAAATAAAAATCTAACAAAAGTAAAAACTAAAGTGGAATGTTATCTATTCTAAATACATGCATTTAAAAAAAATAACTAGCCTATCATTTAACCAATTCTAATCTAAGTGGGATGCTAATGCATTTTTTTTTGTATTTTCGAGATAAATAGAACAATTAAAGTAAGCACTAAATCACTCAAGATCATATATCATCCGATCAACGAGAATAAGGAAATAATATCCAATCAACTCGTAATCTCGCAAATAAAACTGATAAGTTGATCTTAAGCCTTAAAGATCAAAATATCAATTTTAAAGATTCCCGCGGAATCAATAATTCCATCTAAGGCCTTATAGGTGGAATCAAAGATTATATGCGGTTGCGAATTAAGAAATAAATCCGAACTGAAAGTTATGTCTATCACTCATAGATATGAACACTAGATATAAATAGACATATATTAGGCAATAAAATATCCAATTGTACTAGAGATGTGCATCTTACCTAATTTGAGGATATTCTTTCCAAATTTGGTCCAAGTGCGATCGGGCCGGGATCGTGACCGGTTTCTCAACGGCGAACCGCGGCAAGCGTTATGTGTGCACAACGATGTAGGTTGACATGAAGCACGGCTCTTCTGACAGTAAACGGCAGCAGCGCTCGTACCGATAAGGCTAGCGGGCAAGGCTATGCACGGCCAAAAACTCGACTAAGGACCGAGGCTCCACGGACAGCAAGGACGTCGTCGGGCAGCTCGTCATCATCGCACGTTGTCGGATTCTTTGTGGTGGTGCGTGACTAGCACCATAGTCAGCGGGTTGTCATGCAATGCAGGGGTCAACACTTAGGAAAGGCTTCTTATGTCTTTCTCCAAAAGACGAGGGGATGACCTGCAACCCAAAATTACGAGGAAAGAAAGTCCTCGTTGAAAGCCTAGCAGCAGGACTTCACCAGCCCACGTGAATGGCCTGCAAAGAAAAATAAAGCGATCTTTATTCCTTTTTTTATTTGCTCTTTATGTGCCCCTCTTTCTCTTCGTTGGTGGACTTCGGAAGAACGGTGATTCGCCGATACTGCAACTTCTCGGTTTAGAATGGTGAAGCTCGAGCTTGGACAGCAGCTTGCCGTTATTGCTGGGGACTCCGTGGATGGCTTAACAGGCCGTATGGATGTGGCTGACGTCAGGGAATGACAGCTCGGACTCAGAGGAACGTTACAGCTACAACAGGATCGCCATGGCTCATGGGGGTGGAACTCAGCGTTGGGGCAACGCGGGCAGCAATATGGCAATGGCACGGCGTTGGCAAGGATGGCGCGTCTTGGTGCACTCGGAACAAAGAACGATGAAGTACAACAAGCCTGGACGTTTGCGAATCCAGTATCTTCGTAGAGTGGTGACTAGCAAGCAAGTTGGACGGTCACAGCAAAGTCATGGGTAGAGGAAGGTCAAGCACCAAAGAAGAAGACCACCCCTCGTGCCTTCTCTCTCTCTCGTCTTGATTCTCACGTATATTTGTCTTCTGAAATTCTGAATTGCCGACCCCCCCTAGTTGCTTGTCTATAGTTGGTCCTTTTATAGGTAAGAATGACCTAGGCTTTCAAGGAAAGAGAATTAATCTACATATTACGTTTTAGTTCTTTCCTACTCTTGTGATTTTTCTCTGACCATGTCAGTGAAGATGAAATTCCTCTTTCCTCTTTTTATATTGAATATACCATTTCCCTTGGTGTGAAGATACGAAAAACAATCTGCTGATCCTTTTGCTTATATTTACTTCCCGCAGTAGCCCCTTTTCAACCATAGAAATAATAAATTTCAGCGAAACCTTTCTGCCTTCTTTCCATCTATCTTCACCGATCCCCTCACTAGCAATCCCCCTCATTTCATGTCCATCGAATCAACCAAATATCTCCGGGATTTTCACTTCCTTTCTCTTCTTCAACGAATATATCGGTCAATTTTTGGACTTTACTCAAGTCAAATGCGTGAGTGGGCTTCTTGCCCACAATTGCGTATTTCCGTAACCAAATCCCATGAGGGCCATTCTCATATCAGGCCAATTCTAATGTGGATGAATTGATGATAACCCTTTGAACATCTATATGCAATTGACTAATATTTTTTGTTTAGGGGCTAAAGTTTAGTCCCTAATTTTTATGATCAGATCGCCAAAATTTAGGTGTCAACAGCTGCCCCTCTTTGAAGGTGAGCTCACAGAGGTTGCCTTTAAAGACAAATTGAGACATAAATTTTGGTCATGCTTATGTAATCAATGATTTTTTGTTGGAACATGAGTTCCATTTTTTAATGCAATTTATATGATGCATGGAAATACTAATGCAAATGATAGATGAACCTACCTGGAATAACTTACCTTCAAGGAGGATAGATTAATTCGAGGTAGTGGGTGTTACCTATCCAGGACCCGTACCATTCTACGGTCGCCTAGAATAGTAACATGACTTTGTGACGATGCTGCTTTCCCAGGACCCGTACCATTCTACGGTCGCCCAGTATGGCAGAAAGGAGCTGCTTTCTTAGGACCCGTACGATTCTACGGTCGCCCAATACGGCAGAAATGAGCTGCTTTCTCAGGACCCATACCATTCTACGGTCGCCCAATACGGCAGGAAGGGGTTGCTTTCTCAGGACCTGTACCATTCTATGGTCGCCCAATACAGCAGCAAAGTTTTGTAAGGAACTGCTTTCCTAGGACCCGTACCATTTTACGGTCGCCTAAACGGGGATTCATTTTCCAGGACCCGTACCATTCTACGGTCGCCTTGACGAGAAATTGATTTTTCAGGACCCGAACCATTCTTCGGTCGCCTGAATGGGGAGATTGCTTTTCCAGGACCCGTACCATTCTACGGTCGCCTGTTAGAGCAATAAATGTTGTTTAGGACCCGTACCATTCTACAGTCGCCTAAACGGATATTCATTTTCCAGGACCCGTATCATTCTACGGTCGCCTGAATAAGGAATAGGTGTTGTCGAGGACCCGTACCATTCTACGGTCGCCTTGACGGAAAATTGATTTTTTCAGGACCCGAACCATTCTTCGGTCGCCTGAATGGGGAAATTGCTTTTCCAGGACCCGTACCATTCTACGGTCGCCTGTTAGAGCAATAAATGTTGTTTAGGACCCGTACCATTCTACGGTCGCCTAAACGGAGATTTTGCTTCGCTAGGACCCGAACCATTCTTCGGTCGCCCGGCGTTGCAACTTGGAGAAAAATCTTTGGGGACAACTCAATCGAGTGTCGGTGTATTCAAAAGGGGAATACCTGTGCAATGACAAGTATTTGGGGTATAGAGATATACTTACCTGGTGACATCTCTACTTCTTGGGGATCTGTCTCCTATAAAGATGGGCTTTGGGCTACAAAAGCACGCCAGGATAATATAAAAGGATTATGGGCTACGAAAGGACGCCAGGTCAATTTAAAAGAACAACGTGACCGAGTCAAGGGTCGAGAATGGGTAGAGATATACTTACCTGATGATATCTCTGATTCTTTGGGATATGTCTTTTGGAACTTAGATATCCCGTGGAGGTCTTTCACCTCATGGTAGAGGTTTTTCATCTCATAATATCATGAGGCATTCTGAAAGGAACTTGAATTACCTGACAGACATGATTTAGAGCAAAACGCTGATATACATTCATCAAAGAGATAGACAATATGAGCTACTCTAGAATGCACATTTTTAAGTGAGGTTTTCATCAATTCAATCGATGTTCATGCATAATGACATTTGCATCATCCAAATTTCCATTGGAAAGAATCATCGTTCAAGACAATTTTCATGACATGGATTTTCTAAGAATACTAAATGAGAGACTTTCAATTAGAAAGGACTTTCACTCACTCTCATTTAGGAGGCTTTTTATGAGAATCACTCAATCTCACTATCATCATACCAACAAGGGTCCGAGTATTCTCGCAAACACTATGACCTTACCAATCTGAGAGGTCTTTAATAGGGACCGTAATGTGGGCTTGGTCAACTGCTTTAAAAAAAGGGGACTCTTTGAGTCAAGGCTATTTGGAAGAACAATTCCACAATCATCTCCGGGTTTACAAGTCAAGAACCCTGCAAAATGAGAAAGAAATAATTTTGCTCGCACTTCTTCGAGCAATGCTTAAAAACATGTGAATCCATACGCTAATTCAAGTGCCCTAATCTGAAGAGACTTTTATAAGGGACGTAACGTAGGCTGGGTTCATGGGTTGAGAAATGAAAGGATCATTAGGCTCAAAAAGTGTGTAAAGGGTGAGAGTTGATGATCATCTTAGCATTGCCACCAGTTTTCTTTTTCACCATCGAGGATTGTCTTCATGAAGTGCCCCATTGATTGTAAAAACTCAGCATTTCAGTTCTTTGAGTATTGCTCCATTGGGATTCAACTCTTACAATTGACAGTCACCTATCTTGACTTTCTTTTTTCATCTATGGGCATTGGCCTTGCTTTTACTAGGCACACTGCTTTTTATGCCCCTAGTTCTCATGCATTTTTTCTTCACTTCTTTTTTCATGGGCATCGGCCTTGCTTTTACCAGGCACACTGCTTTTTCATGCCCATTAGTTCTTTTTTGAATTCAATTCTTGCGCATAATGCATGCGTCAAGCAATTACACTTTAAATGATACTATAACCTTTCAAGAGTCTTCATCTGCCTTGTGCCTTGCCCCAGTATGGGGGTTGATCATCAACTGGTTTTGCCTTGCCCCAGTGTGGGGGATGATCATCAACTGGGTTTAAAGAAATGAAATTGCAGGCTCAAGTGGGTTATGCAAAGGATATAAGTGTATAGGATAGAGAAAGAAATGCTCTTCGTCATCCTAAGGCACTTAAGTTAACACATGAATTCAATGTAATAGCATAACTTGAAGATCGATGCAAGTGAGAGCAAGAAAATTTCAATCCATTTTCTTCACCTTATGGTATCGTCTTACCCTCCAATTTGCCCCAATGTGAGGTGGTTCTTGACAGGGGTAATTTGAAAAGAATGCATAAGTGTATAGGCTCAAAAAGGTTAAGCAATGGATCACCTGTAGTGTTTGGGATAGAAAATGAATTGCCCCTCATCATTTCGGTCATCGTACCTTTTGCGAGAGAACTCTTTACCTTGCAGATATGGAACTTCCTACACTCATCTCACAAGTGTATAAGTATGGGACTGTGTATAGAATAGGGCTTGCCTTTCATCATCCTGACACGTCTCATTTCGCATTCTTAAGCATTGATGTCACTTTATTGAATTGTCTATCTTGACAAATCTCCACATGAAATTGGTGAGCTAAATCAATATGAAAATTCCCTTTTCAAAAGAGTCTAGCAACTTTAAGCATGAAAAGAGTTTGTTACTTCAAAACAAATAATTTATTGCTCTCAAAAGATGGTTTTAAGCACTCATTTAGGGGAATTGCTCCACAAAAGAATTGCCTCAGCAACGGATGTCCTTGGATCGTCTCTATCCATTAAAAGTGGAGACCTGCTTTTGCCCCTGCACAAGAGAACGTGCATGAATAGGATACTATGCAACATCAGAGTAAATTCAAATTGCACAACCATTTTGGTTCAGGTTGAGATTTTATCTCTGTCGGGTCACTACCAAAATCTGCCATGCCCCAAATTTATCATCTGCAAGGAAAAGAATAGAAGGTCAATTCCAGAATTAATTATATTCATGAACACAATGTATCCATTTCATCCAAGACGGATTATCCTCTTTTGATTTGTTCCATTATTTTCTCATGGAAATGAGAAACTTCATTTAGCCTTCAAGAATGACATCTCACACAAATTGTTATGAGATGTGCCACATATCACACTTTGGAATCAAGATGATTTTCTTCACTCTTGGGAGATGTCATCACAATCGGCTAGGAAATGATCATTTGCCCTCATGTCTATTTTCCTTCGGATGTATGTTCCCAAATCAACGGGCGAACTATCACTGGAAATTGACGCGTTATTTTCAAATGCCTCTCTGTTATACTCTGAGACATGAAGTAAATGAGTTAGAAAAACAAATAGAGGTAACAAAATGCATGCTTTTGGAAATTGCTTCAAAAATGATTTTTTTTTAAGGAATATTTTGGATGAGGAAGCATGAAGGAGCCCGGTCCTCAGATTTTCTCCATGGATGATATTTTCTTTTCATTGCTGGATATCGTCAATGGGCTAGTTTGGTGTACCCCATCATGTCCTCAAGACAAAACTTGTAATTTTATTGATATTCATCAATCAAATTACATTTATTGGAATGTGATGTTCAAGCATAGAAGAAATTGAAATTAATCTCTAAAACGCGATAAGAATTCCCATGCAGGAGAAGGTGCATGCCCTTAATTGAATGAGGAAATCGAACTACTTAAGACCATGAATCATGTGTACTTGAATTCTTCATCCTCCTTGATCTTGTGATGTGAACCCTTTAGGTCAGATACTTTTCCCTCTGAATATGTCACTAGTCTTTTCATGGCGGCGTCAAATTCGGCTACCTCAGGAAAATGAGACAGTTCAAAAGTCCTCTTGGCTCTCTTCTTGGAGTCGCAATTTCTCACTAAAGATAGATCGCAGCATTTTTACTTGACGAGATAAGCTCTTTTTGATCTGTCATTTTAGCTCTTGATCATGAACGGATGGGTGAGCGAGATCACTCCATAATCACCTAAATTCAAATGAACGGGAACATGTAAGCATGAGGGTAATTAGAAAGTCAATCCATGACAATGATCTAATCGATTTTTCCATTTTTTTCATTTATTCATGAAAAGTTCGTACAAAATGGGCATTTCCTAAAAATGAACTAGGAAAATAAATATAGACACCCTAACAAGATCAAATTTCTTAGACATGAATTGAAAGCAAATTTTACAAAGGTTTTTTTTTTTTTTTTTTTTTTTTTTTTTTTTTTTTTTTTTGCAAATGATTCATTACATGGCAATTTCCTCATTTCATTCCTAATTGACAAATGAATTAGATCAAACGACTAACCTAGATTGTCATGGACGGACCAAAAGTAAATTGCATAGTATAAGGGTAGAAGACTTACTTCACCAAAGAGAATCAATGGCAATCACATAGACATGCGCATGGTAAGTGAGGTTCAATTTTTAACTAGAAAGGCTAAGCAAAATGGAGTTAAAAGGGTGGGATGACTTAGTTGCAGCCTCGCATACTAAGTCAAGTCCTCCTAACTCCGGCTCAGTCAAGAATGATACCCCAATGCGACGCAGCCTCGCGGGCAGAGGTAAACATTCTTGACACTAAGAAAGAAACTTTCGGGATTGAGTTGGGCAACCTCTACTACGCGGCCTCGCGGTCGAAGTCGTATCCAACGCAATACCATCCTAAATATCCTAGTGCGGCCCAGGTCCGACGGCAAGTTGTGTGTGCAAAAGTGTAGTGCAAATGCAAGGCATGCACGGCGATTTAATATCAAGCAACACTTCAACATGAAATTGAACCATACATTCCTTCACCTCCCTACAAAACAAGGGTTAACAAACACTTCCCCTTATACCTCCCAATCTGCAAAAACATTTAACACCTTAAATGTTAGGGACGTACCTGGAATCCTCGCTGCCAAACAAAAACATTTTTCAAAAGAAAAAGAAAATTGGCCTAAGTCCACTAAGAGTTTCAACTCAAGTCCCCAGTGGAGTCGCCAAGCTGTCGCAACCAATTTTTCGGGTGTACCACCTAGAGTTTGGCTAATGGATTGTTAAGCCTAAACTTAACTCGGGCTCTCCCAAGCCCATACCAATTCGCGACTTATGTTCAAATTTCTTAACATGCAAATGGATTTTATCTAGGAGTCGCCACTAATCAGTTTATGGTAGGTCGATTAGACACCTAAGTAAAATAATGAGAGTTTTACTTTACTCCTACGAACCAGAGACTTGTGAGTTCGGGGACTTGATTACGTTAGATTTCTCTAACGCCCTTTCGGTACCTTTCTTTTTATTTAAAAAAAATGTTTGGCAAGCAACTTGAATTGATTTTAATTTATCTCCCTAACATGTGATGTCATCATACGAGTGCACAAACCGCCAATTAAACACCCAGATAAACAATAAATAAATTGCAAAGAAAACTTACCTCAAAGCAACGAAAGCATCTGCAATGTTAAATTAAAACTCACATCAACAACCCTAGATATGGTTTCTAATTAACACGCAATTTCTTTTTTTTTTTTTTTGTTTTCACTTTATTCAATGGGAACTTAATCTATATTCAATGCATGCTAGTAATCTAATATGGCATGGCAACATGACCTAAATTATATGACATAGCAATATGATCTAAATTATATGACATGAATAGAGTAAATCCTAAAGAAATGCAATAATTAGATACAATCTAAATGACCTAATTTTATTGACCGGCAATCTCTAATTAAATGGGCCTAAAAAAAAGAACTAAATGTCGTGCATTTCAATTAATCTAACCCTAAATGACATGTTCATGACATTTTTTTATTCCTAAAAAAATGCAATTTACCCTAAAAAGGAAGTAATTTATCCTAAGACATTTTTTGGATTTTTTACGAAATTCGAAATTAAATTTACTAAAAATAAAAATCTAACAAAAGTAAAAACTAAAGTGGAATGTTATCTATTCTAAATACATGCATTTAAAAAAAATAACTAGCCTATCATGCAACCAATTCTAATCTAAGTGGGATGCTAATGCAATTTTTTTGTATTTTCGAGATAAATAGAACAATTAAAGTAAGCACTAAATCACTCAAGATCATATATCATCCGATCAACGAGAATAAGGAAATAATATCCAATCAACTCGTAATCTCGCAAATAAAACTGATAAGTTGATCTTAAGCCTTAAATATCAAAATATCAATTTATAGGTGGAATCAAAGATTATATGCGGTTGCGAATTAAGAAATAAATCCGAACTGAAAGTTATGTCTATCACTCATAGATATGAACACTAGATATAAATAGACATATATTAGGCAATAAAATATCCAATTGTACTAGAGATGTGCATCTTACCTAATTTGAGGATATTCTTTCCAAATTTGGACCAAGTGCGATCGGGCCGGGATCGTGACCGGTTTCTCAACGGCGAACCGCGGCAAGCGTTATGTGTGCACAACGATGTAGGTTGACATGAAGCACGGCTCTTCTGACAGTAAACGGCAGCAGCGCTCGTACCGATAAGGCTAGCGGGCAAGGCTATGCACGGCCAAAAACTCGACTAAGGACCGAGGGTCCACGGACAGCAAGGACGTCGTCGGGCAGCTCGTCATCATCGCACGTTGTCGGATTCTTTGTGGTGGTGCGTGACTAGCACCATAGTCAGCGGGTTGTCATGCAATGCAGGGGTCAACACTTAGGAAAGGCTTCTTATGTCTTTCTCCAAAAGACGAGGGGATGACCTGCAACCCAAAATTACGAGGAAAGAAAGTCCTCGTTGAAAGCCTAGCAGCAGGACTTCACCAGCCCACGTGAATGGCCTGCAAAGAAAAAGAAAGCGATCTTTATTCCTTTTTTTATTTGCTCTTTATGTGCCCCTCTTTCTCTTCGTTGGTGGACTTCGGAAGAACGGTGATTCGCCGATACTGCAACTTCTCGGTTTAGAATGGTGAAGCTCGAGCTTGGACAGCAGCTTGCCGTTATTGCTGGGGACTCCGTGGATGGCTTAACAGGCCGTATGGATGTGGCTGACGTCAGGGAATGACAGCTCGGACTCAGAGGAACGTTACAGCTACAACAGGATCGCCATGGCTCATGGGGGTGGAACTCAGCGTTGGGGCAACGCGGGCAGCAATATGGCAATGGCACGGCGTTGGCAAGGATGGCGCGTCTTGGTGCACTCGGAACAAAGAACGATGAAGTACAACAAGCCTGGACGTTTGCGAATCCAGTATCTTCGTAGAGTGGTGACTAGCAAGCAAGTTGGACGGTCACAGCAAAGTCATGGGTAGAGGAAGGTCAAGCACCAAAGAAGAAGACCACCCCTCGTGCCTTCTCTCTCTCTCGTCTTGATTCTCACGTATATTTGTCTTCTGAAATTCTGAATTGCCGACCCCCCCTAGTTGCTTGTCTATAGTTGGTCCTTTTATAGGTAAGAATGACCTAGGCTTTCAAGGAAAGAGAATTAATCTACATA